>CM053268.1:17863922-18208922 GCA_028583415.1 Protea cynaroides | reverse complement strand
GCCGGCTACAACTCTTGGCGCTTCAATAGGCTTAGATAGATGTACGCAAATGATGAGTCATTTCCTTTTCATGGGCATGCACTCATGGATCATCATAGAAACTTCAATATACAAAGGATACTATTGATTTTAAGACAAAAAGGATGGGGTGATCTACGTGAATGCACACCAATCACCAGTGTCAACAGTCGCAACAAGAATATCCCAATCAAACTGACTTTAAAAAATCCTTTTTATTTGGATTTCTTAATTGTGGCAAGGAAAACCCCGTATCAGAAAGCGTACATGTTCCATAAATTTTTTTTTTTTCGAAGAAACGATATGCAGTGGAGAGTGGGAGCCATTTTAGGGTGAGATCCTTGCTGTCCATTCATTTGCACGCACGATTTTTTTATTTTTTTTTTTTTATTTTTTTATTTTTTATTTTTTATTTATTTTTGTTTCTTTTTCTAAACACAGGAGTCTACGGCAAATAATATTTGTTAAAGCTGCAAGCATATTGCTTAAGTGGTTTTCCCTTTCGCAGGTCGCTCCACGCTTGAAGTTTGGTATTGTGTTCTTGACCTCTCTCCCACATTTTGGGTCTGGTCTAAGGGTGTAAGAAATGCCTTGAAGTCATTTATTGAAATTGATTTGAACCGTATATATTGGAATTGATAAACTGTTCAGTTTGAATTTTCACATTATTTACTGTTTGATCTAAATACATGCATAACCGTTTATGGACCGTTTAAACCGGTTAATTCTTAGCTACAAAAATCATTAATCCTTAATCCTAAATTAAACCCCAAACCTTAATTTAATCTAAACAAAAATATAACACACACACACACACACACACACACACACAAACACACACACACACAATCTTGCACTTTGACAAAATCTCACACTATGAATATCTTACTCACAATCTCGCACTTTGACAAAATCTCACACTTCGAATATCTTACTCTCCATCTTTGTCTCCAAACTGTCCACCCCCTTTGGATGTTTTTGTTCTCAGTAAAAACCTTTGGATATGAATACCGTTAGATTTATAATACTTTAGTTGCAAGGTGGCCATTCTTTTAGAATCCATCGTAAAATTTTAAGACTTGATCATTTATTATGGCATTTAATCGACATACAAGTTAAATTTGAATAGAAAATGGATAGACCAGTTTTTAGTTAAATTGTTATGATATGATGTAATTTTTTTTTTCAAATATTGAGGAAACTAATTAATAGAAACTACACCATTTAATGACAATCAAGTCATTTAAAATTTGATTAAGGGAACTGATGCATCAAACGCCTATAAACCACAAGCAAAATTGTTTAATGAAGAACCAATTAAAAACCAGAGAACCAAAACTGATTAATAATCGGTTTGGTAGCAATTTTAGCAACGTTTATTAGTTAATCAGTTTGATTTCGATTTTATCCTCCTATGCACCGCACCGCTCCATTTAACCCATAATAAACCATTTAACACCTTTAACGCAGCCAGTGACATCCCCTTCATCCCACTCTCTCCTTGGATCCGATCGGGTTGATGGATGTTTAATCCCAATCCGGGCAACCATTGTGGGGATTCCCATCAGTACAAAAAAATAATATTAAGTTGCAATTTATGTTGTCTTATTTCTATGGACATATGACATTTTGCAACACCATGAACTGGTTAACCCTTTTGGTATTAGGGTGTGTTGCCGTTAGAATCCATGCTTTAGTTTTTCACTGACGATCAAATCTGCAGACGACAAAATAAGGCAAATGGGGTCAGACTTTTTACCCTAGAACCACTCTATTAGGGAAAACACAATAGTATTTTTCCCTCTTGTATGCAAACCAATGGAATATGCAACCACAAAAATATGCACAGATATATAACAACGAAAATAAATAGAGAAAATCAAACCACAAGAGAACACACCAAATTTTACGTGGAAAACCCTTCCAAGGTGAAAGGGAAAAAATCACGGGACCTAGTCCAAGTAAATCTCCACTATAATAATAATGGGTACACAATACAATCTTCTCTAGTTACAGCTAGAGGTTTTCAATCTCCAATAGAAATAATCCATTATTGGGTAATACAATAACTCACCAAAACAATTGGTGGTAATCCAATAATGACAAGAATACTCTCACCTCGAAGCCAATGTAATAAACACTGAGAAGAATATGATCACCTTTCTCTCTTCCCTAAACAGGGAGAATACTGTCACGTTGCACATACGAAGAATCAGAGTCTCTATTTCTTCTCCTCTCCAATCACTAATAGTAGTAGAGAACTAGAGAATGAATGGAATCCCATTTTGGCTCTTGGGGTTCTACGACCTTTGCTTTGGTTTTTCTCAAAAGCAAGCTTTTCTCCTCATCTTCTTACGGCCTTTAATAAGGCATTTATATAGGGTTTTTTTTTAAATTTTTTTATTTTAAGAAACTTCGTACAAAGGAAAGATATGAGGGATGGGAGGAGAGGCGGTAGTCAAACCGCCTTTGACTCCATCTTCACATGTGGGTCCCTTCACCCACGTGAGGAGGAAAACCCAATAAACTCCCCCTCCGACTCACGAGCGGAGATCTATCAAACCCAAACCTGCCATGCTTATGCAAAAGTCATGCTTCTCCTTGGGTAATGCTTTTGTCATCATATCTGCACTGTTCTTGTCAGTATGAATCTTCTCAACCTGTAGTTGCTTCTGTTCTAGTATATCCCCAATCCAGTGATACCTCACATCAACATGCTTAGTTTTGTAATAGAAACTAGGATTTTTACTCAAGTGAATGACACTCTGACTGTTACAATGAACAATATACTTGTCTTGTGTCAGACCCAATTCTTTAATGAACATCTTCGTCCACAACATCTCCTTGCAAGGTTCCACTACAACAATATACTCCGCTTCTGTTGTTGACAAAGAGACACACTTCTGCAACTTGGATTGCCATGACACTACTCCCCCTACAAAAGTAAACAAGTAGCCTGATGTCGATTTCCTTGAATCGAGGTCGTCTGCCATATCTGCATCTGTGTATCCCTGTAACACAGGTTTATCAATACCAAAACATAAACATGATTTGGATGTACCTCTGAGATATCTCATAATCCACTTGACTGCTTTCCAATGCTCTTTGCCAAGATTGGCAATAAATCTACTTACAACTCCAACTGCATATGCAATATCAGGTCTTGTACACACCATGCCATACATTAAACTTCCTACAGCTGATGCATAGGGCATTTTCTTCATTCTATTCTTCCTTGCTCAGTTAAAGGGCTCTGATCACTGCTCAATCTAAAGTGATCAGCAAGTGGGAAACTGACTGGCTTTGCTTTCTCTATATTGAATATTTCGAGTACTTTATATATGTACCTTTCTTGTGATAGCCAAATTTTACCTATTTTTCAATCATGAGAGATCTGCATGCCTAAGATCTGCTGTGCTGGTCCCAAGTCCTTCAAGTTGAAAGACTTGTTCAACTCTTTCTTTAACCTGTCTATTTTATTGACATCCTATCCAACAATCAACATGTCATCAACATAGAGTAGAAGAATAATAAAATCACCTTCAGAAAATTTCTTAATAAACACACAATGATCTGCTGTTGTTCTGGTGTCTCATGATCCATCATAAATGAATCGAACTTCTTGTACCACTGTCTTGGAGCCTGTTTCAAACCATACGAACTCTTCCTTAACCTACAAACCATGTGTTTTTTACTTTTAACTTTGAAACCTTCTGGCTGCTCCATGTAAATCTCTTCCTCCAAATCACCATGAAGAATGGCTCTCTTGACATCAAGTTGTTGAACTTCTAAATTTAAACTTGCAGCTAAAGCCAACACAACTCGAATAGATGACATTTTCATAACAGGAGAAAAAATTTCATCAAAGTCAATTCCTTTTATTTGTCCAAAATCCTTCACAACCAACCTTGCTTTGTACCTTGGTTGTGATCTATTATGTTCAGTCTTCAACCTGAATACTCATTTATTCTTGAGTGTCTTCTTACCCTTAGGTAGCTTTACTAAATCATAAGTATGATTCTTATGCAAAGAATCCATCTCCTCTTGCATATCTTTTAACCACTCAGCTTTGTGCTCATCAGTTTGTGCTTCTTCAAAGCAAGCTAATTCACCTGCATTGTAAGACCCGCACTCCATAAACCCTATCTAAACCTTGATTTCATGTCGTAGCAGGTCATCCGATCATCACCGGGCCAGACAGGATGAGCGGATGACAAACAGGTACTAAATCGGACCAAAGACGGTCAAATAAGTATCATTATGTTGACCAGTCGATGGTACCGGTCTATGGTACCGGTCGACCGGTGTAGTCTGCGCAGCAGACTACTGTGATCCAGAAATCAGATTCTGCAGGTCCCACTTTCCTAAACCTAATCCTAGGACCTTCCTAATCCTAATAGACTTCCTAAACCCTAATCCTAGCCTATATAAACACCTTTAACCCTCCTCAAATCCTTTCCATCAACCCTTACAACCCTAGAAAGAAAAGGAGATTGGAGAAGGAGAAGGAGCTAGGAAGAAGAAGGAAGTGCCGCATTGCCGTTCGACGCGCTCACCTTACGCTAGTCGCGGTAAGTGTTTGATCATCCCTTTTCATTATGACTTGGATGCTTGTATGGTTGGATCAATACCATGCAAAGCAGGTATTGATATAAACCCTAATTGGCCATTAAACCCTAATTTTCGCAACCCTAGTTCGAGTTCTAGGATGATTATCATAAAACTAGACTTGAATGAGTAGGAGATAACTCTAACTCAAGCTTGACCTAGAATGGATAGGAGAAACCCTAGAAATCCATGGAGAATGATCGGCGCGTCGAAAACCTAAAGTATGGTCTTCGGAGACTCCGGTCGACCATACCGGTCGTGTTTTCCCACGGCCGCGTCGGTATGTTGCGATCGATCAGCTCGAAAGACTGGTTTTGGGACCCTATTGGTTTTTCTACCAACGTGAAACCCTAAGAACTATTCTATGGAACCCTAATATTATGTAGGACTCTGTTATAGCCGTTTGGATCTTGCGCGTGGGCAACTATCAACGGCGTCGGGTAAGGAATTGGACCTAAACCCTAATAATTAATGGCGGGAAACATTGTTAATGACCCTGTACTGTGTGTGTTTGTGCATATTCATGTCTCTTTTGTTTTCGTTATTATTTTGTTCTGCATATTCCATATGATGGTGTGATTGTTGGCATGTGTTGTTTTCGTTGGTGTATAGATGGGAAGGGCCTGGGGCTGGGATCATTCCTCCCCGGCCTTTTATAGTATTCTTTTTGCTGCTTGGTCGGGTGGGGTATCGGGGGAGGTCGTGGCAGCGTGGTCTATGTCATGTTGGCTGGCCGGCCATGTGTGTGGCCTGTGGTCTCGACATATGGGCGGCTGGCCATGTGCTTTAGCTCTATCTCTATGCCGTAGGGTGTTATGTTGGGATAGGGTTTACCTGAGTATTGTTCTATCTTAGTATGCTTGATGCGGATAAAATATCAGGGATAGGTGAGGTATTGTGGTCTCCAGCCCGGCCTGTACGCTCTAGCTCTATCTCTATGTTGTATGCAAGTCCTGCCGTGGGGGCTTAGGTATTGGTTGGGTAGAGTATCGGGGAGGTGCGGGTATACCTTAGCTCTATCCTTTCCATGATGGGTGCATGTGGGTCGGTGGTGGTGTGATCCTTGTGCGTGCCACACCTCGTGTTAGAGGTGAGGCGGCTTCGAACCTTTCTATGCACTTGCGGACTTAACCGGACCACAACATAAATGATTGTTACTCATGCATACTTGTGACTATCCGTTGTCTTCTTGGCTAAGTTGTGAGCTCACCCCTTGTATATTCTGTTTTTAGTGTTGATGCGGTTACCGGTGGATGTTACGTGAGCGCTCCAGCGTATGGAAGTGTTGCTGCCCGGGCGTGGGCGGGAGAGGGCGAGCATGGCGCTTCATGCGAGTGTTCTTTCCGTGTACCTTTGTTTTATTATTTTGTTTAGTTATTTTCGTTGGTTAAAGTGATGTAAAGATATTTATTTTATATTTGGAATTTCTTTGTAATTGGTTTGTTATTTAAATTTATCAATAGATACTCAGTTCATTTATTTAAAGACTTCCGCTGTATTTATTATATTCTGATTGTGGTTATGTGCAATGGTTTGTATGAGTAGACACGGTCTTATCGAGATCCTGGTGTGAATCGTTGGTTCAGTGATGGTTCATTCACACTTCTAGTTCAGCCAGAATTGGGGTGTGACATGCATCTGTCAACATAATATATTCATTTGGTGGATACCTGGTAGATGGTTATCGCTCCCTAGTAGATCTTCTTAACTGAGGCTCAACTGGTGGCTCTGGAGGGGGCTGCTTTCCCTATTCCACATTACTTGTATCATCTATGGGAACATCATCATTACCATTTTACATATTTCCCCCATCATCATGTCCCATGGGTAGAGGAACTAAATCAAGATCGATCAAGTCATCAACAAATGGCTGAGGCTTTTCAATTTTCTCGAAGTTTTCAATTGTTTGATCTTAAAAAAAGATAACATCTCTGCTTCTGCTAACTTTCTTCTCAACCGAATCCCATAACTTGTATCCAAACTTTTCATCTGCATATCCAAAGAAAATACACTGCTTTAACTGGTCATCAAGCTTTGACCACTCATCTTTTAGAATGTGCACAAATGCCCTATAACCAAATACTTTTAAATGACCACAAGAAACATCTTTTTCGCTCCACACCTTCTCAGGAACATCTTCATCAGAGGAGCTAATGGAGATAAATTAATCAAGTAGACTGTAGTACGCATTGCTTCTCCCCAATAACATCATGCCAATTTTTCCTATGAGAGCATACACCTAATCATTTCCATAATAGTGTGATTCATCCTTTCTGCTACACCATTATGCTGTGGGGTCTTGGGAACTATTTGCTCATGCCAAATACCTTGACTATTGTAATATTTCTCAAATGAACCAATGTACTCACCACTATTGTCAGTACGAATGCATTTGACAGATTTCCCTGTTTCTCCTTTAACCATAGCATGAAAATTTTTAAACATATCCAAAACCTGATCTTTGATTTTCAAAGCATATGCCCATATTTTTCTGAAGCATCATCTAGCACCACCAAGTGTTTTCACTTTCATAGGACCACAAACATCGAAATGTACCAATTCTAAAATATTTCTTTTTCTATGAGGATGATTCTTCATGAAAGTAACATGATGTTGTTTACCAACTAAACAATGAATACAATGATTTAAAGGCATACCTTTCATGTTTGGAAGAAGGTAGCCTTTTGTGAGGATTTGCATCCCTTTCTCGCTCATGTGACCAAGTCGTCGATGTCATAAATCTGTAGCGGAACCCTCTGCTATATTTATTTCAGTCTTACACACTTGTACCTTTGTATTATACGAAGTGCAACACTTGTTTTCTTTTGCCACCACTAGAGAACCTTTGGTAAGCTTCCATTGACCATTACCAAAGTGATTATGATAACCTTCTGCATCTAATTTTCCTGTAGAAATCAAATTCAAACGGAGTTCTGGAATATGTATTACATCATTGAGAGTCAATTTACAACCAAAATTTGTCTCTATACTCACATCACCTATCCCCATAATTTTTGAAACACCACTGTTTCCCATTCTTACAATACCAAAGTCACCTATCTTGTAAAAGGTAGATAATTCTCTACGAGGGATAACATGATAAGAAGAACCAGTATCAACAACCCAATCTGAGTCATGACATGAAGATGTAAAACAAGATTCTTCACAAGTTGATATAACAATAGTGTCTCCATTTGAGTTGATGGCAGTAGTATCTTCATTCTTCTCTTCTCCATTACCTTTCTTGGAATCTCTCTTGAATTTTCTGTATTCTTTTTTCATATGTCCTACCTTTTTATAGTAGTAACATGTGACTCCTTGTCTTGATTTGGATCTCTCTTTTGACTTCCCACGGTCTTGAGATTTTCTGTATTTGCTTCTCCCTTGGCTTTCTGTGACAAGTGCATCTTGTTGAGATGAACCCGAAGACTTTCTTCTTGTCTCTTCATTCAACAAACTTCCTATTACTTGACTCATTGTGATTTTTTCATCTGGTGCAGAATTACTAAGAGACACCACCAGTGTCTCCCAACTGTCTGGTAATGAACTGAGTAGTAATAGGGCTTGTAACTCGTCATCTAATGCAATCTTCATGGAGGATAGCTGATTCATAATACTCT
Organism: Protea cynaroides; assembly: GCA_028583415.1. Classification (NCBI taxonomy): domain Eukaryota; kingdom Viridiplantae; phylum Streptophyta; class Magnoliopsida; order Proteales; family Proteaceae; genus Protea; species Protea cynaroides. The sequence continues at coordinate 18,200,676 of CM053268.1, read as the reverse complement.
ATACCTCATTTAAATGTTCTGCAATTGAGTATCCATCTCTATACTTCAAGTTTACAAGCTTTCTGATCAGAAACGCTTTGTTGCCAGCAGTCTTCCTTTCGTACAAATTTTCTAATTTATTCCATAATGATTTTGCTGACATCTCTGTGGTGACATGATGAAACTGTGTCGTCCAACCATTTTCGAATAAAGCCAATAGCTTTTTGGTCCAAGGTCTTCTACTCGGCGTCAGATAATTTTTCTAGTATTGCCGTTTCACCCTGTACGGGTCCGTACAGTTCCTTACAATATAATAAGTCTTTCATCTTAGCTTTTCAAATCATCCAGTTGCTTCCATTCAAACTAATCATCATTGTCAGGGCTTCCTCCATTGTAAATACACGGTTAGAGAACCTAACTCTGATATCACTTGTTAGGAAAAACACAAGAGTACTTTTCCCTCTTGTATGCAAATCAATGGAATATACAACCATAAAAATATGCAGATATATAGCAGCGAAAATAAATAGAGATAATCAAACCACAAGAGAATACACCAATTTTTATGTGAAAAACCCTTCCAAGGTGAAAGGGAAAAAACCACGGGACCTAGTATAGGTAAATCTCCACTATAATAATAATGAGTACACAATACAATCTTCTCTAGTCACAGCTAGAGGTTTTCAATCTCCAATAGAAATAATCCACTATTGGGTAATACAATAACTCACTAAAACAATTTGTGATAATCCAATAATGACAAGAATATTCTCACCTCGATGTCGATGTAATAAACACTGAGAAGAATGGTTACCTTTCTCTCTTTCCTGAACAGGGAGAATACTATCATGTCGCACATACGAAGAATCAGAGTCTCTATTTCTTCTCCTCTCCAATCACTAATAGTAGTAGAGAACTAGAGAATGAATGGAATCCCGTTTTAGCTCTTTGGGTTCCACAGTCTTTGCTTTGGTTTTTCTCAAAAGCAAGTTTTTCTCCTCATCTTCTTACGGCCTTTAATAAGGCATTTATATAGGGGTTTTTTTGTTTTTATTTTATTTTAAGAAACTTCGTACAAAGGAAAGATATGAGGGATGGGAGGAGAGGCGGTAGTCAAACAGCCTTTGACTCCATCTTCACATGTGGGTCCCCTCACCCACGTGAGGAGGAAAACCCAACACACTCTGATGCTTAAGTTAGGATGGATACTAGGACAAAAATAATTAGGGTCAGACCTTTCAGAAAGGTTGACCAAGTTAATAGTTTAAGCGGGGTTGGAAGGTATGATGGTAAAATACCAAGCGGAGGATGAGCTGGCCGAAGTAGGAAGCTGAGTTGACGTGTTGTTAGAGCAAAGTGGGTCAAAGCTCACAAAATATTGAAGTCATTTGACTTTAGTTGTTGGGGCTATTTATAGCCTTAGTTGAACTCCCTAATCCTAGTTCAATTAGTTGATAAGGTGGGACCTATTGGGATTGTTTGTGGGTCCAAGGGAATATTCCTTCCCTTTTTAACAGATCAAATTTGAGTTTGAAAATCCGCGGGTACCCAACTAGGTCTATCCGGTCGCAGGGTTGGTCGCTCCTAAGTTGGGGCTTTCCAACCGGTAGTCACGACTGGTGCCACTCTAGGTTACACCCCAATACAATTATTATTCTACTTGAGGTTTCCTTTAGTACTAGTTGTGCTAGTCATTAGGTTAGCATCGATTTGGGTTTGTCAGCTGTGAAAAACCTTGGCACGGAAGATAAGCCGAGTTAGGCCGGGTTTTATAGTATGCATGTGATCTTGGGTTGTTTTGGGTCACCATTGGGAAACCTGGGTATCATGCCCGTATCCAAAAAGAGTCGTGACACACAATGTCAAGGGAATCTTTCATAATAAACCAACGAGAGTGTGAGAAATAGTATAACCATTGAGGAGCCCCTACATGGTCTGAGGGAAAAGAGAAAATTCCAGAATGTAAAGGATTTTGTAAAGGGATCCCACATTGACCATGTGGGGATTTTATTCCCTTAGTTAAGGTAAGGAAAAATGATCCTATGCTATGTGGGAATGCTTTTTCATACACATACGTCCGGATCATGTGGTGGCCAAATTGATGTTCCCTGGCCTCCTTGAAAATATTGGTTACACTATTCACGAAGTCACTTCCCATGCTGTAATTGATGTGAGCTCAGAGATTCTCCACACAGGCAATACGGAAAACATTCAGATATTTAAGTCCATGCTGAGATTCCATTTATATAAAGATCACTCCTTAATCGCCAGTTCAACTTATTACATTAATTCCTATACCTTCAAGCAAATCAAATACAGATCATCATCACTCATTACTAGAGTAGAATAGAAAATGAATTTAGCTTGCAATGCTGATGACAGTATCAAGCGCACCACTCCTTCAGTGTGGGTGTCGCAATTCCAACGTTTTTCATGTCCAAAAGATTAGCTGTTTCATGAAAATTCCAACACTTTAATGAGCAGCTTTTGGAGGTTAAATTATCAAGAAATCAAAGTACACTTGGAAGTAATTGAAACCAATAGCAGCTAACTTAATCAAACTACATGCAATATTGTTGGTGTTGGTACTTTTTACCAAAAACAAAACGGAAAATGACTCAGCCACTTGGAGATTATTCTAGGGTTTATCTGAGTGGACACTCCACATACTTAGTTTAACTTTCAAAAAATAGAAAAAAAAAAAAAATTACTTAGGTCAAACCAATTTGTTTACAACAAATTGCACCTAGATATGATATTTACTCCAACCAACATACAGAGATATCGTAAGAGAATTTGAATTCAATGAAGAAACAATATCTTTGTAAAGCAAAAGTTAAAATTGCCTACACAAATTTCTCGTCAAATCCCACAGTAGTAGAACCTCATGCATGCATTAGATACAAGTTTTTTTTTTTTAACACGGAGAGATATCGGAAGAGAATTAATTCAATGAAGTGTCAATATTCAATCGTGCTCAAATAGAAAAATTGACATCTATTTTTATAATTCTATGTGTTTTTAGCTCCCCAAAAAAATGTAATGATTAATATAAAGGCAAAGGTTTTTTTTGTTCACGGATCAATTAATAGATTCATGGTCTAGAGTCATCCACCCATTAAAGTACATAAAATTCAATCCCTGTACATGAATACTTCTACTTTTCTCTTTTTGTGCGTCCTATAATTTATCTAATTTACGGAATAAAGAAGCTCCCCCCATAATTTAAAACAAGGAACAAAGAAGAAGAGAGGAAGTACTAACCAGCATGTATTTCCACTGAAAAAGGAGCTGCGTCGGTAGCATCAGTAATGACTGATATAGATGGGTAGTCCAACTCCAATGCATCGAAGACTGTTTGCCTAATACAGTATGGAGTTTGAACCCCTAATAACCACAAATTTAAAAGAGGAAACAAGGAAGTGAGCTTCATAGAATGCAAGTCATTTTCAGATATTCACCCAACCCAAATCCAACCCAACCCAACTCAACTTAAGTTTTTAAGGATCAGCTAATTAGTCCTTGATTGGACCTCTTGATCCAGTTCTTCATCTAATTTGGTTTTACTTGTGATTGTTAGGATCAGGGTTCTAAACCCAGGTATCAGACAAGGCATCTTGTATCGACCATGTCAAATTAGATAGGCATACAGATTCACTAGAAAACTGATATGTTGCTGATATCGTATATAATAATATTAAAATAAGATTGGATCCTGGATCAGCCAGGTCTGAAACCAATACAAATTTGCCAATTCAACCGATACTGAATACTTGAACAGAACCACACTTATTGTGGGTTATTTTTTTCCTTTTGGGATCAGGCTCCTCTCAGGTTTATGTTTGAACTTGAGATTGTCCAGTGACATTCAAGAGATGACAAGTGGCAATGCAAAGTTCCGATGGAGAGTATTGGTTCGGAGAAAAATAAGGGTAGGAAATACTGAAACACATAACCAAATTTCTTCTCTCTTGATGTCCACCTTTCTACCAATTCAGAAAGGAAAAGCGTAGAAAGGGGTTCTTCATTCCAGGCTTCTAGGTATCTTTCGACAGGCTTTTGACTTTAATGAAGATTTTTAGGCTTGTTTTAGTATTATTTCTGCTGCTTCATGCTTCTAAGGTTATGCATTTCTGTAGCAAAGGCTTCCAGTTTAGGGTTCTTTGTTTTTCTTTCATAATTCCTCTAGATGTCTTCACTTTTTTTTTATTTTGATGTCTCGTTGTGCTTCACATTCCTCCAGGAGAAAGAAAGAACAAGAAGGCTTCTCTCATCAACTCTCTTTACTACGGTTTTACAAATGGTCATTGGATATATATTTGCCACATGTCACCTATCAAACAGCCAATGGATAGTCTCAAGGTCAAACGTGAAACTAGAGACGAGCCCGATCCTTTTTGTTTTTTGTTTTTTTTCTGGGTGAGGATGGGCGATATTAATTAAACGCAGAACAGATCACACACATAAATCTCAGCCATGAACTAAATAAGAAGCAAATCCCTACAAAGTAACAGAAGAGAGAGAAAAGTTCTAACCAAAAGCAGCTAATCTATGAGCTCAAGTTACAACATATCTATCAGCAGAATAAAACAAAAATAAATTAAGGATCTGTGTGTCCTTATCGTTGTTTCTTTTTTTAATATTAAAAAATTAAATAAAGTTTTAAAAAAAAAATATTAACAGTAAATGTTCAACACGTGGCATTTGGCATCGATTTCCATATATGATTGACACATGTCAAAAATAAATAGCAAACAAGTCTTGGATCTTCAATTACCTGTGAAAACTAAGCTATCGATTCCAGCCCTTTGAAGTACTGAATGAAGGTTGGTAGCAAAGAAGCCACTCAAACGAGTCTTAACAATCTTGTAGTCACCTTTTTGGATCTCTAAGCCATCGGCCAGTTCTGCACCAACCCTGCCCTTAACAGTTGATCCTTCTTTGTCTTCACCATACAAATGCGAGCGATGGAATTCCACGTCTCTTCCCATCGAATCATGTTCTCGGACAATCTACAATTGATCATTAATGTTCATCAATCAACTAGAAGAAGAAGAACCCAATTGAAGGTGTTTTAAGTGTGTAAACAAGTCAGGTTTATATTCCAGGGTTTAACTGTTTGAGGCCTGCCAAGCATGATCTGGGTATTAAGAAACCCTGGTTCAATCTTGAGTCCACTTAGCTGGGTGCAAGCCTGACCCCAACCTAATTCAAGGTCTGAAAAATCCAATTTTGACCCGCTTTTAGGGTCAAGATCAGTGGACTCTTATTGATGACCATGGGGAGGGGGAAGGGAGATGCAAGGGTTGGGTCAGATTGAGAAGAAAAAGAAGAATGAAAAAGAAAGGAAGAAGAAGGAAGAACAAGAGGAGAAAAAAGGTAAGACCAGGCTTGGCCAGGTCTCGAGCTCAACCCAAATAGCCTCAACCCTTGCTCGGCCCGACAATGAGTTAGGGCCAGAAATTCTCAACTCTAACCTGCCCTCAGGGCCAAGGTATCTCACCTTACTCCTTGTTCAGTCTCAGGGGAGGCTCTAGCCAAAAACGCCAAACTTGCACCTCTACTGACCTGGTATGATATAACTAGTACACCTAAGAATAATACATGCGAATGTGTGTTTAAAGTTAAAAGTTCAAACTAGTATGAGGAAGGACTCCCAAATGTATAAGGAGGCTGTAGACTATTTGGTAGTTACTGAATTAAATACCCATCACTCTTCTGCATGTGTGGTAATATGTACAGAAACGTGAAAACTGAAGACAGTAAAAATTAACTTTGATACCACATAAGGTTTTCCATTGAAAAATTCAAATTAATATATGAAAGGATTCCCTGGTATCTAAACTTTAAAGAGGGTGTAGACTACTATAGGACTAAATTCCCAAGAGAGAGAAAAGAGATGATACCCAAATTACAAGAATGCCACGCTGCCTTGCAACATCAACGGCTTTAATGACATTAGGGATAACAGCTTGGGCTCCAGGCACATGCATGATTTTCTCTGGCTTAAGAAAATCTTTCTGCATCAACCCCATGAGAATAAGACAATAATACTAGAATGTTAATATATCAAAATCTAATAAACTAATATTAGGATTTCTGGCAGTGATTAATTAAAAAGATTAACAAGGTATTTCCAGAAATGAAGAAAAGTAAGAAGGATGCATTCAAAAGGAAAATTTGAATAAGAATCCAAATGAACAAACAGAAAATTAAAAGACAAACCTGCATGTCTATGACAAGCATAGCTGTTGTCTTCCATTTCTCCTCCATTTTCCTCTGAATTCTTACTTCTGATCACTTTCACTTTTTGCCACCCTGAGAGACAAGGAAAAGTTTGCTGCAAATCCGTGAAGAGATTTTGCCTCAAGATTAGTTTATATAGAGATTATTCTTGGGGTTTTTTTTTTTTTTTTTTTTTGTCACTTGGTTCTCTTAATCCAAACATTATCTTTAAAAAACTGTGGGGCGCTCCAAGCCTCCAAACAGAAACTTTTAACTTTACATGGGGAGAAGTTTTATGGTGTGGTGTGGTCCAGTTAGGTTGTTAAAATTGAGTCCAAATAAAAATCAAGATTGTCCGATTCTGTTTGGAATGAATCAAAACCAAATTTTATTAGACTGTGTTTTAGAGCCCTGTGAAAATTTGAAATCAGACAGGATCAACTGATGAGCCCGAAGCAAATTGACCTAATGGGTCTAAACCAAAATTAAATCGAACCAACTGGTCGTAGACCAATAAGCGCTCATTAAACCAATTTTTTTTTGCTAACTTTACTTGTAGGAAACCAAAAACCAACAAACTCGATAATCGCTCGATAGAATCATCATGCCAATTTAATTTTTACTAAATATACATACAAAAAATCAAAACCAAACTGGTGGTGGATCGACAAGAGACTATTAGGCCAGTTTGATAAAAAAAAATTGAAATTGAGTCAGAAATTTTCTTAGGTTTTGTTTGGTTGCAAGGGGAATTGAAGGAAAGATAAGAAAAAATTTTATACTTTGAATGGAAACTATTGTTGTCGTAACACAATATGATTGTATAAGATGTAAAATTTATTTTAATTTTCTTAACATTTAGTAATGTTACTTATAAAATGTAAAATTTATTTTTCTTCTCAAATGGGAGGGATTTGGATGCAAGGTGAAGTGTAAGCCAAAAACTAAATATGGAATCATTTGAAATTAGTTAGATAGTAATGTGATAACATGTGCTGTGATCATTACAAAAGTTTACATTTAAAACATAAAAATTTCATTTCTCTTCCCTTCAATTTCCCTTGCAATCAAACAAAGCCATAATAATTTGGTTTCGGGCTTGAATGTATAGGTTAAAAATCGATTCGATATTAAGCCACATGTCAAGTTTCATAACTAATTCAATCAAAATATCATATTATATTAGCATACATTTCCATGTATATATGTTTATGTATATCTACGTACACCAATCACTATAATTGTGCACCATCACTATAATTGTGCACCATCATACCAGTCTTGAATTTACAAATAACAAATTTGAGCCACCTTGATAATGATGATGAACATCTATTTTTAGCTATAGAATAATATATATAATATTTTTAAAAAATTAATAACTATATATCAAATAATATGTGTGGTAATATATTTGGAATGCTATAGGGTAGCGAGTGTTTTGGCCGTCGGAAGAGAGCTCTTAGTATCGATCGAAAGCCAGGGAATATTGGTCGGCATGAAAAGCCACTAGGAGGGAAAATAAAAATAAATAAGATGTTGAGCTAAATTATGCTTTTTGATACTTAGATAACTTAATATATATTCTTAAAAATCGAAGGAGAAAGAATCCATATATAAAGAGAATAAATTACATGTTGTTGCTGTTGGTTCTCGTTTGAGATTTTTTGGTGGTGACATCTGCCAAAGATGAAGCAATATAGCAGTGAGGGTAGGTTCGGAAACCCTTTGGTCACTCTGATGCCTATGTCTAAACCAATAAAAGTCAATTGGAACTCTATTAAAGAAAGGATATGAGCTTCTGTAGGTTTTATCAGAAAGACAAGGAAGAGCTTAGTCAGAGAAAATGTGATCCAGGTACCCTCGTTCTGGAGTCTATTTGTAGAGAGGCATGGAATGACGTTAGTTTTGGTAATGATCAGAACGATCTCCTTTAATCTCAGACACGCCCCCACATCTCCTGTAAAACCCGCATCCAGAAAACCCAGCCTAACTCAGATTTTCTTTGGTGCTAGGGTTTTCCATCGTAGATGAACTCGATTCGATGCCAAATTGAGGACTAGCGCGACAGATACCCTTTAAACCCATAAACTTTTCTTGCTAGATGTAAATGTGCAATTCTGAAGGAGGTCGACACTACAGGCGGTCGGGAAACCCAATAGTGTACAGACCGGGATCATCAACCGGCTAGGCCAAAACGGACCCATCCTCGGGATTTGATAGTTAGTTTCATTTTGGAAGCGGATTAGGATATCCCTTGGACCCATAAACGAATCTAGAGGGGTCCACACGTATCCTAACTACCTTTGGAGTTGTAGAATGGAAGGAGTCCTTCCCTAATTCAAACTTTTGCCACTTGGCAACTCCCTAAGAGTCTTCCATTCAAACTAAGAGTTCTACTCCAAAGAGGACACCTAAATAGAATAAAGAAAAAATTTCATCTACACCCCATCAAGGATTGCTAACATCATCTACATCCATAAGATTGCGAAAACATCATCTAGATCCACTTAACTGACGAAAATCACTAAAATTGTTAAAATACTATTTTAGCCCTTATATTATAAATTACAAAAATTAAAAAATTATGTTGATTGACTAATTTGACCTTCTATTGAACCCTTTCATTTCCACTCTCTTCTTTCCTTTTGTAACACTACCACTGCAACCATCGACCAAACCACCACCAGAACCACTAATAGCAACCCCGTCATCTCCTTCTCCCATTTCAGATTCAGACAATGCCAATATATACAAAAACTTGGAACTCCTGACCTGCACAAGCATCCACAGTACTTCCATTTTTCAGTAAATAGAAATAATTCTCCCAGATTAAAATTGCAGAACAAAGAAAACAGAAAGGGGCAGCTTATTCCACACCTTGACTAAGAACATCGAGGTCATTCGAGTCGACAGGAAAAGAAGGAAGCCGACGAAGTAAGTACTTCATACAAGCCAATCAATCGCTTGTCCGACGACAACAACTACCACAACAGATCGCCATAGCTACAATTCAAAAGAAGAAATCATCCATAGACCTGAAAAGTCATTCTGATGGAAAGAACCGAAAAAACAGAGGAACAAAAGAAAGCAGGAAAACTAGAAAGAAAGAGTTTAAGATAATCAAGAAGTCAGTCGTAATCTAGCAGAAGTACCTGATCAGGCGCCATTAATGCAAGATTCGAGTTCCGTTTCAAAGTATGAGAAAGAATCCCACCTCTGGTGAAGCCAAGAGAGTCGATCCCATGAATTCTAGGGGAACCCAACATCCAAATTTGAATCCGAATCCCATCGCTCGAATTCTTTGTTGGAATTTATGTTGTCATTGGTGGCAACTTGGCTGATGTGACAGTATTTATGAGTATTCAGTTAGAGAAATGAGGAGAGAGAGTGTCAGTGTAGGAGAGAGAGTGTCAGTGTAGTGGCACAGATGTGACAACTTTGCTTATGTATTTTACAAGGTTCTACATGTGTTTCAGATGACTTACAATGAGTTAAATGGGATATTACACTGATTTTGATGAGAGAGAGTGTTTGTGGACCCCACTGGTGATGTGACCGAGTTTTTGATGATGCGGTCGAGTTTCTGATGATGCGACAGTGTTCTTGAAGCTTTTCTAATCATGTTCATGTTTCTCATGTTTCTGGTGTTGTGGCATTATAGAGAGAAATTCAAGAGAGAGAAAGAAGAGAGAGAATCAGAAGAGAGAGAAAGAGGAGAGAGAAAAAATGTGAGTGGGACCCACAGGTATGGTGGCAAGGTGACATGCCAACACGGCAGCCCACGACACTTGGCATGCATGCACACAAAATTTCGGGTTCAAATTCCAAGGTTTGACAGAGTTTTAACTTTGGGTCTATTTTTGGTGGGTCCCGCAACAGGTTATGGAGATCCGGCATTGGAAAGATGTAGAGCATCGAGTTAGCTTTCCAACGCAACTTGAATCACTCAATTTCGACGTCGGATGAGAGAGATATCGCAGTTTCTGTCGGATTGCTCGAAAAAGTGATTTCACAAATTGTTTAGGGGCAATTTCGGCATTTCACAAGTTGTTAAGGGGTAAATTCGTCAAGAAAAAAGAAGAAGATCCAAAATCGGCCGCCCAAATGAAGCCACGTAGGCTAGATTCCAAATGGACGGCCTTCAAACTTGCGGGCTAAGGTGTGATGCAAAGATTCTGTTTAGATTCCATCGCGCTGTTCGTGAGTGGCCAGACGCAACCTATAATCATGCACCGCGGTACATGCAAGTTTAGCCGCGATCCATTGTGACGCTTCTATGGTGCCGCGGCACCATTGATCCAGATCCTACGCTTAATATGGGATCCGAGGTTCGCTGACGCGATTTGTTCGGATCCGACGGACATCAAAAGATCCCGCCATTTCTTCTCAGATCCAACGGCAGATAGCCTAGATTCCTCTCTAAACCAATCAGAATGTGACAGCGGAGCGGCGCGGCTCGGCTACGGTGCGGCGCAGGTGCAGGTTATATAAGGAAAGATTCTCTTTCCTTATCCGAGATTAGCCGATTTTCAAATTGCCATATCTTCTTCATCCGAGCTCCAAATCGGTCCGTTCAAATTACAGCATTCATATTTTTCGATGCCCTATCTATTGGGCGCCGTTGGGAGTCGTGAAAACTTAGAAAAAATCAAAAAGAGTGCTTTGAAGCTAAAGAGAAGGTTTTTCTAGGGTTTCGTGCCCTGTGGGAGTGATCAATCACCAACTGCCTCTTCTTTGTGCATCAATGGAGTGCTAAATCCCTATGAGAGGTCAGTAGAGCTTTTATTTTCATATTCATGGTGATTATGGATTGTGTGGAAGAGATTGGAAGCCTGTGGACAAGGTGTGCTCTGTGAATCGATCTCTATCAACATTGAAGGCTGTTGAAGAGTACCTGAGGTCAGTGTGAAGCTCCAGAGATATTGTTGGCCATTCGAAAGCATTGTTTGTGAGATTCTCAATTCTTTATCTATTTATGCTTTCAATTTATTGTATGCTAGCGTAGGTGTAAATTGTTGAATACCTAGCTAGTGGGGGAAAACTGTAAGGCAAATTTATAAGCCTAAAAATATTTGTTATTTGCTTCCCGTGGGTGCGGGTTAAGCGTGGTGTGCAGCGTGTGCTGAGCACTGGTACTTGATACCTGAATTCCTGGCACATGTGTGCCCTCCTAGTTTTATGCTGGGTAAATTGGGTGTATTTACTCCCTGCTGTGTAAACAGTAAAAAGAAGTGTATTGAGTATATACGGAGCCCGTTGGGCATTACTCCGTGGACTAGCCATCACACACTGTGTTGGTGAACCACGTATATCTTGTGTTGTGGATTGTCTTTATTTTTCTATCATATTTTGGAGTGCATGGAATGACTTGCAGGGTGGGTGTGCAAATCTGGTAGACCTGGCCACTGAGTGGTAGCGAGGTAGATTTGCATACGCTTGTGTGTGTATAAAAGAATATATCTCCATCAGCTCTGGGCAGCAATAAACAATCAGGAAAAAGTTTCAGACACTGATTCACCCCCCCTCTCAGTGTCATATCAAGTTCATCATTCTTATTCCTCCAAATTCGAATCTGATCCAGAACTTCAACTATCCATTTACATCGTAATTAGGTCTTGGCAGGAATGGGCATAGAAACAGAGAAACATAGGCAGCAAGGAACCAAGCTCCCCTTTAAGATTTCAATCGAGTAGTCAATGGCAGATTCCTCAAATACGCATTGTGTTTTAACTTGTCCACCTGAAAGACCATCTCCCTTTCCATTCTCTCATCTGCTCCGTTCAAGACAAAGGGGGCTAATGGGAAGACGGAAGAAGGTAGAAGAGCAGAAACCATGTGGACAATAGCGAAGTCAAGGGTCTGAAATTCAGAATCTCACAACTGAACTCAAGATTCTGAAATTCAGAATCGACCAATTCGAGAGCAGTAAAAGAAGAAGGAAAGAAGAAGAAGAAAGAAGAAGAGGGGTAAAATTATCTTTTACCTTTACTCTAAGGGTAATATCATCCATGAAATAGTCCAATGTAGCTGACATCAGCATCTAATGGAAATCTTGTGACGGAGTGGACTTATTTGATTAGCACAGCAAAGTATTTAGGACCTAGGTGATGTTTTCGTAATTTTGAGGGTGTAGATGATGTTAACAATCTTTGATGGGGTGTAGATGAAATTTTTTCTAGAATAAAACCTATCTTTTCACCCTCCTCAAAGTACATACCAGTCTTAGAATACTCTGACACGTTCTCAGAGAAAGGGAGGAAGTCAAAGGAAGGGGAAGAAGTTCAGCAACACTAGTGTTCGAAGATTTATTGACGACGTACACCAACATTGATTAAGAAATCATCGGTAAACTCTAAACTCTCTGTAGAACCTGATAAAGTCCCATACCCTATAGAATATCATATTTGAATGGTTGATGATCATTCTCTATCGATGGTAGAATTACCTTATTATTCCTTGATCCTGAGAATGCACCTTCTCAATGAATGATTGAGGTTAAGCCCTAGATTTCATCCTTGTTATGCTAATACTTAGACCTTTCTCAATGAATGATTGAGGTTAAGCCCTAGATTTTATCCTTGTTATGCTAATACTTAGACCTAATAGGTTCCCTACCATGGACCACATTTGGTTAGCAATGTATGGACTAAGTTTACATTAAAATTTTAATCTAGAAGATCATTAATGCACCTTCGAAAAGAGGTCAGACGATGCACCGGACGATGAATCATAAAAGCTGACGTAGCGACCAACCAATCCCAAAAAAGTCTCTGGAAGTTGTCAGACGATGAGGCAGTTGTTGATACTATGCCGACCAACGCAACGATGGACCCTTGGCAGAAGGTTCTGACCTCTGTCGGACATTACGACGGTTGCTACAGTAGCGACCGATGCACTGACCGACGAATAATGAATAATGTAGGAAGTACAACTAATAATCCCACACTTCATATAGGTGTAGAGCATGTTAGGAACACTGACTATCCAAGCGTGGGAAACCATAATTTCATGATATCAGGTGAGGAATAGAACCCCTGATGAATTTTGGAGTGTTTCAATATATGATTGTAGTGCCACATGCTTATTGTGATAATATGTTATCCAATAACTGCTTTGTGCATGCATTTGCATTTATAATATATGATTGATGTGTGGATATATGAGATTGTGATCTAGTAGGTAGGGGTGAAATAGTTAAGGACCGTTGGATCCGACGTGCCAGGAAATTCTTAATGAGTATGTCACTCACCCTTAACAGGAGGACAGTATCTTGGGGGGTAAAACAGATGGTCTAGGATTCCTGCTAGGATTGGTGAGAGGGATATTTCGGATGACATGTAGGATTTGGTTAATGGCAACATCCTTATATGCAACCCTGGCCAGTAGGGGGTCAGGTACTAGTAGAGTGGAGTGATGAGGGGGAAGGTGCGACAGTGTTCGTTGGAGCGTCACTGACCAGACTTGCTGTCCGATCACCATTCTGATTGGGATGTAGTATGGAAGCACCAGGCTATTGTGGTAGGCTGGTGAGTATCTAACACTCCCGTGCATGGAGGTTATGGTCAGCTTTTGGAAAGTGTAGCTAGGCCTTACTATAGCACACTAGCATACATGATTCCAGACTACTGCATTGTTGTGTGTAATAAACTAGTCATGCATATTGTTTGCTTGTCTATCTGTTTCTCACTGAGCTCATGTGGGAGAGCTGACCATTGCGTACATCATTATTTTTAGATGATATTGTAGATACTATTGTTGCTGATTACTTGAATGCACCTGTGATCTCTTACCTAGCCCAGTTAAGAGGAACGCAGTATGAAGATGAAGTACATGACGCGGACTGCGAGTGTGACACATGTATCTTCGATGGATAGACTTTCTTGATGAAGAATTTCTGGAACAGTGAATAGTTTTCTGTTATTACTTTCTTTTGGATTATTTTATTTACATTTAATTAGCCCGTGATTTATAGGGCAACGATATTTTAAGGTTTTGTTTAATTGAGACGGTTGATGAACAAAGTTTATTAAAAATGTTAAACACTGATAGTATTATATTTATTTATCAATAACATGCTCATGGATATCTAGATATCTTTCGTTATTTATTATTATGGATTATGTTTGTGGCATTGTGTGGGTAAAGTGGTTGGTATGTATGTGCACCACTTATGAGCTCCTAGTGGGATCACATCTAAACTACAGTGTTGATCCAGTCGTATCTCAAAAAAAATTTCAAACCAGTATTTTTAGGTGTGACAAGTTTGGTATCAGAGCAATAAGCTCTGTTACACTATACCAATCAAGCCAATGCTACAGTAATTTACAGTAACCTGAGCAATAGGCTAATAAAAGCTTAAACAGCATAAATGATAAATATAAAACTAAACTTGTATGTTGTGTGATAACTAACTAAAAGAGCATAATATGCTAGGGATAGACTAGAGATTAAGTACTATAATTTGAATAGGGAAATAAGACTTAGTTTTACAATAACAATATAGGAAAGCAGAAATCAACTTGATCACTCAGAATCTGACGGTGTGGACTCACGAACTCACGATAGGTCTTCACCCGCGAGGCAGCCATCGCATCCCTAATGTCATTTTTCGACATAATACCTACTCTTACCATGGCTGCTTGCACAATGTTGAGTTGAGATGAGAGTATTGATTGGGCATGCCTTACTCGTCTAAAGTTGTTCTCCACAGAGTGTGCAAATTACCATTGGTAATCCCAAATGCCACGTAGCTCGGCCAATAGTATGTTCATGTCTATGGGAGATAGAGATGAACTTGCTTGGTCTCTACTTTCATCCTCAGTACCCAATCGTGTATCATCCCCTGCTTCATTCTCCAGTTCTTTGTCCGTTAAAATTCCAAGACGAAACAAGCCTCTATCTCATCATTAGAAAGCACTACATTATCAAGATGCATTTTAGAGATGGCATACCAACCAAAAGGAGAAGCTACTGTCTCTTCATATGCTTCGAATCTGGTATACCAATTCCTAGAAGTGAAAAGAGGTGAGTGAGCAGTTTGCCATAAGGAAGATTTGAAGGTCCGAACCCTCTGAAGCCACAATCATGGTTCGCATAAGGATGTAAGGTAAACAAACTGGAACCCTGATTACAAGTCAATAGATCAAAAATTATCCAAATGAAGATAGCGCACATTGTAATGACCACCCTGTAATAGGATGTTGTGCTGCACAATTCTACAATATACTCAGGGTAAGGGGCGATAGTTTATGGTTTTATGACACTTACCCGGTAGGAGAATCTGACTGGCAATCTCTATTCGCATAACCTCAGTCAAGGAATCCCTATCCTTTAGACCCCAGTAGGCTATGTCTCTACTCATGGATATACCCAACATTTCAGCTAGTTGTCTAGTGTCAAAAGAGATATCTCTGCCTAGCACCCGTCTGGAGATGCGAAGTTCTATAGCATCATCATCATCATTCATACCACTAATTGCATGTGAGTTGTAGTAGAAGAGCCGTACCAAGTCAAGCCTCGTAACAAAATCGATCTTTAATATGGGAGACGGTAACTCTGACGTCGTGTCACACCCCAATTTTGAACAAACTAGAATGGTGTGATGAACCGTCCATAGACCAACGGTTCAATCACGATCTCGTATAGGTCGTGCCCATTCGATTAAACCAGATACATCCCCCAAGAAAATTCAGAGTAAATAAACGATAGCAGAAGTCTTTAATATTAATGAACTGAGTATCTGACAGTGATAGCATAATTAAGTATCCAATTATCTCCAATATACCTCAAGACATAAAATAAAGTAAAATAATCAATTACATTATCCAATAACTAAACAACTAAGCTAATAAAAAACACATGAGTTGCACTTGCACGATGAATCATGCGCATCTTCTTCAGCTTCCATGTCCATCGCAGCAACGTGTCCATACGTCGACGCATTCATCTATTCTTCAATAGTAGAACCTACATCAAGAATTAAAAATATTCGACGTCGAAAGGGTGAGCACACATTACGGCTCAGTGAGCAAACAAAACAATGCAACAAACATATGCATGCATTCAATTCATATCTTTGGTCTGGTTTTAAGTGTGCAATGTGCTATAGAAAGGTTTGGTGGCCGCCGCACCTCTATACATGAGTGTGTAAATCCGCCCAATTGATCAAACACCATTATCGTCTCACATGCACCCACCATGGAATAGAGATAGAGCTAAAGTGTCCGGATCAAACACCGCCAACACTTCCCCTGATGCCCTACCCATACCAACAGGTAAGCCCCTATTGGCGAGGGCCTACAAACTGAGCTCACAACTAACCAATCCTAATGCTATACAGTATATCCAAGGTCTCACCTCAGCATACCTCAATACGTCCATATAAATAGAGCTAAGGCCCCCCGACATAGTCAGAGTCCACACGGTCCAAGACCACCTCCCCTGATGCCCTACAACGTAATAGTTCTGCTAAGGTAATGGCGATACGAAGATGTTAGTGGGCAAGAGTTGAGTAGAGATAGACCTAGAGTCTAGTGACGAGGTCGAAGACCACCACCAAGTCCTCCCCCTGATGCTCCATTCGCATCCAACACACCAACCACACACATACATTCACATGCTTATTCCTAGCATCATCATCATCATCATGTTATAAATAAACAGAATTAAATAAGCATGAACAGTAATAGCAAGAATATTGGATGACATGTGAGATGCACATTACAAGCATACAAGCATAGAATCAATCATGGTACTGGACTCAATAAAAATAAAGCAGTTTGTTATTATCCAATTCGTTTAGGTCTTGTTCTCTCACCTTTGATCGTTGGTTGTTCCTCTTCCAAGCTTTGTAAATCACTTTTGGACCACTTAGAAACCTAATAAATTTACAGATTCTAAGTTAGAGTTCATATCCATTAATTAAAATGTTTAAATATACTATCTGGAATCAATTAGACCTCTAGAAATTGAGTATTCGCAGGTGTGGCTGCACCTGTGGTCTCAGTTTCTGCGACCACAGGGTGTGTGGTCGATACGTGTGGTCGCATATCATGCGACCACACACATGCAACCACACCCTCCATGAAAACTTCCCGAGGGCATGTGGTCAACACATATGCCTCGTGTGGTCGACCATAGCTGCGACCACACGAGTGTTTGGTCGACTTTCATTCTCAGTCTAATCCCTTCATGATTTGATTCCTTGAATTATCATTAGAGTCCTTCCTATGATTGATCTATGACCTTAATTTCATATTTTTCACAATTATCTACTCCAATCTGCTCTTCATGGAATTCCTTTGAGTTTTCGTCTATGGGTCTCATGGTTGAGATCCTACTTTGAATCAATACTTCCTCCATGATCTATTCTAGGCATTGAACTAAGGTAGGGATGTTTCATACCTTAAACTTGCTAAATAATCAGAGCTCTCTCTGAAATTCCTCCTCTTAGTCTTCCTCTTCAATTCTCCTTCTCTTCCTCCTCTTCTCTTTCTCTCTCTTTCAGTTTGAGTTTAAAAAGAATGAAAGAGACTAAGGGACATGCTATATATAGAGAAAAACCCTCCATATAGAGTCTTACTTAGATTAAGAAAGAACCTTCTTCAGATTAGGAAGGTTTCCTAATCACGAAGTCAGTTTGACATCGTGTGGTCACACGTGGGGTCACAGGATCCGTCGACTACAAGTCCTTGACTCTTGTGGTCTCACTATTTTGAGGTGTGGTCAATCACATGTCTCAATTAGATGATTTATGGTTTGAATTACACACCTAACCTTGTAGTTTCTTCACGCACTTGGTCCGTTTGGTCCGACCATGATAAGAAGACCTGATACAAGGTGGTAAGACCGAGTTAGTACGACAGGTCTTACAACTCCCCCTCTCTTATATAAATTTCATCCTCAAAATTTGCACATACCTTTCGAGTCGAAAATGTGAGGAGATTTCTTTTGCATAACATTCTCTCTTCCCATGTTATCACTTCCACGTTTTGGCTCCTCCAAGTAACTTTAACATAGTAAATGTTACGGTTGCGTAGACGTTGAACCTTTCGACTGGTAATTTCAATTGGTGCTACTTCAAATGTCAAATCATCAGTTAGACCCGGTGGATCCATTGTTAGGACGTGTGTTAGATCTCGGATGTACTTCTTTAGTAATGAGATATAAAATACATCATGTACACTTAACATGGATGGGGGTAGTGCTAACTGATACGCTACCTTCCCACGTCTAGCTAGAACTTCATAAGGTCCAATATATTTGGGACACAACTTTCCCTTTTATCCGAACCTTTTCAAACCATGCATAAGAGATATTTTTAGAAATGCCTTATCACTTATAGTGAATTCGAGATCTCTGCATCGATTATCTGCATAGTGCTTCTGACAGTTCTGAGTTATTCGGACTCTTTCCTTGATAATGTCGACTACTCAACAAGTCTTTTCAACAAACTTCGGTCCAACAATACTCCGTTCTCCAACTTCGTTCCAAGATAAAGGAGTTCGACATTTCCTACCATACAATGCTTCATAGGGTGACATCTATATAGTCGCTTGATAGCTGTTGTTATAAGCGAACTCAATCAATGGTAATTTCTCATCCCATGATCCTTTGAAATTAATTATGCAAGCTCGGAGTATATCTTCTAAAATCTGAATGGTACGTTCTGACTGTCCATCGGTCTAAGGATGGAATGCAGTACTAAACTTCAATGTTTTACCCATAGCCTTCTGTAATCCTTCCCAAAACCTTGAGGTAAAACGTGGGTCTCTGCCGGACACGATGCTTTCAGGTACACAATGCAATCTGACAATATTATCAACATACAGCTTAGCTAACCTCTCTAGGGTATATTGAGGTCGTATAGCTATGAAATGAGCTGTCTTAGTTAAACGATCTATAATCACCCAGACCGCGTCAACTACTCAGGGAGTCAATGGTAATCCGATGTCCATAGTGATGTAGTCCCATTTTCATGCCGATTCTGGCAGTGACTGCAACAATCCTGCAGGTCTTTGCCTTTCAGCCTTTACCCACTAACAATTCAGGCATTAAGACACAAATTTAGCTACATCCGCTTTCATTCCTCTCCACCAATAGAGTTTTTTTTTTAAATCATGGTACATCTTCGTGCTTTTAGGGTGTATCGAATATGTAGTGGTTTGGGCTTCCTTCATGAGTCTTTGTCTAATATCCAAGTCTTTATTTTCAGGAACACATACTCTTCCTTTATATCTTAACACATTTTCAAGGTCCAAGGTGAAGTCAGGAGTAGTCCTACCTTTTCCAAGGTCTTCTTGCATTGTTCTCAGATAAGGGTCTGATTTAATAGCTGCTTTTACTTTGTCTAATAGATTAGGTACAATCTTCAATGTAACAAACATGTTTGAGAATAGATGAATAAACCCTTGGTCAGTTGATTCATTTGGAATATCAATCACGAACTGCTCTTTATTGTAATTAAATACCCTTCCTGTGACACTCATAGCATTTGCACTAGCTTCTTCTTGAGACTTTGTGAGTGCGTCAGCAACTACATTAGCTTTTCCTGGATGATACTAGATATCACAATCATAATCCTTCAGTAATTTCCGCCATCTTCTCTGTCTCATGTTCAACTCCTTCTGATTAAAAAGATGGGTAAGACTCTTATGATCTGATTTAATTTGAAATTTCTCTACATACAAATAATGTTTTCATATCTTCACAGCATGTACCACCGCTACTAATTTCAATTCATGAGTGGGATAGTTCTTCTCATGTGTCATCAGTTGTCTTGAGACATACGTAATTACTTGTTCTCCTTGCATAAGTACACATCCCAAACCTAATCCAGACGCATCGGTGTACAAGGTAAATGGTTGTCCTAGGATCAGAATAGTCAAGATGGGAGCTGATATCAATCTAGCCTTCAATGTTTGGAAATAGTCTTCACATTTATCGATCGAAATAAACTTTTCTCCTTTCTTTGTCAAACTGGTGAGAGGTACGATGATTCTAGAGTAATCTTCCACGAATCGTCGATAGTACCCAGCTAAACCTAAGAAACTTATGATTTTGGCAACATTCTTAGGTGCTTCCCATTTTACGATGGCTTCAATCTTACTAGGATCCACTTTAATTCCTTCAGCGGATACAACATGGCCTAAGAAAGCGACTTCATTCAGCCAGAATTCACACTTAGTAAATTTTGCATAAAGCTTCTCTTTTCTTAGTCGCTGGAAAACGGCTCTTAGCTTTGTGACATGAGTTTCTTTGTCCTTGGAGTAGACTTGTATGTCATCAATAAATACAATAACTGACGTATCCAACATATCATGGAATACCTAGTTCATGAGTTCCATAAAAGTTGCGACTGCATTAGTCAATCCAAAAGACATGACCAAAAATTCATAATGTCTATATTTAGTTCTAAATGCTGTCTTTGGAATATCACCTTCCTTAACCTTCAACTGATGGTATCCTAACCGAAGATCAATTTTGGAGAACACTTTGACACCTTGCAACTGATTGAATAAGTCATCGATCTGAGGCAACGGGTATCGATTCTTGATTGTAAGCTTATTCAATTCTCGATAGTCTATACACAGTCAAACGCTACCATCTTTCTTTTTCACAAACAATACTGGCCCATGGTGATATGTTGGGTCTAATATAACCCTTGTCCAGTAACTCGTGTAATTGTGTCTTCAGTTCCTTCAGTTCAGTAGGAGCCATTCAATAGGGTGCTTTAGATACTGGTGCGGCTCTGGGTATAAGATTTATAATGAACTCTGTCGCTCGATCGGGTGGTAGTCCTAGTAGTTCCTCAGAAAATACATCTGAAAATTCACACACAACTTTAATATCCTCCATTAGTGGTGCTTCCTTGGTGAGGTCGACCACAGATACTAGATACCCAATTTATCCTTTCTCGAGGCATTTTCTAGCCTTTAATGCAGAGAGAATGAGTTTTTATTTATGGAAAAGTTTGGTTCCTGCAAAACTAAACTTTGCTCCTTCCTTGTCTTTAAATGTCAGTTTCTTTTCTGCACATAATAAGTTTGCGGAGTGCCGAGCTAACCAATCCATTCCCAAGATAACGTCAAAGTCTGCCATCTCGAGTTGGATTAAGGTTGCCTCCAAAATCTTCTCGTCAATAAGAACTGGATATGGTCCATAACCTTTGTCTAGTTCCACTTCTAATCCCATAGGTGATTGTACAAGCAGTTTGCAGTCTAAAGGTTTGAGGGGTAGATTTAACTTCTTTCCAAAATACACAGATATAAAAGAATGAGTAGCTCTAGAGTCAAAGAGTACTCTGGCGGGTAAGCCATTAATAAGTATGATACCTGTGATTTGATTTAATTTAATCTACATTCTTACACAAGGTAGTACAAAATGAATAGTTCAGGTCATACCTGTGACCACATCAGGCGATGCGACAGCATCCTCAGAAGTAACTGCATAAACTTTTTCTTGCTGTAACTATTTCCTTGGCTTAGGACAC
Organism: Protea cynaroides; assembly: GCA_028583415.1. Taxonomy (NCBI): domain Eukaryota; kingdom Viridiplantae; phylum Streptophyta; class Magnoliopsida; order Proteales; family Proteaceae; genus Protea; species Protea cynaroides. Next base: position 18,178,979 of record CM053268.1, on the reverse strand, counting down.
TCTCTTGAATAATGTCCTACTTGATTACAGTTGAAGCATTTAACTCCAGCACTACTTTGCTTTTGTAGAGGTGGGGCTATTGGGGTAGTCTTGGTTGCAGCATTAAAGCCTTGAGTACGGAAGGGTTTAAATGTCTTTGAGTTCCCTCCATTGTATGAGTTTCCATTGGTCCTCTTTATACCTTTGTTATGAGAAAAATAACTTTTCCTCTGACTCGATTCCAATACTCGAGCAATCTGTATAGCTTCATTATAAATTTTCTTTTCCAATCCCAATACATGCTCATGGATGCTTCCCCTAAGTCCCATAACGAACCTTCGAATTTTGGTATTTTCCTCCTGCATGCTAGAGGGAGCAAAGAAAAACAGTTCTTCATAACGCTATTGATATCCGTCTACAGGCATCTGTCCCTGATACAGACTCAGAAACTCCTTTTCCATTTGATCTCTGAAACTCATTGGAAAATACTTCTTGAAGAAAGCTTCTTTATAAATAACCCATGTCAGTTGGGCGTGCTTTGTTAACAGATAACTTCTAGTTGATTTCCACTAGTGGTGTGTGTCACCTTTCAACATAAATGTGGCACATAATACCTTCTCTTCTTCATTTATAGTCATCATCATAAAGTTTCTTTCTATTTCGTCGATCCAATGAGTTGGCCACAATAGATCTGATGGTTTGCCTGTAAATTCCTTCGGCTTCAACTTCAGGAAACGCTCGATCAATCTGGAGTGATCAAGCTGATACTGAGCATATGCCCCATACATAGGTGGCTAATACTGATAGTTATCTTGGTTGTACCCGCCTTGCGGTGTTTCAAGATTTGGTACTTGGCCTTGTACTGCTGGTGTTTCGGTGCTTGGGGTACAGTGTTGCTACCACCAGGTGCAGTACTAGCTTGTCCTACAGGTAGAGATGTTGTGTTTGCAACTGGGAAAGTAATTCCCATACCGGCATGCATGTTGGCTTGCATTTGCTATATATGCTGCATTTCCTGTGCCAAATTCATCACTGCAGTAGCCATATCCATAGGTAGTGTAGGTAAGTCGGTTGGGTTGGCTTGGGTGTGCATATTCTGAGGCGCAGCATGTTGAGTTCCAATATTTCCTTCCTGTCTTTGCTGACCTTCATTGTCATTGGTCTCCATAGGTGGTGGAGATGGGTTGACATTCTGTCTCCTTCTACTTACTCTACGGCCAGCCATTTCCTATTTTTAGCGGTGGTAGTGTCTGAAAATCAAGAAAACATATGAGGCAAGCAAAATATATGATGATCTCATGTAAATTTCCAAATAAACAAGACAAAATTTCAATTTTAAAGTCATTAAGTCAAAACAGGGCATTTTCATCGTGGGGTCGCACTATATGTGACCACAGGGTTGCGACCACACAAACACTGTTAGCTCACCGAGAGCCTGTGGTCGATCATGGGGTCGCATTTTTAGTCAAATTTTACAACCACACGACACCAAATCAGGTTTTTAAATTCTGATTTCGAACCATTTTCTTATTTTCACTTTTGTCTTCTACTATTCACAAGTAAACTCGCCACCACTGAGTTGCTACAGTGTCAACCGTATGAATTTAGTGATTCTTTCATCGGTCTACTCTATGACCTACATTCTGTTCCTCCAGGTATGTTCCCTACGCTTTCTCCTTTTTAAGCTTTCATACCTAGGTTTTGCTCCATTTATAGGGTTTTCTTTAAATTTATATTTTTTTAACCGTAAAAATTTGATTTTTATTGGGGGTTATTACTATTGGCCACCCAATGAATGAAAGCCCTCAAGAAAATTTGAGTTTCATCGGTTAGTTTAATAGAAACTTAAAAATTCCCATTTTTGACATAAATTTTGGGGTTTTTCCCAATTGTCAAAATTTCTTCAAATTCGACCCAGCTAGTTTAAATTTTTGATTGTATGAACCTTGCAGGATGGGGTGGGACCTATGTAAGTCCTCCTGCCCAAATGTTTGGGTGAAAAGTGAGGCTTTTGGCCAATCACGCCGTCATAATGCCAAAATTTTGAATTTTCACTATATTTAAATTTTTGATTGTATGAACCTTGCAGGATGGGGTGGGACCTATGTAAGTCCTCCTGCCCAAATGTTTGGGTGAAAAGTGAGGCTTTTGGCCAATCACGCCGTCATAATGCCAAAATTTTGAATTTTCACTATATTTGATATGTTGCTTGTTGGTCTATGCCCCTGCAGATAACATGGCTCCCACTAAAATCCCCAGAGTTCATGATCCCCGTCGCTTCAGGTCCATTGAAACAGAGGCACAGTATCCCTGGTACGAGCGCAAGAAGGTTGAAGGGGGTCTTTGTGTCAACTTGGCCAGCCTAGCCCTATTTGATGTGGAGGGAGCTTTTAATGATATGGGCTGGTTCCCTGTGATTCTGTATGAGGGTTGCACCTGCCCTGAGTTACTGAAATAGTTTTACTGTAATTTACAGGTAGAGGGTGACTGAGAAGATATAAATAGGGGCAGAAAGCTTAGGATCACCATTTTAGTTAAAGGGGTAAAGATTTCATTCAACTACCAGGAATTGGCTGATATCCTAGGTATCTCAAATGACAATCCCTTAGTATACTGCGCACCAAGGAACCCCAGTTCCTATCAGTGCGAATGCGCACAGAAATAGATAACCAAATTATTCGAGATGATCGCTGGCAGATGAAGGCAATTAACCTACGTCCAGAGCCCCGAGTGTATTGCAAGATCATTCAGCACAATCTGATTCCCCATAGTGGATACTATGATAAGGTTTCACAGTTGACCCAGTACCTTCTGTACTGCATCTACACTAGACAGCCTATCTGTCTTCCTTATATCATTATCAGGAACATGCACCGTGCCACGATGCCTGGTCTAGTGGGTAACCTACCCTATGGGCGTTTGATCACCACTCTACTCATTCGCCTGTAGGTAGACTTGGTTGATGAGAGGATTCACGAGGATACTTTTTCGACTGACCTTGACTGGGAGGCCATCTGCAGCATGGGGATGCGAGATGTGCAGGTCAGTGACGAGGAGAGAAATGTTATGAGACGTCCTCTCACTAGGGTAGCGGCAGCAGATGTAGAGGCGACAACAGCAGTAGCAGAGGTAGGAGCAAAGTCACACGAGAGTGATGTTGAGGAGGATGATGATCAGATGTACATGGATGTAGATGCCATACCTCCTTCATCACCTCAACATTCCACTGGAGCTGGTCCTTCTCGGGCTCCTTCTCACTCAGTCGGTCCTTTGCGCCCACCACCAAATGACATGATGGGGCTACTACGTGAGATTCGGGAGGCTCAGCGTTCCATAGATCAGAGGGTAGCAGATCTGGCAGCTAGTCTCTAGGTGATCCAGACTTAGGTAGCCTGGCTTGCGAGAGTATATGCTGAGGACTATGACCGAGATCGTGAGGCACCTCCTCCTCTAGCACCCCCAGCTTCATGATGCCGTTTATTTCTTTTTTTTCTTTTTATATTACGGAGTAACTATCCGGGTTGTAGATCATACTCTAATTCAAATGTATCTTTTCTATATATAACATTGATTTCCCATTTACATATGTGTATTATTCTCTTTCTTAGTTTATATCTCATACAACACAGGTACTTATGGTGTGTTTTTATTATAGTTTTTAATTTATACTAACTCAGTTCACGATTCTTGTGGTAGTATTTTGGTTTAATAGAGCAGAGCCTGAGAGCTCTGATACCAAGCTGTCACACCCCAATTCTGAATCAACCAGAATGGTGTGATGAACCGTCCATAGACCAACGGTTCAACCAGGATCTCGTATAGGCAGTGCCCATTCGATTAAACCAGATACATCCCACAAGTAAATTTAGAGTAAATAAACGATAGCAGAATTCTTTAATATTAATGAACTGAGTATCTAACAGTGATAGCATAATTAAGTATCCAATTATCTCTAATATATCTCAAGACATAAAATAAAATAAATAATCAATTACATGTTCCAATAACTAAACAACTAAGCTAATAAAAAATACATGAGTTGCACTCGCACAACGAATCAAGTGCATCTTCTTCAGCTTCTACATCCATCGCAGCAATGTGTCCATACATCGACGCATTCATATATTCTTCAACAGTAGGACCTGCATCAAGAACTAAAAATATTCGACGTCGAAAGGGTGAGCACACATCACGGCTCAGTGAGCAAACAAAACAATGCAACAAACATATGCTGCATTTAATTTATATATTTGGTCTGGTTTTTAAGTTTGCAATGTGCTATAGAAAGGTTTGGTGGCCGTCGGACCTCTATACACGAGTGTGTGAATCCGTCCAATGGATCAAACACCATTGTCGTCCCACATGCACCCACCATGGAATAGAGATAGAGCTAAAGTGTCCGGATCAAACACCACCAATACTTTCCCTGATGCCCTACCCATACCAACAAGTAAGCCCCTATTGGTGAGGGCTTGCAAACTGGACTCGCAACTAACCAATCCTAATGCCATACAGTGTATCCAAGGCCTTACCCCAGCATCCCTCAATACGTCCATAGAGATAGACCTAAGACCCCCTGGCAGAGTCAGAGACCACACGGTCCGAGACCACTTCCCTTGATGTCCTACGACGTAATAGTTCTGCTAAGATAATGGCGATACAATGATGTTAGTGGGCAAGACTTGAGTAGAGATAGAGCTAGAGTCTAGTGACGAGGTCGAAGACCACCATGCCACGTCCTCCCCTTGATGCTCCACTCGCATCCAACACACCAATCACATATATACATTCACATGCTTATTCCTAGCATCATCATCATCATCATGTTATAAATAAACGGAATTAAATATGCATGAACAGTAATAGCAGAAATATTGGATGACATGTGAGATGCACATTACAAGAATACAAGCATAAAATCAATCATGGCATTGGATTCAATAAAAATAAATAGTTTGTTATTATCCAATTAGTTTAGGTCTTATTCCCTCACCTGTTAGCAATACTCGATGTCCTTCCAAGCCTTAAAATTTTCTTTGAATTGATTTAACAACCTAAAAGTTATATGAATTTAAGTTAAGGTTCATATGTGACATGTTACAGTAGTCAAAAATTGAAACAGAGCACTGATAGGTGTCTGATTAGTCCTATGGTTTCATGCTGTATTGACCTTACTATCTACGATCGATACCCTACGGTCGCATATGGTACGACCATAGCTGCGACCATATGATTTCTGAAATCTTCCCGAATGCCTATGGTCGATCCTCTGGTCATACTGGTCATGCTATGGTCGATCGTAGCTGTGACCTTGAGATTTCTGGTCACAGTCTACATCAAATTCGAGTTCTTCCTGGGTCAATTCTTATGTTCTTCAATGGGATTTATTCTAAGGTCATCCTATGGCCGTCATTAGTAATTTCTTATCAACCCTAATCATTAAATTCACTCCTCATGGTTCTCCTTGGGATTTTCTCAAGGAAATCACATAGATCATAATAGGTTGATATTGTTTATCTTCCATAAAAGTCTTATTCCTTAGAGTTTACATCTCCAGAGATTCGTTTCATATCTTTGCTTGTGATAGAGAACCAATCTCTTCTCCGTAAATTCTTCTCCTTAGCTTTTTCCTCTTCTCCTTCTCTTCCTTCTCTTCTTTCTCTTTCTCTAAGGTTTACTAATATTTTAAAAGAGTGAAAAAGGGCTGAGGGATGTCCTTTATATAGAGGAAAACTCTCCATATAAAGTCCTCTTTCAACTAGGAAAGCAATCCTTTAGTTTAGAAAAGTTTTCAAAACTCGGAGTTTGATTTGGGTTCTCACGGTTAATCATACAGTCGCATAAACCATCGACCGTAGGGTCGAAATCATCTTCTGTAGGGTCGAATCCATCGACCGTGGGGTTCTGGATTTGAAATTTTTGGTTCCCTTCCTTATGGTCGACCATACCTACCCAGGCATGCAACCTCAAGTATGTTTTTTGTGTTTTTAACTCGATTCTCATACCTGATTTGTTATCTATCTTTTCACATGCTCAGTCCACTTAGTCCAGGAATGATGGGAAGACCTGACATGATACGGTTAGACCAAGTTAGTGGAGTGTGGGTCTTACAAAATCAATAATGGCATTGGACTCAATAAAAATAAAGCAGTTTGTTATTATCCAATTAGTTTAGGTCTTGTTCCCTCACCTTTGATCATTGGTTGTTCCTCTTCCAAGCTTTGTAAATCACTTTTGGACCACTTATAAACCTAATAAATTTATGGATTCTAAGTTAGAGTTCATATCCATTAATTAAAATGTCTAAATGTCCTATCTAGAATCAATTAAACCTCCAGAAACTGAGTGGTCGCAGGTATGGCTGCACCTGTGGTCTCAGTTTCTGTGACCACAGGGTGTGTGGTCGATACGTGTGGTCGCATATCATGTGACCACACACATGCGACCACACCCTCCCTGGAAACTTCCCGAGGACATGTGGTCGACACATGTGCCTCGTGTGGTCGACCATAGCTGCGACTACACGAGTGTTTGGTCGACTTTCATTCTCAGTCTAATCCCTTCATGATTTGATTCCTTGAACTATCATTAAGGTCCTTCCTATGATTGATCTATGGCCTTAATTTCGTATTTTTCACAATTATCTACTCCAATCTACTCTTCATGGATTTCCTTTGATTTTTCGTCTATGGGTTTCACGGTTGAGATCCTACTTTGAATTAATACTTCCTCCATGATCTATTCTAGGCATTCAATTAAGGTAGGGGATGTTTCATACCTTAAACTTGTTAAATAATCAGGGCTCTCTCTGAAATTCCTCCTCTTAGTCTTCCTCTTCAATTCTCCTTCTCTTCCTCCTCCTCTCTTTATCTTTCTTTTAGTTTGAGTTCTAAAAGAATAAAATAGGCTAAGGGACGTCCTATATATAGAGGAAAACCCTCCATATAGATTCTTACTTAGATTATGAAAGAATCCCCTTCAGATTAGGAAGGTTTTCTAATCACAGAGTCAGTTTGACATCGTGTGGTCGCACGTGGGGTCGCAGGATCCGTCGACCACACATCCCAAATCTATGACCACATGTCCCAGACTCTTATGGTCTCACTATTTTGAGGTGTGGTCAACCACACGTCTCAATTAGATGATTTATGGTTCAAATTACATACCCAGCCTTGTGGTTTCTTCACGTACTTGGTCTGGTTGGTCCGACCATGATAGGATGACCTGATACAAGGTGGTATGACTGAGTTAGTACAATACGGGTCTTACACGTCAAACTGCTCTAACTTATCGAATAACACGCATCGATCGGATTCGACCAGTTTCTGTTCAAACCTTAGGAATGCTCGTTGAGCCTTTAAGGAAGCGAACCGCATTACATCAAATACCGATGGAGCATTATGTCGTGGTCGGCTTACAGTAGTTTTCTTTGGACAGGGTGGCCTACATGAATAGTAAACAACTGTAGCATGGTTTGAGCAAACATTGTTCCAAGAACATTGTATGAGCTAAGAAAATAACTGAAAACTTAAGAGTAAGTGGTGAGACTTTGAGTCTTGGTGTGTCCAAGTAAATTTTACTTACTTATGAGAATAGGCTAATGGAAACTCCAAGAAGAAGCTCAAATGAGAGCATTAAATAGTGTTCCTAACCCTAGAACTGAGTTCCAAGCAAAAAAGAGAGAATTTAAACCTTGGGTCCATGCTGACAAAAGTCGAGAAAGGATTTGTTGATGAAAGAGGTTCCCAGAGGCAAAACCAAGGTATCCTGAGGAGAAAATGGAGCTCCCTACTACTTAGATTAAAAGTTGTAGTGGGGAGTGGGAGAAAGAATCCCGTTTTGATTTATAGTTGGGAGAAAATTTCCCCAATCGATCGTGAATCTTGAGTGGAGTAAAGTCTGGCGCAACGACCGGCGCTGCATCCGACAGGAGAATTGACATTCTGGAAGTGTTCAGACGAAGGTGGGACGATCGCCTGTAATGACCGACCCATCGACTGATAGGTTCCAGAGAGATAAGTAAATTTATAGGACGCAATATCCTCGAAACTAGTCAAGTCCAAACATAGCGACCGAACAATTGATGAATAACATATATAATTCTTGAAATCGCGATTCTTCTTGATTGTGTTTGGTGCCATTTTTGTACATGTTCTATGTACATCACTTGTATCATTGCTATAAGACATGTTACTAGCCATATAAATTCCCATTTCAGGGAGTTGAATAGGTTGAAATGGCCCCTCGTAGATGTAATAACCCACGTAATAGTGATGATGAAAACCCTCTACCTGGAAATGGGTTGAATGACACGCCCAACCTGGATGAAACTCAACTACCCACCTCTAATGTGGGAAGATTCTCTCAACTAGAAACTGTTCCTCCACCATCTGAAGTCACCCCTGACAACCTCCCCACTATCATGTGGAATGCAGCTCTCACATTGATCTTGAAACAACAAAGAGTAGCCGAGGAAAATGAGCGAAGTTTCTTGAGGATCTAAGAACCCTTCTGACCCCATTACTTACACCACAAGCAGTTGGACAGCAAGGGAACAGGAACAAAAAGATGCCACCACTTGGAGGGAACCCCATAAATCAAGATGGGTCATTTATATGATAGAATAGAGTACCCGTTGGACCTAATCAGAATCTAGTGACAAATCGGAATCTGCCACTAATTTCTCCAGTGCCATACTATGATCAGTTTCGAACCACTAAGTGGTTCATAAAGATGAAACCTTTGAAGTTTACTGGAGTTGTAACCAACCCATTTCAGCCTACCATATGGATCAAGTTTATAGAAAAGACACTTCAAATGATGGTATGCACTGAAGATGAGAAGATCCTATGTGCAACTTATATGCTGCAAGGAGAACCCAACACTTGGTGGGAGTCCACTATGCTACTCCTGATGGCAAAGCACCCCCAGATCACCTAGGTAATCTTTAAGGAGGCTTTCTTTGATAAGTATTTCCCCAGAAGCTTCAAAGATAGAATGGAGGTGGAGTACCTCAATGTTTCGCAGGGGCAGCAAACAGTAAATGAGTACCAGCATAAGTTTGAGGAACATTTCCACTTCGCTCCACTGAGCATGAAGGAAGAGTTTGCCAAAACTTGAAGGTTTACCAAAGGTTTGAGGGGTAACATACGAGCTACAGTTAATGCCCTTGGAAAGAAAATTTACTCTAACAGCCAAAGTTATTATTGAAGCCAGTCTGAGAGATAGTTACTTCGCTCAAAAGGAGGTAATAATAGGTCAGCTAATTTTACTGGTGGTCGAGCGGTAAACAAGACTTTCAGAACCAATCAAACCGCAGCTAAACTAGCAGCATTCAAGTTCGTGCCTATAAATAACTGCACGAAAGTCCCAGCACCTGCAAATCTATAATGCTACAACTGTGGACAGATGGGACACTATGCTAGGACCTGTCCACTCCAGCCTAAAGTGACACAGCCAGGGAAGGTCTATACTATATCTACAGAGGAAGCTGAAGCCTCACTAGAAGTGGTGATAGGTACACTTCTGTGATTAATTACCTTTGACTATGTGAGCATGCATCTAAAACATAGTATTATTAATTAAGTACAGTTAGTGTAATGGGAATATCGGCTAGGGTACTTTTTGATTCAGGAGCCACCCACTCTTTTGTCTCTCCATCTTTTGGAGAAAGGATAGGAGGTAATACTAAGACCCTAAAGATATTATTGATCATGAGATCACCTCTCATTGTATAGGTAGTACTCAACGAATACCATGGACCATGTCCAGTTCTAGTTGAAAGTAGAAGCCTGAAGGCCAACCTGATTCGCCTAGAGATGTCGGACTTCGACGTGATATTAGGCATGGACTAGTTGTCACAACATAGAGCTAGTCACCAATGTGTAGAAAAAGAAGTTAAGATTTGAATATGAAAACAGAGAAACATTCGAGTTCAAGGGAGAAAAGAGGACAAAGAAAAGGAAGCTGTTCCTTTTAGTGCTCAAGGCAATTAAATGTCTTCAGAATGGAGATCTAGGATTTTTGGTATCGATCCTAGATTTTACAGCTAAGCGACCCCGTCTGAAAGATTTGGAAGTAGTGAAGGAGTTTTTGGATGTATTTCTAGAAGATCTACCGGGGCTACCATCAGAACGGGCAACTGAGTTTGTAATAGATTTGCTACATGGCGCAGCACCAGTGTCGAAAGCTCCATATAGGATGGCACCTACTGAACTCAAGGAGTTGAAGGTACAACTGCAAGAACTACTAGACAAAGATTTCATAAGGCCTAGTATTTCTCCTTGGGACGCGCCAGTACTATTTGTAAAGAAGAAGGACGGTAGCGTATGTCTCTTCATCGATTACAGAGAACTGAACAAGCTCACCATCAAAAATAGGTATCCATTACTGGGCGTAGATGACTTGTTCAATTAATTACAAGGCATTGCGGTGTTTTCTAATATCGATCTCCGATCTGGATATCACCAACTGAGGATAAAGGAGAGTGACATACCTATGACAGCCATTCAGACTAAGTATGGACACTATGAATTTCTGGTTACGTCTTTTAGGTTGATTAATGCTCCTGCCTCGTTCATAGAGCTTATGAACTGGGAATTTCATGATATATTGGATACTTTGATAATTGTGTTTATTGATGACATACTGATCTACTCTAAGGACGTAGAAGAGCACAAAATACACTTATGACAAGCATTACAAAGGCTATGGGAAAAGACATTTTATGCCAAATTCAAGAAGTGTAATTTTTGGCTGAACGAAATGGCATTCTTAGGTTACATAATATTAGCAGAAGGGATTAAAGTAGACCCCAGTAAAATTAAAGCTATTATCAATTGGGGAGCATCTAGAACAATCATTGAAATCTGAAGTTGCTTGGGTTTATTAGGGTATTACCATAGATTTGTGGAACACTACTCTAGAATTGCAGTAACACTGACTAAATTAACTAAGAAAGGAGAAAAATTCATCTGGTCAGACCGGTATGAAAGGAGTTTTCAAACCTTGAAGGAGAGATTAGTTTCAGCCCCTATTCTAACTATTCCAAAATCGAAAGAACCTTTCACTTTGTATTTCGATGCCTTTAAACTGGGCTTTGGATGTGTACTCATGCAAAGAGACATATGCCTCAAGACAACTAAAGAAATATGAGAAAAACTATCCAACACACGACTTAGAACTAGCAGCAGTAGTGTTCACTCTCAAAGCCTAGAGACACTATTTATATGGAGAAAAGTTTCAAATTAAGTCTAATCACAATACCTACTTGTTTACTCAAAAGGACTTAAATATGAGACAGTAAAGATGGGTAGAATTACTGAAAGATTATGACTGCGAAATCTCATACCACCCTGGGAAAGCCAACGTAGTAGCCGACGCCTTAAGCAGAAAAAATCTAGCAAGGCTTGAGGAAAGAATTGAACTGGGTTTGGTTCTAAGGACAAGAAGAAAAACTCAAGATGCATTAGACTTATCAGAAGAATCTTTGGGGAATCAAATTATTTGTGGACTTGCAAGCTTATTCACAACCCTACGGATAAAGCTGACTTGATTACAGAGGTAATAAAGGAGCTACCTACTGACCTTTAACTTCAAACTCTGAGAAAAGACTTACGAAGAGGAAAGTTAGACCCTAACTTCATTCTTTCTTCGGACGGTTCACTCAGATTATGAAGCAAACTTTGTATTCATTTGACGGCCACAGATATCAAGGAAAAGATTTTGAGGGAAGCCCACAATGCTCCTTATTCAACCCATCTAGGCAGAACCAAGATCTATCATGACCTGAAGAAGTTGATTTGGTGGAGAGGAATGAAGGCAGATGTAGCAAACTGTGTACAGATGCTTAACATGCCAGCAAGTAAAGGCAGTTCGCTAAAAACCATATGGGTTACTTCAGTCATTATCGGTACCCGAATGGAAATGGGATTGCGTTACAATGGATTTTGTCATAAGTTTACCCTTGACACCTAGAAATATAGATGATGTTTGGGTAATATTTGACAGCCTTACAAAAACAACAAGGTTTGTAACAATTCGGCCTCAATATACGTTGGATAGACTGGCCAGACTATATGTAAGTCAAGTAGTTTGTCTATATGGTGTACCCAAAACATTGTGTCAGACAGGGATCCCTGATTCACATCCAGGTTTTGAGAGAGTCTGCAACATGCAATGGTCATAGAATTGTGATTTAGTACAGTCTTTCATCCGTAAACGGACGGTCAGTTAGAGAAGACGATCCAAATACTAAAGGATATGCTCCGTGCTTGTGCGATAGACTTCAAAGGAGCATGGGATGAAAAATTATCCTTGATGGAATTCGCCTATGACAATAGCTACCAAGAAAGTATTGGTATAGCTCCATATGAAGCTCTTTATGGACGAAGATGCAGAACTCCATTATACTGGGAGAAAGTTGGCAAAAGAAGAATAGTTGGACCAGATTTCATCCAAGAGACGTGCCAAGAAGTGGACATAATAAGGGAAAATATCAAAGCAGCCCAAGCTCGATAGAAAAGTTACTTGGATATCAAGAGAAAATATATTGAGTTTGTTGTAGGAGACAAGGTGTTCTTGAAGATCTCGCCTTTCAGAGGACTAAAATAATTTGGTAAGAAAGAGAAATTAAATCTTAGATATGTAGGTCCATATGAGATCTTGAAGAAGTGTGGAACTATAGCCTACCAACTAGCGCTACCACCATCATTAGCAGATGTACACGATGTATTCCATATATCAATGTTGAAGAAGTATGTACAAGACCCATCCCACGTATTGAAAGCCGATCCTCCTCAGCTAAATGAAGACTTAACAATGGAGCTTGAACCTCAAATGATCTTAGATAGGAAGGTTCAAAACCTAAGAAATTGAAACATTCATTATGTCAAGGTCATGTGGAAGAATCAGTACGTAGAAGACCTGTCTTGGGAAGAAGAAGAGTCTATGAAGAGAAGATATCCTCACTTGTTCAAAACAATGGTTAAGTAGGAATTTCGGGGACAAAATTCTTTTAACGGGGGTGGAGTTGTAAAACGCGCACCCAGAAAACCTGGCCTAACTTGGATTTTCTTTCGGGCTAGGGTTTTCCACCGTAGATGAACCCAATTCGATGCCAAATTGAGGACTGGTGCGACAGGTACCCTTTAAACCCATAAACTTTTCTTACCAGATGTTAATGTGAAATTCTAAAGGGGGATGGTCGCTACTAGCGGTTCGAAAAATCCAATATTGTACAAACCAGGAACATCGATCGGCCAGGCCAAAACGGACCCATCCTTGAGATTTAATAGTTAGTTTCATTTTGAAAGCGGATGAGGATATTCCTTGGACCCATAACGAATCTAGAGGGGTTCACACTATCAGACCCACACTCGACTAACCCGGTCTAACCTAGTTGACGTGTCATTACAGGACTTCCCATCATAATCGGATCGGACGAACCAACGAGATGACGGACCACAAAGTCAAGTATGGAAAAATTATCAACTCAAAGCTTGTTCGGTAGGACAACTCAAGTTGTCCGTGTGTTAGGTGACCGATCAAGCGATCGATCAAACTCAGAATAGGACTCTGAGTTTAGGAAAGTTTCCTAATTTTGGGAGACTACTTTTCTAATTGGGAGAGGACTCTGTATGGAGATTTCTCCTCTATATAGAGAACGTCCCTTCACTTTCTCTCACTCTTTTGATCACTCACAAACCCTAAAAGTGAGAGAGAGAGAGAGAGAGAGAGAGTTGAAAAGAAGGCTAAGAAAATGAGAAAGCTCTGGAAAAGGAAAAAGAAGAGAAGTAGAAGAACTCACCATCGATTTTCTGCAGCTATCGTCGAGAGACCAACGGTAAGCCCCTAACTTCTGTAACTAGGTTAGTGTATGTATGAGATTAGGTTTACAGCTGTCAGAGGCGGTGATCTAATTTCTCTATGATATGAATCGCATAACGAAAATCTTTAAGGTTGTATGGATTTAGGATCTTAGTAAAACCCCAGCCCTAATGTGTTTTTGATCTTAGAATGGTATAGGGTGAACCCTAAAAAGAAGTCAAAAAATCGATTCTGAAGGAAATCAGACTAGAAGACAACCTGAGGAATGCCCCATAGGTTGTTCGGTTTGTATTGTCCAGAAGCACCCAGAGAGGGACCGGACAAGTGATCGGATACTCTCGAAAAGCATCTCAAGGTTGTCCAGTCTGTTGTCTGATCTCACATTATACGGTACCAGACAGTGGACCGGACAATGTCCAGAAGGGCTATTTGCCAGACCAGATAGTGAATCTGATCATTGTAAAATTGTTGAAACAGAACCCTAACCTAATTCTAATAATCTTATAGGATTTGTACTCAAGAAAACTGATTTCAAGGTCTTGAAGAAATTCGATAAACACTCAACAGGTGAAGGACAAGATCCAAATTAACTGGTTAATAACAAACTACTCTGTTGTATTGCCTATTATAATGCTCTATTGTTTGTGCATATAACATGTCATCCAATAATTGTTTATGTTATTCATGCATATTTATTTATATTTCTTTATGCTGATGATGATGAGGATAAACATGTATTTGTGTGTGGTTGGCGTTTTGAGTGGGGAGAGGTGGTAGCCTCAAATCATTCATTGCACTGACATCATCGTATCATTGTTACCTTAGTGGACTTAGTATGTAGTAGGATATCAAGGGGAGTGCTCGCAATATGGACCGTAGCTCTACCAGTAGACTATAGCTCTATCTCTGTGTCTTATTAAAGAATGCTGGGGAAAAGCTTTGGATACATTTGATGACATCTCTAGAATTGGTTAATGACAAACCCAGTTTACAAGCCCTCACTAATAGTGGCATACATACTGGTATAGGATAGAGTATTAGGGGGGTGCTGACGGTGTGTGATACGTTAGGCTCTAGCTTTATCTCTATTTTGTAAGGAGTGTTATGGGACGACATCGATTTTAGTCAGTGCGTAACTGGTGGGTGTGTTCACACTCTCTTGTATAGAAGTGTGGTGGTCGCTTATTCTTATCATAGCACATTACAAACTTAAACCAGATCAAAAAGT
Organism: Protea cynaroides; assembly: GCA_028583415.1. Lineage (NCBI taxonomy): Eukaryota > Viridiplantae > Streptophyta > Magnoliopsida > Proteales > Proteaceae > Protea > Protea cynaroides. Next base: position 18,163,945 of record CM053268.1, on the reverse strand, counting down.
TGAATGTTATATCATGCATATGCTTGCTGCATTGTTTTGTTTCTCACTAAGCTAAGTTGTGAGCTCACCCCATGATATCGTTTTCTTTTTAGTTGATAATGCAGATATTACTGTAGAGGATTATATCAATGCACCGTCATATAGACACGTGGCAGCTATGAATGTGTAAACGATGGAGGATGAACATGATTCTTCATGTGAGTGTTTCCATTGTGTTTATCTTTAGATTACTTTCGTATTTTTGGTTAAGAACTTATAAGGGATATTTATTATGTTTTGGTTAATATTGAGATAATTGGTTTAATATTTATTTATCATGTAGACTCTCAGTTCATTAATGTTAAAGATTTTCACTATTATTTATTATTTCTGATTATGGTTTAATGTAGTGGTTTGATTGTTGGCACTGTCCTATGTGATCCTAGCTTAAGCCATAATTTATTAACTGTTCATTCACACTTCTAGTTCGACAAAAATTGGGGTGTGACACGCCATATCCTAACTATCTTTGGAGTTGTAGAATGGAAGGAGTCCCTCCTTAATTTAAATTCTTGCCACTTGGCAACTCCCTAGGAGTCCTCCATTCAAATTGAGAGTCCTACTCCAAAGAGGACACCTAAATAGAATAAAACTTATCTTTTCACCCTCCTTAAAGTACGTATCAATCTCAGAAAACTTTGACGCGTTCTCAGAGAAAAGGAAGAAACTGAAGGAAGGGGAAGAAGTTCAACAACACTAGTGTTTGGAGATCTATCGATGACGTACACCAACATTAATTAAGAAATCATCAGCAAAACTCTAAACTCTTTGTAGAACTTCATAAAGTCCCATACCCTATAGAATATCATATTTGAATGGTTGATGATCAATTTCTAGAGGTACCATACCATTGGACCACACTAGGTTAGCAATGTTTAGACTAAGTTTACATTAAAATTATAATATGGAAGATCATAATATCATATTTGAATGGTTGATGATCATTCTCTAGAGGTACCTTACTATTGGACCACAGGAGGTTAGCAATGTATGGAATAAGTTTACATTAAAATTCTAATCTGGAAGGTCATTAATGGACCTTCTAAAAGAAGTCGGACGATGCACCGAATGATGAATCATAAAAGCCGGCGTAGCGATCGACCAATCCCAGAAAGGTCTCTAGAAGTTGTCAGATGATGAGGCAGTCATTGATACTGTATCGATTAACACAGCTATCAACCCTTGGCAGAAAGTTTTGACCTCTGTCAGACGTTACGAAGGTCGCTACAGTAGCGATCGATGCACCGATCAACGAACCCTAAACTTCTATGATTCGATAATGAATAATGTAGAAAGTACAACTAATAATCTCATACTTTATATCTGTATAGAGTACTTCAGGAACATTGACTATCCATGTGTGGGAAACCATAATTTCATGATATCAGGTGAGGAACAGAACCCCTAATGAATTTTAGAGTGTTTCAATATATGATTGTTGTGCTATATGCTTATTATAATAACATGTCATCCAATAAGTACTTTGTGCATACATTTACATTTATAATAGATGATTGATGTGTAGATGTATGTGACTGTGATCTAGTAAGCAGTGGTTGAACGATCGAGAACCGCTGGATCCTACCTACTAGGAAATTCTTGACAAGTATGTCACTCATCCCTAACGGGAGGACAACAGCTTGGAGGGGGGCAAAATGGAAGGTCTGGGATTCCTACTATGATTGGTGAGAGGGATATTTCAGATGACATGTAGGATTTGTTTAGAGGCACTACCCCTGTATGCAACTCTGGCCAGTAGGGAGGCAAGTACTAGTAGAGTAGAGTGATGATGGGGAAAAGTTGACAGTGTTCGTTAGAGCATCACTGGTTGGATTTGCTGTCCGATCACCATTTTGATTGGGATGTAGTGTCATACCCCAATTCTGGACTAACCAGAATGGTGTGATGAACCGTCTATAAACTAACGGTTCAACCAGGATCTTGTATAGGCTATGCCAACCATGTTAAACCAAAACACATTCCACATTAATCAGAGATAATAAAGTAAATAGCGAAAGTCTTATTAATAATGAACTGAGGTTTAATCATGATAAATAATTAATATTCTAGTTATCTCCAAGTAACCAAAACATAATTTAATACATATTATAAATATCCAAATACAAAAGTTAAACACTAAGCGTATCCATAATTGAAACGCTCGCTTAACGAATCATAATAGTCCTCCATAGCCGCCACCTGTTCATATGTAGGCATGTCGACATAATCTTCAACTGTAATACCTGCAACATCAGAAACTAAAAAGAATTGCGCGCACGAAGGTCAACTCTCCAACTTGAGCTCAGTGAGAAAACAAAACAATGCAACAAACATATGCATGTATTCAATTCATATCTTTGGTCTGATTTTTAAGTTTACAATGTGCTATAGAAAGGATTGGAGGCCCCCACACCTCAATACACGAGTGTGTGAATCCGTCCAATGGATCAAATACCATTGTCATCCCACATGCACCCACCATGGAATAGAGATAGAGCTAAAGTGTCTGGATCAAACACCGCATAACACTTTCCCTGATGCCCTACCCATACCAACACGTAAGCCCCTGCTGGTGAGGGCTTGCAAACTGGGCTCGCAACTAACCAATCCTAAATATCATCCAGTGTATCCAAGGCCTCACCCCAGCATCCCTCAATACGTCCATAGAGATAGAGCTAAGGCCCCCTGGCAGAGTCAGAGACTACACGATCCGAGACCACCTCCCTTGATGCCCTACGACGTAATAGTTCTGCTAAGGTAATGGCGATACGACGATGTCAGTGGACAAGACTTGAGTAGAGATAGAGCTAGAGTCTGGTGATCAGGATGAACCACAATGTCACGTCCTCCCCCTGATGCTCCACTCGCATCAAGCACACTAATCACACACATACAATCACATGTCTATCCCTAGCATCAATATCATCATATTGTAAATAGACAGAAATAAATATGCATGAGCAAAATATAAAACAACTTGTTATTATCCAATTAGTTTAGGTCTTGTTCCCTCACCTTTGATCGATGTTTGTTCCTCTCCCAAGCTTTGGAAGTCACTTTGAATCTATTAAGAACCTAAACAATTAATGTATTTAATTTAGGATTCAAGTTTACTAAGTTACAATAGTCAAAAACTTTGTTTGGTCTCAAAATATGCTTGCTGTTATCATGTGGTCGGATGTGTAGTCGAACCTGCGGTCGCAATATATGAGACCACACACTGTGTGGTCGGACCCTGTGGTCGCATTTTGTGCGACCACACCATGCGACCACACCTTTCCTGGGAACTTCCCGAATAGCTGTGGTCGACCCTCTGCTCACCCTGTGGTCGACCACAGGCTACGACCACATAATGTTTGGTCAGTTTTCATCTTTAATCCGAATTCTTCTTGAGTCGATTCCTTGGCTCATCACTTGGGATCATCCTATGGTTATCATATGACCATTATTTACAGTTTTTCATTAACCATTATCCCTAATCCATCCCTCATGGTTATCCTTGAGATTTACTCAAAGGATCACATTGATCATATTGGTTTGACATCTAGGCCAATCCATAATAGAAAACTTATTCAATTGAATCTACATCTACAGAGATAAGTTTCATACCTCACTTGCTGTAGGGAGCTAAACATTTTCTTGTAAAATCTTTTTCTCAGCCTTCTTCTCCAAATCTCCTTCTTCTCCTTTTCTTTCTCTCTCTCTTTTCCGCTTAGGTTTAGAGTTTCAATTTGGGTTCTAAAAGAGTAAGAGAGACTATGGAACATCCCTTATATAGAGGGAAACCTCCATATAGAGTCTCACTTTAATTAGGAAAGAGCTCCCCTCAAATTAGGAAAGTTTCCTAAACACGAAGTCAGTTCAGCATCGTGTGGTCGCAGAATCCATCGACCACACTTCCAAAATATGCGACCACACGTTGTGTGGTCTCATGTGTGGTTTCATGTGTAGTCTCATGTGTGGTCGACCACACCATCGACCACACCCCTTAAAACTGCTACCACACGACCAAAATTTTTTGGTTTTTAGTTTTTGACTAGTTGCTTCCACACGATCTTAAACAGTCAACTACACCAACTAAATTTGACTCGTTGCTTACCTTATCTTGTGGTTTCTTCATACAATTGGTTCACTTGAACCGATTATGGTCACGACACGAGAACGTAAGGTTAGACCGGGTTCGTGGCATGCAAGTCTTACATGTAGTGTGGGAGCACCAGGGCTATTGGGGTAGGTTGGTGATTATCCAACACTCCCGTGCATGGAGGTTATGGTCAACTTCTGGGAAGTGTGGCTAGGCCTTATCATAGCACATTAGCACACATGATACCAAACTTGTGTGTAATAAACTGATCATGCATATTGTTTGCTTGTCTGTCTGTTTCTCATTGAGCTCATGTTGGAGAGTTGACCCTCACATACGACATTCTTTTTAGATGATATTGCAAGTACTATTGTTGCTAATTACTTGAATACGCCTGTGATCTCTCACCTAGCCCAGTTAAGACGAACGTCATATGAAGACGAAGCACATGACGGGGATTGCGAGTGCGACGCATGTGTCTTCGATAGATAGATTTTCTTGATGAAGAAATCTAGAACAATGAATAATTTTCTGTTATTACTTTCTTTTGGATTATTTTATTTACATTTAATTAGCCCATGATTTATAGGGCAATGATACTTTAAGGTTTTGTTTGATTGAGACGGTTGATGAACAAAGTTTATTTAAAATGTTAAACATTGATAATATTTTATTTATTTTTAAATAGCATGCTCATGGTTATCTAGCTATCTTTCATTATTTATTACTCTGGATTGTGTTTGTGTATTATGTGGGTAAAGTGGTTGGTATGTGTGTGCACCGCCTATGAGGTCCTGGTGGGATCACATCTAAACTACGGTGTTGATCAGTTGTATCCCAAAAAAATTTTCAGACCAGTATTTTGGAGTGTGACATCTCTTGCCACTAGTTATGACCTGTCATAGTGGTTAGATAATGAATGATTGCATACCCACGAACCAAACCCTTAAAATGGGGGTTGGAAGTGGGCAGGACAGATCTTTGGCTGTTGGATGATGATCTTGCAGGTATCCTTCCATAACGCCTCGGAGATTCTATCTCGGGGACTTCGTTGCTAGTCGGCACATGGCTGTAACGTACATGATCTTCCTTGAGTTAATATTTGTCCCATAGATCATGGGGATAACATTCCATATAACCAACCCGCCAAAGCAGTGCCAATGGCGAGACAACACGTGTTTCATTCTGATTGAGGGCGTTCATAGGACGCATGTCCTCTTCCAGTTGGCAGTTTATTATGACTCGATCACATTTGTAGGCAAGATTTTAAATTCAAGGATATATTAACACATGGTCGTTCTACAATAAAATTATATTAAAACAGGGGTCGGAATGTGTATTGGATCGGGATCGGCCACCTCTAAAATCGATGCGAATCAACTGAATCGACCGATCTGATATCCCTACATTGAACCATGTTAATAGGTATCGTATTTATGTTCCTTTGATTCAACTTAATGTGAAAATTCCAAGGGCTGAATTTATTTCAAGGAAGTCTACATCAAATTTCATAGAAGGGAGCAACCAAATTGGGTTTGTTTATATGACATCGGTAGGTGTCAATGAGCCATTGATGTCGTTTTCTTTTCAATGGGCACTCATTGGGGCATCCTGTAAACTCCAATATAAAAGAGCATGAAGACAAGAAGGATGAGGGCTGGCCACTACTGACGCTTCAAAAGGCTTGGATGGATTTACGTGAATGATGGCCCCATTGACATCATTTCCTTTTCAGGTCACTCATTTCATTGGATCATCACGTAAACTCTTAATATATAGAGGGTATTATTATTGGTGGGGTGATGTGCGTGATTCGGTGATTGCACACTAATCGCCAGTGTCAACATATCAATAAGAATATCCCTATCAGACTAGCTTTAAAAAATAATTTTATTTGGATTTATTTATTGTGGCAAGGAAAACACCATATCAGAAAGCGTACATGTTGCATAAAAAAAAATTCAAAGAATAGATATGGAGGGATTCACATCCTCTCTTCCCAGAGGTTCGGGAGGAGGGGGGACGCTCCCGTTGGATGCTCGACAAGTAAAACTCGAGTGAATTCAAGCCGACATCCTTTATTGGTTCGGTATCCGTTCAGATGAAGGATTCGCATTCATCCAAACCTTACGTGTTGACCATCTAACGAGGACGTCCCCCTCCTCCCAAACCTCTGGAAAGAGAAGATGTAGATCGGGATATGAAAAGTGGAAGCCACTTTATGGTGAGATCCTTGCCATCCAGTCATTTACACGCACGGTTTTTTTGTTTCTTTCTTCTATACACTGTGTTAAATGGTAAGAGTAAGAACGGATAAAGATCTGGTGTTCTGAAAATTTCTCATCTCTTATTGACTCATAGCGTACTGTATATATACAGTTTACAACAGTCTTTAAATGCATACTAAGTACTCTAAACAGCAACACGTGTCTTTACATTTCATGGTCTTATATGTAACACATGTCTATACATTTGATAGTCTAACATCTAACCTCAAGCGGACACTGGAAGAAGCCGTAGTCCAAGCTTGCTTATCAATGTGGTTAATGGGCCTTTACCCAATACCTTATTTAAAATGTCTGCTCTTTGCAATGGAGACCGAATATGATTAATTTGAATGAGACCAATTTATAACTTTTCTTGAATAAAGTCGCAATCTACTTATATATGTTTCGTCCTCTCATAAAACACTGGATTAGCAGCGATATGGATAGCAACTTCATTATCACAATATACAGAAATTGGGAGATAATGATGAAAATCCAAATCAGAAAATAGTCTTGAGCCAAGAGATTTCACAAGATAGTGTTGCTAAGGCCCAGTATTCTGTTTCGGCAGATGACCTAGAGACTGTCGGTTGCTTCTTTGTTTTCCACAATATAGGGCAGTCACCGAAAAATTATTGTAGCCCATTGTAGATCTCCGAGTAAATGGGCAACTAGCCCAGTCTGAGTCACAATACTTGATAAGAGCTGGAGTGTGTGAAGGTGTCATAGTGAGGCCAAGTGATATGGAGCCTTTTATATACTGTAATACCCTATGAGCAGCAAGATGATGTATAGAAATCCTCTCCTGTCTGAGTTTGGGCAGGAGAATTGGCGGCCTGGATGGATGGCTTCCACCTAGCTCTCGGGTAAATCCGAGCCCTCCATCCGAGCGAACACTCCAGCCGACAAGTTGAGCCGACAGGGGTGTCGGCTCTGATGGAGGGCTTGGATTCACCCGAGAGCCAGGTGGCGGCCATCCATCCGGGCCGCCAACTCTCCTACCCAAACTCAGGCGGGAGAGAATGTGGATCCACAAGAACATGTGGCTCACATGGATTGTGCATGAACTGAGATAAAATTTGAACTGAATAGCACAAATCAGGTCGTGTGAGAATTAAATATATCAGTCGGCCAACTAATCGATGATAGATAGCAGGATCTTGAATGACAGCACCTAAATCATTATCTAACTTTAGGTGCTGCTCCATCAGAATAGGCCTTGGTTTGCTTACAAAAAAGGCCCGACTCTAGTAAAATGTCAATGATATATTTTTGTTGACATAATATCAATCCAGCAGAAGTAGATATAACCTCTATGCCTAAAAATAAGACAACTGGCCCAAATCTTTGATTTGAAAGTGGCTTTGTAACTGGGCCTTTGTAAAATCAATATGCAATGGATCTGACCTAGTAAATATGATGTCATCAACATATACTAAAAGAATGATGAAAATTGATCCATCTGTATTGATAAACAATGAAACATCCGCAAGAGACTATTTAAAGTTCGAGTGTAGAAGGACATCGACCAAAAAAAATTTTTGTTCCACTATCTTAGAGCTTATTTAAACCCATAAAGGTATTTATGTAATCTACACACCATATCTGGAACTAATGGGCCCCCATTATTCACATCGTCTCCTCCCAGCGACTCTAGGAGGACGGTGGCAACCTTGTCCGGATGGTCGACACATGGCTCTCGGTGAATCCGAGACCCACGTTCAAGTCGACACCCCCTGTTGGCTTGGCTTGTCGGTTGGGGTGTCGGCTTGAACGTGGATCTCAGATTCACCGAGAACCACGTGTCGACCATCCGGACAAAGTTGCCACCGTCCTCCCAGAATCACTGGGAGGAGAGGATGCGGATCCGAAAACATATACACCTCTCCCTTTAGTTCCCATGTAAAGACAAGGACAAAGAGGACTAAAACCTAAGAGCTCTGACAAACTGCTCCTTGTTTTTCTTTTGCCCACTCCATTTTGTTGTGGTATATATACAAATATCCATTCATGAGTTATACCAAGTGAGTGTGACAAATTTTGTAACAAATTGGAAAGAAACTCCAGACCAATATCGGTCCTAAAAAAATTTTATTGGTGCAAAAAATTGAGTGGAAATCATTTTAAAAATTTGAGACAACTAAATGAAAGCTTCAGATTTATTTTTCAGTAACTAAACCCAAGCCGTAAAGTTAAGGCCCCCAAATGTCATCGAGAACAAGTTCAAAAGAAGTAGAAGACCTAGAAACACTGAGTGGAAAGGGAGTGCGGGAAAGTTTAGCCAGCGGGCAAATGTTGCAGATATCAATATGTGAGTTAATATGTGGAAGATGGACTGAAGAAGATGATGGGTGGTCTAATCTATAATGCCATGTTTGAGAAGATATCAGAGACAAGTACAGATCGAATTACAGATCTGAAAAAAAATCAACAGAACTGCATGTAGCTCCGATACCATGTTAAATGGTAGAGTACGAACAGATAAAGATCTTGTGCTCTGGAAATTTCTCATATCTCTTATTAACTGACAGCGTACTGTATTTATACAATTTACAGCATAGTCTTTAAATACATACTAAGTACTCTAAACAGCAACACGTGTCTTTACATTTGATAATCTAATATGTAACACATGTCTACACATCTGATAGTTTAACACACTGGAGCCTACGACAAATAATATTTGTTAAAGCTGCATGCATATTGCTTAAGTGGTTTTCTCTTTAGCTGGTTGCTGGTTGCTGGTTGCTGGTTGCTGGTCGCTCCAGCTTGAGGCTTGGTCTTGTATTCTTGACCTTTCTCCCACATTTTGGGTGTCTGATCTAAGGGTGCAAGAAATAGGTCAAAATCGGTACAAACAGTTTATAATAGAATTGGTATACCATTTAGTAAACCATTTGGTTTTGGTTTGGGTTTGGGTTTTTACGTCGTTTAGTGTTTAACCCGAATACATGCATAACCGTTTATGGACCATTTAAACCTGTTAATTCTTGGATATAAAGATCATTACTCCCTAACCTTAAATTAAGCCCTAAACCTTAACCTAAACAAAAATCATAACACATACACACACACACAAAATCTCGCACTTTGAATGTCTTACTCTCCATCTTTTTATCTTCAAACCGTCCACGTCCTTAAAATGTTTTTGCTCTCAACAAAAACCTCTGGATATAAATATCATTGGATTTACAATACTTCAGTTGCAAGGTGGCCACTCTTTTAGAACCAATGGTTAAATTTTAGGACTTGATCTTTTAAGGTGGCATTTAATCAACATACAAGTTAAATTTGAACAAAAATGGATGAGCCGGTATTTAGGTAAACAGTTATGATATGTTGTAAAATTGTTTTTCAAATATTGGGGGAAACTGATTAATAGAAACTATACAATTTAATGACAATCAAGTCATTTAGAAATTGATTAAGGGGATCGATGCGTTAAACGTCTATAAATCGCAAGAAAAATAATTTAATTAAAAACCAGATAATTGAAACCGATTAATTGGTAGCAATTTAAAAAATGTTTAGTTAATCGATTTTTCGGTTTTACCCTCCTATGCACCACACTGCACACTACAACAATTACTATTTTTGGCAACGGTATATTACCGTCGCCAAAGCTCTACTTCCATAGCCAAAAGAAAAAGAGATGGTAGCAATAACCATAGCTATTTTGTTGCTATAAATGCCGTAGCTAATTTTGGCGACGACATGTGTGTGGCATTTGGCAAAATATTTAGTGACTGTAAATTAAGTGTCGTCGCGTAATATAATGTTCTTAGCTACTGTATATGTATTGTCGTCGCCTAGTATTTGGTTTTTAAGGACGGTAATAATGTTGCCATCCCTTAATAATATTAGCCACGGTTATAATGCCATTGCTAAAAATAGAGGATTATTAGTGACAGACATGTTAACTGTCACCAAAAAGTTATATTAAAATTTTATTTATAATTAATAATTTTAAACTTGTAACATTTCATAAATTAATTATCATTCCAGATCGATGTGACAAAAAAATCATTATTTTTTATTTAAATTTAAAAGAGAATCATACAATGTCAAAATTATATAAACAATTAAATATACATTTCAAAAATTATCTAACTACTCGTCAAACAACTCCCAGCTTACAAAGGAGACAACTCGGATTGCCTTCCCTTCCTTCCAGAGCTCATCAGCAGCCTTGGCAGCAGTTTCTTGAAGAATTAACTGATATAGTGTACCCTCCCTTCTCAATTCCTTTAATTGATGTTCTACGAAGCTGAGCAAGCTTTTGACGAGACAAGGCCAGGACTAAAGGTCTCTTATTCCTATTGAGAACCACAACCTTGTATGCACTGCCAGTCTTAGTCCCATCAGCAGGTTGAAGCATAAGGATGAGCATGGCTCTGAAGCTAGCTAAATGCTCAATTTCCTGATGGGTTGGCCCATCCTCTGGGATGTTTTTTTTGGAAGTTCCCAAACATCTGCACTACCACCAAGGCAAGGGCCTTAGTATCAAGTTCAGTATAATATTTGACAAAATATGTTAAGGGCCAAAATATGAAGGAATGACAACATTGGTCATAGATAGGGAAGGGCAAATGAAGTTGTACTCAGATCCCAAACAAGGTTCTTTATCCAAATAATGATCCCCTTAACAAAGAAAAAGGAGGAAAACACAATCAAATACAGTTTGCAACCATATGCTAAGTCTACTACATGTGGTTTTCTCTATCTACACAAATAAATTATCTCAAATCTCAATTAAAACAAAAACAAAAAGTGAGCTGAAATGAAAATCCAAATATCATCAGAAAAATAAGGGCACAGGTATCATGTAACATGTAGTTATTATAAAAGATGCTTCACAAAATAATGATGGATCTCAACCTCAATGGAAAGTAGTCTTCAGATAAAAGAAAAGGATGTTGCTCCTTATTATAAATTGTATACAAAATAAATGAACCGGTTAAATCTAATACTACCGGCCAAGTCCATAAGGAATGATAAAACTCAGACTATCAGTTATACCTTACAATAGCCATCCACAAAAACCAAGTGAGGTCAATTAGCAAGCCAATAACTCTAGAAGCCACATATGCACTATACCAGTCTGTCACTGTGTGGAAAAGGTTTGCATACTTGAATTGCATAATTAAAAGCGTTGGCTCTTCAACCCACTGCAATTGTAATTCATTATAGAAGGTAATTGTAATTCATAATAAAATCACAGGAAAGGAAATGCCAATCCCTTCAAAAACAATGCGAATAGAGCAATACAAGATTATATTATGAGTGACCCAATCTGGTCATGGGTGATCAATGAAATCAGATTCCCCCATCCCTCCAATTTCAAGTTTACTTCCACCCATATTAAACAACCATAGATTTTAATAGGCTACGATACATTCATTGCCAATTAACTAAAATTCAACTTCAGACGGAATATATCATTTTACATATAGAAGCTTCCCTGTGGAGTTGGTATCAAATGAAACATTTGCAAAAATTCAAAGAAACACACCCATGAATTAGTCTTCATTTTTCACTAAGAGAGAGAGAGAGAGAGAGAGAGAAAGAGAGAGGGAAAAACCACATAATAAGCACCGCAGCTAAAAATACGGCATACAAAAGTTCCGTTGCTATAAATTATTTTAGACTACGGCTAATAAATTGTTGTAGCTAAAGACTATAACTAAAAATACGAATTGTTGTAGTGGCACCTTTTAACCCGTAATAAGCCATCTAATACCTTTAGCCCTGGCAGTGACATCCCGTTCCTCCTACTCTCTCCTCAGATCCCATCGGGTTGATGGACGTCCAATCCCAATCCGGGCAACCATTGTAGGGATTCCCATTGGCACAAAAAAAATAATATTAAGTTGCAATTTATGGTGTCTTATTTCTATGGACATGACATTTTGCAACACCATGAGATGGTTAACCCTTTTGAAGTTAGCGTATGTTGCTGCTAGAATCTGCGCCTGGGTCTTCCGCTGACGATCAAACCTACAGATGACAAAACAAGGCAAAGGGGGATAAGACTTTTTGCCCTGGGTCCACTCAATGCTTAAGTTAGGATACTAGGCCACAAATAATTAGGGTCAAACCTTTCGGAAGTCAATCGAGTGATAGTTTAAGCGAGGTTGGAAGGTATGATGGTAAAATAAATTAATAATATTATTATCGAATTAATAGAAAAGTTTTCTTAATATTAATGAAATTGAAAAAATTCAAACTCGAAAAGGATCTTTCTGATTCTCAAAGAATGAGGGGCAAAGGGATTGATCGAGAAAGATATAGGTTAGCCAAAAGATGGTTGTCGATTCAAGGACGCAAGGTGACCTTGCTTTTCAATCGATTTGGCAATAACCCAAGGATTACTAGCGACCGGGGGCTGAGCTGACCGAAGTAGGAGGCTGAGTTGACGTGCTGTTAGAGCAAAGTGGGCCCAAAGCTCATAAAATATTGAAGTCATTTGACTTTAGTTGTTGGGACTATTTATAGCCTTAGTTTTTGTTGATGTCACCGTAGCCTATGCAGTGTGATGTCATATTTGCCCTTGGCCATTAGGTAATGACATATGTGTCCCTTTAGTCTCTATGAAATATCGTTCTTGTCCCTGTTGACTGGGAATGTGGCTGCTTTCCATGTGTTGTGTTATTATTGGGTTATGATATTTATCCCTAACCGTGTGGGTTTCAGTCATACCAAAAAAAAAAAAAAAAAAAAAAGCCACATGGCATCTGTGGATTTAGTCTCACATCGAGTATGTGTGTTTCTATGGGTATATGACATTCCGCGACACTATGGGTTGGTTAGCCTTTTTGGTTTTGGCGTGTGTTGTCCCTAAGGGTGTTAAACGGTGTAGTTTCTGCTTAATAGTGTGGTTCAGTTTCGGTTCAGTGTGTAATGAGTAAAACCAAAATCGAATTGTTTATTAAACGGTTTCAAAATGCTTACCAAAATCGGTTATTAATCGATTTCAATTTTTCAGTTTTTAAAACGATTTCGTTGCCGGGAGGGAAAGAGGAGAGTTAGAAACAAAGTAGAGAGAAAGCCATGAAAATTAAAAAATAATTTTAATCATATATGAAAGTAGACTTATGATTTAGAAATATGTCATATGAAAAGCATTAAAACAAATATAGACATTTAGCACTAAGGGATTAAATTAAATATTTAATTGGTTTTAATGGTTTCAAATAGTCGATTTAAACGGCTTCATCCTTGAAACTAGAATCAAACCGAATAAGTAAATGGTTTCATTTCTGAAATCAGAATCGAACCATTTAATAATCAGTTTCACAGTTTCGGTTTAAACAATTCGGTTCGATTTCTATACATGGTTCAGTTTTATTTTTGACACCCTTAGTTGTCCATGTCCTAAAAAATATCAAAGGACATGTGCCATCTATGGGTTTTACTCCCACATTGGATATGTGTGCATGTGTTTCTGTGGATATATGACATTTTGTAACACCATGCATGGGTTGGTTAACCATTTTGCTGTTGGCATGTGTTTTTCCTATCCTACCCAAAAAAAAAAAAAAAAAAAAAAGTTTCGTACATGTATTTAGTCTCACATTAGGTGTGTATGTGCGTTTCTGTGGGTATATGATCTTCTGCAACATCATGGAATGATTAATCCTTTTGGTGTTGGTGTGCATTGTCCCTATGCGTTTATCGGAAATATACCCGCAACATCATGGAATGATTAATCCTTTTGGTGTTGGTGTGCATTGTCCCTATTTTATCAAAAAATAAAGGACGTGTGTCGTCTATGGATTTAGTCCCACATTAGGGTGGGGTGTGTGTGTGTGTGTGACATTCCATGATCCAATGGGTTGATTAATCCTTTTGGTGTTTGCGTGTGTTATCCCTCTCCTACAAAAAAAAGTGTACGTTTCTATGGATATATGACATACCCACACCATGGGTTCGTTAACCCTTTTGGTGTTGGCATGTGTTCTACCAAAAAAAAAATCCAAGGCAATGTGTCGTCTATGGATTTAGTCTTACATCGGGTGTAAATGTATGTTTCCATGGATATATGACATTACGTGATACCTTGAGTTGGTTAACAGTTTTGGTGTTGGCGTATGTTGTCCCTGTCCTAAAAAAATAATAAAATAGGTCATCTATGGTTTTTGGGTTTAGTCCCACATTGTGTGTGTGTGTGTGTGTGCGCGCGCGCACGCGTTTGGTGGATATATGGCATTCCATGATAGCATGGGTTGGGCGATTTGGTGGATATATGGCATTCCATGATGGCATGGATTGGTTAACCCTTTTGGTGTTGGTGTGTGCCATCTTGTCTTATAAAAACAAAAAAAAACAAAAGCTTGTGTGCGGATTTTAGTCTGTCCAACAAAAGAGAAAAAAAAAAAAAAAAACCATAGGCCATGTGTGTGTGTGTGTGTGTGTGTGACATTCTGAGACACCATGGGTTGGTTAATCCTTTTGATATTAACGTATATTGTCCTTGTCCTAATAATAAAAAATGAATCGATATTCAAAGATAATTTTAAAGTAATTTATTATTATGTTATTTTCAAGATCCACCATTGTCTTACAATTTTATTTTAAATATACATGTGAAATGACTAGATTTTATTGAAATTGAAGAAAAATATGTTATATTAATTAATTTTACTATTTTTTTCCAACTTTGGTTGCAACGTGATTTTTTATTTGTTAAATTAAAAGGAATAGTGTTGGTAACCTTTTCATCTTTTTGTTGGAGTTAGTAACCAACATTATTGGAGTTGGTAACCCATAGCTAATGGTATCAATTCTGAACTGAAAGTAAGCAACTGAACCGAAATTAATCGGTTTGCTTTTGATTTTATATATAGTTAATCAGTTCAGTTGTGGTTTAGAATCGTTAAACCATCGATTAATCGATACAAAACCTATTAAATAAACCAAAATAAACAGAGTAAAACTGGTAAGGAAACCAAATAAAACCACTTAGCTACTTAATTAATTGTATAATATTTCATATGTAGAATATGATGTTAATGTGCTATGCATTCACATAATGTCATGTTCATGTGATGATATGATATTTTTAATTTATTATTTAATGTTTGATATTTTGTTGTTGAACTATTATAGTTATAGAATAATTCCCTTCTCATAAACCATGTAAGAAACCGTTAATTAACTAATTACTTAACACTGGTAAGAAATCGATAAGCCGGTTGTTAATCGGTTTGGTCTTGGTTGGAAAACAAGAACCAATTATTAATCGGTTCAATTATGATTTTTATTAATAATAACCTTGAAACCGAACCGAACCACAAAACCATTTATGAACTGATTAACACCCTTACCCATAGCCTATATGATCGTATCATCACTTCACCATTGTTTGCCTATCATAACAATTTTTTTATGGTTCTGAACGAAAATGATAACATTACCGGTTATGTATGCCTTACAAGAAATAACTAAAATCAACTATCATAAAAAATGGGAGGAAGATGTACATGCTCGGGCATAATGGAATCTTATATGCTAGAGGGAAAATGGGAGTACATGGAGGACTTGTCACACCCCAATTCTGGCTGAACCAGAAGTGTGAATGAACCGTCACTGAACCAACGGTTCACACCAGGATCTCAATAAGATCGTGTCCACTCATACAAACCATTGTACATAACCATAATCAGAATATAATTAAATACAGCAGAAGTCTTAAATTAAATTAACTGAGTTCTCTATTGATAATTTAAATAAAATATCTAATTATTCAAAACACCATAACGTAAATAATTATCCTTATATCATTTGTACATCCAACTAAAAATAAATAAAATAAACGAATCCAATATCCTAGAGGTACACGCAGAAAGGGCACTCGCATGAAGCGTCATGCTCGTCCTCCCCTGCTTGCACTTCTAAAGCAGCAACACCTCCATATGCTGGAGCATCCACATAGTCTTCGACAGTGTAACCTGCATCAATACCTAAAAATATATATATATACAAGGGTGAGCTCACAACTTAGCTCAGTAAGACAATCAGACAATGCAACACACATCATGCATGAGTAACATTTACATTATGGTATGATTTTAAGTTTGCAATGTGCTATAGAAAGGATTGACGGCTACCGCACCTCTATACACGAGTGTGTGAATCCACCCAATGGATCAAACACCACTGTCGTCCCACATGCACCCACCATGGAATAGAGATAGAGCTAAAGCGTTCGGATCAAACACCGCCAACACTTCCCCTGATGCCCTACCCATACCAACACGTAAGCCCCTATTGGCGAGGGCATGCAAACTGGACTCGCAACTAACCAATCCTATATGTCATCACAGTAGGCCCTATCCCAGTACAGCTCCCTACGGCATAGAGATAGGGCTAGAGTCTAGTGGCCAGGTCGGAGACCACAGTGCCACTTCCTCCCCCTGATATCCTACCCACACCAAGCATGCTAAGACATAAATGATATGAAAAGGTGTTAGTATGAGGAATGATCCCAGACCCCAGACCCTTCCCATTCCACACACCAACGAAAATAATCACATGCCTAACAGTCACATCCTAGCATAGCGAGTATGCATGAACAATATAATAACTGAAAAATAAAGATGACATGTGAGTATACATAAACATCATTCTATAGAATCATAATTATTAACAACGTTTTACTATTATTAAGTTATTAGGGTTTAGGTCTGATTCCCTTACCTGACGCTTGATTGCTAACTTGCTCTGCGTCACAGAATTCAAACTTGCTATCACAAGGTCCTATACGATGTTAGGATTGAATTAGAATAATTTTCTTAGGGTTTATGTTGGTAAGAAAACCAACTGGGTCAAAAACACTCCCACAGTGCATACCGATCGCACGTACCGATAGCGGCACTGTGGGGAAAGGTGCGACCGGTATGGTCAATCGGTCCCCATAGACCAGTCCCCGAGAGGTACCGGTCGCAGTATCGGTCGCATATGGTGCGACCGGTATGGTCGACCGGTATGCCTCCGAAAGACCATCAACTCGTTTCTCGCCTTCCGTCGGTCACCCCCTATTGATTCTAGGGTTTCTCCTATACATTCTAGGGCTAAGCAACGAGTTAGAGTTATTTCATGTTCCATTCAAGTCTTAGTTTCGATGATCCTTAGCCTAGAACTTGAATCTAGGGTTTATCGATTTTATTAAGGTTTGATGAAAAATTTAAAGGTTTAGATCAATACCTCGCCTTGCATGGCATTGATCCATTCATGACTAATCATCTATAATGCTTAACTTAGAGGAAGGTTCAAGCACTTACCATTGGTTTGCAAGTAGGGTATTCTTCGTCCAACGGCAGACGACGGCTCCTCTCCCTCCTTCCTTAGCTCTTTCTCCTTCTTCAATCTCTTTTTCCTCTCTAGGATTTGTGAGGATCAATAAAAGAGTGCTAAGGAGGTTTAAGGGTCCTTAAATAGACTAGGATTGAGTTTAGGAAGTCTCCTTACATTAGGAAAGTCCCTAGGCTTGATATTTGGAAAATGGGACCCGCAGATATCCATTTTCGGATCTAAGTAGTCTACCCACGTAGACATACCGGTCAACCGGTACCAACGACCGGTATGAAAAAATATCATACATTAGGTTCGTTTTCGTACTTGGTTGTCATCCGTTCATCCCATTTGGCTCGATGATGATTGGAAGACCTGTTATGACATGAATTAAAGGTTTAGATCGGGTTCATAGAGTGCGGGTCTCATAACTCCCCTACCCTTAAAAGAAATTTCATCCCCGAAATTTTCATGTAGGTTTCACAATTCCCCCACCCTTAAAATGAATTTTGGCCTCGAAATTTGTACGTACCTTGTTCATCGAAAAGGTTAGGGTATTCCTTTCGCATCGTGTTCTCTTCCTCCCAAGTGATTTCTTCTACATCTTGGTTTTTCCAATGCACTTTGACATAATGGATATCCTTGCTTCGTAGGTGTTGTACCTTTCAGCTTGTGAGCATCACAGGTACTACCTCAAAGGTTAAATCCTCTGTCAAGTCTGGTGGGTCTGCTGTCAAGATGTATGATGGATCCCTGACATACTTCTTCAATAAAGAAACATGGAACACATCATGAACGTTTGACATGGATGGTGGTAGAGCCAGTTGATATGCCACATTGCCACGTCTGGTCAAAATCTCATATGGTCCCACATACCTGGGGCATAGCTTTCCCTTCTTACCAAACCGTTTCAAACCTCGCACAGGTGATATCTTCAAGAACACCTTATCACACACTGCAAACTCCAGATCTCGACATCGGTTATCTGAATAGTGCTTTTGTTGAACTTGAACTGTCTTCACTCTTTCCTTAATTTGATCAATCATTCGATGAACTCCGGTCCTATAATCCTTCTCTTTCCCACCTCATTCCATAGCAGAGGTATACGACATTTCTTCCCATAGAGTGCCTCATATGGAACCATTTGGATCGTAGCCTGGTAACTATTGTTATAAGCAAACTCGATGAGCAATAGCATCTCGTCCCAAACTCCTTTGAAATCTAGGGCACACGCTCGGAGCATATCCTCCAAGATTTGAATAGTTCTTTCTGACTACCCGTCTATCTGAAGATGAAAAGCTGTGCTAAACTTCAACTTGGTTCCCATGGCTTTCTGTAATCCTTCCCAGAACTTTGATGTAAAACGAGGATCTCTGTCAGATACTATACTTTTTGGGACACCATGAAGTCTGACTATATTATCCACATATAGCTTAGCCAGCTTGTCCATGGTATACTGAGGTTTGACAGTGATGAAGCGAGCTGTCTTGGTAAGTCGATCGACCATAACCCATACTGCATCCACCGATCTTGGTGTCAAGGGTAGGCCAGTGATGAAATCCATTGTGATACAATCCCACTTCCATGCTGGCTCCGATAATGGTTGTAGCAAACCTGCAGGTCTCTGTCTTTCTGTTTAACTTGCTGGCAATTCAGATATTGGCATACAAATCAAACTACATCCGCTTTCATATCCCTCCACCAATATAGTCTTCTTAAATCGTGGTACATCTTGGTGCTTCCTGGAGTTACCGAATATGGGGTGTAATGAGCTTCTGTCATAACTCTATCTCTGATATTTGAGTTCTCACTCTCAGGTATACATAATCGTCCACGATACCTGAGTACCTTGTCTGAATCCAAGGTAAAATCAGGGTTGTCTTTTACCCTTCTCTAGATCTTCTTGTACAGTCTTGAGGTGTGGATCTTGTAGGATTGCTACTTTGACCTCATCTATTAGATCCGATGAGATCTTCAAAGCTGCAAACATCAATGTGAACTTATGAATTAAGCTTTGTTCCATTGGATCTCCTGCAGTCTCTAATATATGCTCTTTATCATTCTCTATTGAGCCTGAGACTGTAGCACACAGTGCAGCATTTGTATTAGGTCCTGCCTCAGGTTTCAATGCCCACTTTCTGCTTAAGGCATCAGCCACAACGTTTGCCTTACCCGGATGGTACTGGATGTCACAATCATAATCTTTTAATAGCTCCAGCCATCTCCTCTGTCTCATATTCAGGTCCTTCTGAGTAAAAAGGTAAGTTAAACTCTTGTGATCCGACTTAATCTGAAACTTTTCACCATAAAGGTAGTGCCTCCAAGTCTTGATTGCGTGAATGACTGCCGCTAACTCCAGATTATACATAGGATAGTTCTTCTCATGCTCTTTCAACTGTCTTGATGCGTAGGCAATCACCTGTTCTCCTTGCATCAACATACATCCAAGACCCAACCCTGAGGCATTCGTATATAGGGTAAACGGCAAGCCTGGTGCTAAGATGGTCAAGATAGGTGCAGAGACTAGTCTTGACTTCAAAGTCTGAAAGCACTTCTCACACTCATCTGTCCATATGAACTTTTCTCCTTTCTTGGTTAGTCTAGTAAGTGGAACGGCTATTCTTGAGTAGTCTTCCAAGAATCTTCTATAGTAACCAGCCAATCCAAGAAAACTACTAATCTCTGCAACTGATTTCGGTGCATCCCATCTTATTATAGCTGTGATCTTGCTTGGATCTACCTTGATACCGTCTGCAGATACTACGTGACCCAAGAAGGCCACTTCCTTCAGCCAAAATTTGCATTTTTTAAACTTGGCGTAAAGCATCTCCCTTCTCAGTTGTTGTAGGGCTGCTTTCAAGTGTGTTGCATGAGCCTCCCTATCCTTTGAGTAGACCAAGATGTCGTCAATGAATACGATGACCGAAGTGTCCAACATGTCATGAAACACTCGGTTCATCAGTTCCATGAACGACGCTGGAGCGTTAGTAAACCCGAATGACATTACAAGGAACTCATAATGCCCATACCTTGTTCTGAAAGCAGTCTTTGGAATATCTCCTGCCTTGATCTTCAATTGGTGATATCCTAATCTAAGATCAATCTTCGAGAAAACCTTTGCACCTTGCAACTGATCAAACAGATCATCGATCCTAGGCAAAGGGTATCGATTCTTGATAGTTAACTTGTTCAACTCTCGATAGTCGATACATAGTCGTACGCTACTGTCCTCCTTCTTTACGAACAATACAGGTGCTCCCCATGGTGATATGTTTGGTTGTATGAAACCCTTATCTATTAGTTCTTGTAACTGGGTCTTCAACTCTTTTAATTCTGTAGGGTCCATCCTGTATGGTGCCTTAGACACCGGCGCTGACCCTGTCATGAGGTCTATCACGAACTCTGTAGCCCTGTCTGGAGGTAGACCTGGTAGATCCTCTGGAAATACATCTGAAAACTCTCGTACCACATCTAGATCTTCCATCTTTGGCACATCTGCAGTGATGTCGACCACAGACACTAAGTACCCTACTCCTCCCTTCTCTAAGCATCTCTTAGCTTTTAGGGCAGAGAGGATCAGCTTCTGCTTCCTAGGTAACTTGGTTCCAGTGAAGCTAAACTCCTTTCCCTTATCATCCTTAAAAATAAGTTTTCTTTTGCTAGATAGTAAGCTAGCTGAATGATGGCTTAGCCAATCCATTCCCAAAATGACATCAAAGTTTGCCATCTCTAGTTGAACCAGATTTGCTTCTAGGTTTCGTCCCTCAATACTAACTAAACACGGCCTATAACATTCATTCAACGCCACTTCTACTCCCAACGGAGAGCAAACTATCAAGCTTGGGGTTAAGGACTAGACAGGTAATTCCATTCACTTCCCAAAAGACATAGAAACAGAGTGTGTAGCCCCAGAGTCGAAGAGTACTCTGGCGGGTACACCAACTATATCTACAGTTCCTGAAATTTACTTCTCCCTTAGTTCTACATGCTCATACATAGTAAAATAGTAAGCAAAATAGTAAGGGATGGAATCATACCAGTAACCACATCAAGTGATGCAAATATCTTCCCTTGCCTGTGGCAGTTGCTTTCTAGGTAGAGTACAGGTCTTTGTATAATGGCCCAATTGTTGGCAGTTGAAACATTTGACGTTTGGATTTTTGTCCAGTTACCTGTGATGGTGGTGTTGTAGTTGTATTCCTTGCTGGCACACAGTAGATTGAGCCCTGTATGGGCGGAATGGTCTAGTGTTCCCTCCACCCGAAGTCTCACTAGCAGGCCTCTTCAGTCCCCTGTTTTGAGCAAAGAAGTTGTCTCTTTGGCTTGATTCAATCACCTTAGCAATCTGCACAGCCTCGTAATACACCTTCTTCTCTAAACCCAAGACGTGCTCCCGGATACTACCTCGCAATCCCATGGTGAACCTACGGGTTTTGGTTTCCTCCTCTTGCATGCTTACTGGAGCGAAGAAAAACAGCTCTTCGTACCTCTGCTGGTACGCGTCAATAGTCAACTGGGATTGTTGCAGGTTAAGGAATTCCTTCTCCATTTGATCACGAAAGCTTTTAGGAAAGTACTTATCGAAGAAGGCTCCCTTGAATATTTCCCAAGTGATCTGGGTGTGCTTCGTTTCCAAGTATGTCCGAGTAGAATTCCACTAAGCATTTGCATCCTCCTTTAACATGTGTGTAGCAAATAGCACTTTCTCATCCTCCATGCAAGTCATCAGACGGAAGTTCTTCTCTATTTCAGTAACCCTTGTGCAGGCCATAGTGGTTTTCCTGGTTTCCCTGTGAAGGTAGGGGGTTTCTATCCACCGCTCGGCTTAGGTCATTCTGCCCCTGTGCATTTGTTCCATACCATGGTGGTGGGTACGGATAGATCCCCTGATAGACAGATGACGTTGGAAATTGGTGTAGTAGTTGTGGATTCTGTCCTTGGTCTATCGGCCCAGTACTACCATCCATTAGCAGTGTGATGTTATTTTCCCCAGACTCAAGCGTACCTTCTGTAGGAATATATCTCGGTGGCCTGAACATCTTCAGCATCTCGTTCAAGAACGCCTTCTACTGAGCTTCCATCTGATAAACCAAATTCATCACAATAGTCTCAGAGTTAGTGTGAAGAGGGTCTGGCAGATTTATTGGAGCTCTGTGACTCTACCCTTCTCCACCTTTCGGTTTCAGGTTTTGCTCATCTACAGTTCCTACTTCCACATTATCCTCGGCTTGACACACCCTTGACTGGTGACGCTTTCGTGAGCTTCTACGACCATTTTCGCCTACCATCTTAAATTACTCTTTCCTGTTTGGATCTGGGAAGAAGACATAACACATGAGGTACATTCGAATAGTCATAATAGTGTTAGTCTTTAAGGCGAAAATCGTAAGGGAAGCATTAATCAAAATTTTAAAAAATTTCTCAAAATTTTCTGGGCTTGGAATACATGTCCGGTCGCAACATACTGGTCGCGGCACTGTCTATTGTTGTGCGATCGGTATGTCTAGGGGGACAAACCTCTCGGAGTTCCCGAGAGGTACAGGTCGATATACCTGTCACGCCTCTGTATGGTATGGTGCGACCGGTATGTTCGACCGGTCAGCACCCTGCTGTGGCCGAGAGGTACCGGTCGCAGGTACCAAGGGGTAGTGGTCGACCGGTATAGGCAAAACCATTGACCGGTATGCCCTGGAAGACTTTAAAATCGTGAAAAGTGAGTCTTTTCTCACTTTTCTTTTTCCATTTCCTTCGGTGCCGATTCCTCTCTGACTTGGTGAGTTGCTACAGTCCGACCGGTGACTTTAGGAGTGATTCTCTTCCGATCAAGACCTTAAACATCATCTCCAAGTAAGGTTCTTCCTTCCTCTCTTCCTTTTACATCGTCTCTTCATGGTTTCTTGCCCAAAAATTAGATTTTTCTTGATATAAAAGATTCTAACGACAGGAACTCTTTTCCTTCGGCTTAGAAAGAGTTTAGGGACCTCTATGAACAAAAGCCCTCAACTTATTTGAGGTTCCACCGTATGGTTTTTCTCAAAATCAAATTTTTGGATTTTTGACCTAGATTTTGGTCAAAAAATTGATTTTTTTCTTGTAATTGTTAAATTTCTTGCTTGTTTGATGATTGTTTGGTTTTCATATGTTGTTAGATTGTTACGTAAGCCCTCCTCTCCAGATTTTGGGTGAGTTCGAGGCTTTTGCTTTAAATATTGTCGTTATGCTGCCCAAATTTAAAAATTTTTAACACAATCTCATTGTTTTGTTTTGTTTTGTAGTTCACAATGTCAGCGTCGAGGTGCTGGTAAGCATGCGTATGCTCCGGGCATGAACTGTCCTCACCCGCTGGTTCCACATTTTGAGGGAGGTGGTTTCGTTTGGCGGCGACGCAAGCCCGTTTTCCACGGTTCGAAGAGAAGAACATAGAATCTGGGCGATGTGTAAACCTGGAGCAGCTACAACGATTCGATGTTGAAGCAACCTTTAGTGCACTTGGGTGGTTACCCATTATCACTTACATAGTGACTACCCGACCCAACCTAGTCAAGCACTTCTATGCTAACTTAGAGGTCGAAGGGGATGTTAACGACTTCAGCCATGGCAGTGAACTCCGCCTCACTTGCTTTGTCAAAGGTGTCCCCATATCTTTCGACACTCACCAGCTCACTGATCTCTTGGGGATTCCTAATGATGGTGATTTGGTTTACTGCGCCCCCAAAATGAAGGGCTTCCTTCCTGATGATCTACGCCAGGAGGTTTCAGAGCAGATCCTTAACCCAGGGGCGCCCATGAAAGCTGCCAGTTTGAGACCTCTCCCTCGAGTCTATTGCCGCATCATCCAGTATGATATTGTTCCTCAAAGCGGCCACTACAGTGAGTTATCTCAGCTCACCCAGTACCTGACTTACTGTGTCTGCACTAGGGAGTGGATTTGTCTTCCTTATATTATCATCAGGACCATGCATCATGCTACCATGCCCGATCAGATAAGCAACCTTCCTTATGGCTGGCTTATCACTACACTCCTACGGTTCTTACGAGTGGACATGAGGGATGAGAATGCGGTCGAGGACACCATGACATCAGACATTGACTGGGATGCCATCGTCCGGATGAGGATGTACAACTTGTCGATCAGTGATGAGGAGCTAGAGGCTTATCCTCGTCCGCTTAGGAGGGTGGCAGCAGTGGCAGCAGCAGCAGCGGCCAATGCGACTCATGCAGAAGAGGCAGGGGGTGATGGTAATGATGATCAGATGGAGGACATTTCGACACTGGAACTACAGCCCATACCTGCAGCGGGACCATCCCAGCCTCCTCCCGATATAGTGATGGGTATGTTTATGGAGGTTCGAGATACCCAGCACGAGATGAACTATGACCTAGGGCGCCTTTCTAGCAGCCTTAGAGCCACGCAGGAGCAGGTACACTAGCTCAGGGTCGCATATGAGCGTGACTACGACATCGCTGACCCTAGTCCTCCTATGCCCCCAACCCCATGATAGATCACTTTATTTTTCTCTCCACTCAGTATGGTTTTTATTATAACAGGGTAACTGTTCGGCTTGTGGACTGTACTCTGTGGTACAATTAACTTTTAGCTCTTTGGATGTTCTATATTCTACTCTTGATACAGTTTCCTTTTCAATTTGGTGGAAGTTTATGATTTTTCTCACCTGTCATTATGGTTCTTATCTAGAGCATGACTGTTGATTAATTTCACATTTAGTATAATATATTATGCTCTTTCGTATTTAGTCTCAGGCATCAAAAAGGTGTTTAAGTTGCGTTTTTATTAAGGCTTTCAATTTTTCCTATCTCAGTTCATTGACTCAGTTAAGTGCATGTATGGTCATTTTTGCAGAGCCTCAAAGCTCTGATACCAAGTTGTCACACCCCAATTTTGGCAGAACCAGAAGTGTGAATGAACCGTCACTGAACCAATGGTTCACACCAGGATCTCAATAAGACTGTGTCCACTCATACAAACCATTGCACATAACCATAATCAGAATATAATTAAATACAGCAGAAGTCTTAAATTAAATGAATTGAGTTCTCTATTGATAATTTAAATAAAATATCCAATTATTTAAAACACCAAAACGTAAATAATTATCCTTACATCATTTGTAAATCCAATTGAAAATAAATAAAATAAACGAATCCAATATCCTAGAGGTACACGCAGAAAGGGCACTCGCATGAAGCGTCATGCTCGTCCTCCCCTGCTTGCACTTCTAAAGTAGCAACACCTCCATATGCTGGAGAATCCACATAGTCCTCGACAGTGTAACCTGCATCAACACCTAAGAACATGTATATATACAAGGGTGAGCTCACAACTTAGCTCAGTAAGACAGTCAAACAATGCAACACACATCATGCATGAGTAACATTCACATTATGGTATGATTTTAAGTTTGCAATGTGCTATAGAAAGGATTGGAAACCACCGCACCTTTATACACGAGTGTGTGAATCCGTCCAATGGATCAAACACCACTGTCGTCCCACATGCACCCACCATGGAATAGAAATAGAGCTAAAGCGTCTGGATCAAACACCGCCAACACTTTCCCTGATGCCCTACCCATACTAACACGTAAGCCCCTATTGGCAAGGGCTTGTAAACTGGGCTCGCAACTAACCAATCCTATATGTCATCATAGTAGGTCATATCCCAGTATAGCTCCCTACGGCATAGAGATAGGGCTAGAGTTTAGTGGTCAGGCCGGAGACCACAGTGCCACTTCCTCCCCCTGATACCCTACCTGCACCAAGCATGCTAAGACAGAAATGATATGAAAAGGTGCTAGTGTGAGGAATGATCCCACACCCTAGGCCCTTCCCATTCCACACACCAACGAAAACAATCACATGCCTAACAGTCACATCCTAGCATAGCGAGTATGCATGAATGTCAGCACCCCATTTTTGCCACCTCTGACCAAGTTGAGTTCTACTGTTGGGTTTCGACAAGAGAGAAAGTGAGGGAAAAAAGTGAGAAAGAGAAAGAGGGAGAAAGAGTGAGAAAGTGAGAGAGAGAAAGTGGCGAGAAAGAGTGGGAAAGAGAAAGAAAGAGTGGGAAAGAGTGAGAAAAGAGAGAAAGAGCGAGAAAGAGTGGGAAAGAGAGATATAGTGAGAGAGGGAGTTGGAGTGGAAGAGAGGGAGGTCGACACCTCATCCCTCATCCCTGAAATCCCTCCCCCAAAAATCGACAGCCACCTACCTCCCTTTATCCGCCGGCCAGACCTTGCTGCCACCTCCACCTACCTCCCTCTGTCTGCCGGCCAGACCATGCTGCTACCTCCACCTACCTCCCTCTGTCAGCCGCTAGACCATGCTGCTACCTCCATCTTACCTCCCCAAAATCGACTGAACCACCTTACCTGCCCAGCCGCTGCCGCTTCTTCTTGAGCCAACCGCCATCTTCACTGCAGATCTCCCATTAAGGGCTCATCGCCCATTGAGGCTACTGAGGAGGGATAGAAGAGAGAGAAAATGGAGAGAGAATAGAGAGAGACAGAGAGAGAAAGTGAGAGGAGGTACAGCCACATCCCTCTATCCGCCGACCAGGCCATACCCCCACATGCCTCCGTCGTTTCTCCCTAAAATCCGGCCACCTCCCATACTCCCTCATAACTTCAGTCTCCATCAACCCCCACTCCACCTCTCCTCATCCAACCCCCTGTTTCTATAAATACCCCGCCGATGCTCACAAGAGGGGGAAGAGGTTTGGAGTTTTTTTTGAAGGCTGGCCTTTCTTTTTTTCTCTCGAAAGCTCCCTACCCATCTGTCCCCAACTCGCGCCCAGTAGCTCCCTGCCCATCTGTCAACACGCTAGCACCCCCCTGCCCATCTGTCTGCACGCTAACACCCCCTGCCCATCTGTCCCCAACTCACGCCCACTAGCATCCCCTGCCCATCTGTCCGCACGCTAACACCCCCTGCCCATCTGTCCCCAACTAGAGCCCAATAGCACCACCTGCCCATCTATCCGTACCTCGCACCCCCTGTCCATCTGTCCCCAACTCATGCCCAGTAGCTCCCTGCCCATCTGTCCGCACCTTGCACCCCCTGCCCATCTGTCCCCAACTCGCGCCCAGTAGCTCCCTACCCATCTGTCCTCATGCCAGCACCCCCTGCCCATCTATCCCCAACTCGCGCCCAGCCGCTCCCTGCCCATCTGTCAGCAACCTGCACCCAGCGACCATCTGTCTCCCAACTCGCTCCCAGCACCCAGCGACCATCTCCCATACTGTCCGCAACCTGCATCCAGCGACCATCTCTCATACTGTCTGCGACTCGCACCCAGCGACCATCTGTCTCCCAACTCGCACCCAGCAGCCCAGCGACCATCCCATACCTGTCCGCAACCCACACTCAGCATCGGATCCTCGCGAGATCCCGCGATGATCAACGTCATCAACCCAAAGAGCCTCGCGACACCCTGCGACGATCATCATCGGCCATCCCCACAAGATCCTGCGAGAACTTTCATCATCAACCCGAGGATCCTCGCGACATCCTACGACGATCGTCATCGTCGACCTCGCGACATCCCGCTATTCAATCTCTCCAGTGCATATCAGGTTGGTTTCTTTTCCAGTTTACCATACTTGTATGTCGTAATGTGATTGTTTGCTCCATGTTATTATCGTATCTTCGCATACGTGATGATTCTTTGATCATATGTGTCGGCTTCCACATGTGCATGTTGGGTTTTGGCTCCGCCTTCCTTGTTATGCATGTAATGAAATGTAGCTGTTGATCATAATGGTAATGTGATTTGAAATTTGAACCGTTGGATTATCATCATGAGTGATTTGGATAAGTTTGATCCATTAGATTGTCATTATGGATGATATGATGGTTTTTTCAGTCTTTTTCGCCACATCGCGTATAACAGGAATCGAACCCCTCTGCTGCTGATCTGAACCAATAGATTGTCTTTGGGAGTGACTTTATTGAATCTGAACGGTTAAATTATGATCTTGAGGGATTTGAACCGTTGGATTTTTATTGTGAGTGATTTTGAGTGATTTGGACCATTGGATCTTCATCATGGGTGCTTAAAATGAATTTGAACCATTGGATCATCTTTCTGACTATTTTAAATGAAGCTGAGCCATTTGGATGTTCACCATGAATATTTTAAATAAATCTGGCCCGACGGGCAGTCCACTTGGGTATCCCGAATAGGGGATATGAGTGAGATATTAGTGAACCCTGTGTGTAGGGAGCTAAGGAATTTGGCTTTTCCTGAGTGTTGCCATGCGTGTCCATGGCTCGTCACCATGGGAACTATGCTTGACCTGATTCTCAAGAGACAGGGGTCTCGACAGATACGTAGGCTACGGGGGAGTTTGTTTGCTCCACGCTTGGCCAAATTGAGGTAAGTTTCATGTATTACCTCAGCGAAGGGATTTTCCTGTGGAAGGAAATACCTTTACACTGAGATGCTTCCACAATGTGTTCCACCATTGTGGAAGCATCTCATCCTTCGGATGTGTTCTAATATTTTGGGAGCATCATTTTCACACACACACACTTAAATTGAGGTAAGTTCCATGTATTATGGGATTACCTCACTGAGGGGATTTCCTTGTGATAGGGAGTACCTCAACACTGAGATGGGTCACACTGTTGTGGGGACATCTCTCACCATTAGATGTGTTCCATGATTATGGGAGCATCCATCGCTTGGGATGCGTTCTAATATTTTGGGAGTGTCCCTCTTCTTGCACACACTTTGTACGTACACACCCGCCCGAACTACGTTTGGCCTGATTCCCACCGCACAGGGATACGTAGGTGGTCTGGGATTTTCCCAGACCTTGGTCATATGTTGTATATCATTTTTTCCTTTCTTTAGATGTATGATTAGGTTATTTATTAAATTCTTTAATTCATTTTGTGATTATTTTCTTGTTTAATTCGCTTACTTTCAGCTTATGTCATACATAGTTAGCAAAAAATTAGAGATCAACTTAGGATTCCCCCTTCTACCTTGTAATATATTTAGATAGCCCCAAGTGTTCATAAACTATAGGAAAAGAATAGGATTTAGACCGGTTCAACCGGGCGAGTTGGGTCCTAACACCTTCCCAACTCGTAATTTGGCACTTACCTGCCTTTGGTGAGACGAGATAGTCATTCCATTTGCGTGAGTCATTAGCGCCCCTCCATTGAGGGACATCATTTATAGGTCCTAGACCTCATCTAGGTGGCGACTCCAGTCTTTTTACCCTTCACTTGCATGAGTGGATGGGATCTGAAGGTAAGAACTTTCCAGATCCCAGTTTGAGTGTAATGAGGGTAGACAACTTTAACTTCATGCTAATTTAAAAATGAGGATAAATTAAATTTCAAATAAATGATTTTCCCTGGTCCTCACAGTGGCGACTCCGCTGAGGATTCATGCCAAACTCCAGATTGTAAATCCTTATCCCTTTCTCTTTATGCATAAACTTACATTTTGGGGCTTTAGGTTGTTGTTAGGTGTAGAAGTAGCAAACAGTGGTCTTCAACCTTGATTGTTTAGGTGCATTGTATACATTGCTGACTATTTTATGGTATAGTGATATCATGGTTCTCAAGATATTGGTTACTATTGTTACAAACCTCATGGTTAGTTGAAACGGACTCCAATGCATATTGGATGACCTGACAGGCGAAGCCACAACCTTGGCCTGTACCCGCAGATATGCGGGTATATAAAGGGATGTAGGTGTCTTTGACTCATCGTGCATATGGTGATAGGCATTCTCATCCTTGTCAAGGTATCCTTGTGGTGTCCCATTACCACATTACTGACACTTGTATGCTTGATTCATCCCTGAACACCTAAGTGTTGTTTTTACCTAGTTTCACCTCGCTCAACGCAGGTGATCACTGATGAAGCCATCACTCATTTGTTTAAGATTGAATCGAAATTCTTTGATATCCTGTGTACGTCCTTTCAGACGGTGAACCCCTCCCAAATTTAATGATTCCGATGTGTTCATTTGGTTGGAGTTTCAACCAGAGGTATAGTCTGTTTTACAGATACCCTCTTGCTGAAAACCAACCAAATAATCAATCTGAATCACCGAAATTGGTGAGGATTAACCTAATGGAATTCTTACACAGGAACTAACTTTGTCTGGTTGAGTCAGCTTTGATGCATGCATGTTCATTATTCTTGGTTCTCCCTATCTGTTAGAGTCCTGACCTTTGTTCCCCTGTTCCATATTTCCAGTCACCTTTAGGAGAGTTGAAACATAACATCCAGTTGGGTAAGGGATCCCACCTCTAGGAGACTAGATAGAGTCTCTAGTCTTCAATCAACCCAGGGATATCCTAGAGAGCCAGTTAATCTGGCAGAGGAAATGGAATATCATGAGATAGAAGATCATCATGAGCCCCTCGAGGATCCAATCGCCATTTTGACCACCAGACTTACCAATTTGGAGTGAACAGTTCACGCCATGGTAGGATTGGTCAAGCAAAACATGAATATTGGGCCGCAATCAGCCTCCAATGCGGCAGCCTCACCTGAGGGGGGCAATGGTCCCACCACCCCCATGAATGCATCTCCTTCGCCCCAGATAGTGATTCAGGAGCCTTCCCCCGGTAAGCTATCAGAGGTGGATAAACTGTTGGCCAGTTCAGCCATCATGAGTCGGTTTCACAATGTAGAGCATTTGCTTAGAGGAATGAAAGGAATGGAAGATCAGATTATAGACGTTGAGGGAGTGAATTACTTCCTAGAGGCCAAGCTGCCAGATAAATTCAAATGGCCTCTGGAGAAATTTGACGGGTCGAGTTGCCCCACCACCCATCTTAGATCATTTACTGGTATCTTGAGGATAGGGAGAGGGTTCATAGATGAGCAGTTGGGCCAAGCATTTCAGTTCTCTTTATCTGGTGGGGCTCACAAATGGTTCTTGCACTTAAAACCTTCCCAAATCAAGTCCTAGGTAGACATTACAACTGCTTTTGTAGAACATTATTCTTATAACACTGAAGTAGAAACCCACATAAGGCAGTTGGAAATAATCATGCAGTTGCCCGGAGAAGGATTCACTGCTTACTTGGCCAAGTTCAGGGCCATTGCTGCACAAATCTGGAACAGACATTCTGAGAGAGAGCAAGTCACCATGATGATGAGAGGGCTGGCTAACCCATATAAAATTTTTATCTTTGGACAAGGCATCACCACATTCCAGACCTTAATCGCTGCTGGACAACAGATCGAGGATGCTATCAACCACGGATCAACCACGGGGATCTCTCGCATAAAGGCGATAAGGTAATATCAGAGCTCAGCTCAAGCAGGAGAAATAATTCTTCCAAAGCATCTAGTGCAAATTCCTTTTCACAGGCCAAGAGTGTGGCAACGGCCTCTTCAGCCCCGTTAGTAATTGAAGCTTCGTATCCTCAGAGGAATCAGAGAGCAAGCAGACAATATACAGAGCTGGGTTTACCAAGAAAATTGATCATGGATAAATTAATGAAGGCTGGCCAATTAAAGCCCCCTGGACCGATGGTACTACCCAATCCTCTCCCAGCAAGTTTTAGGCAAGACAAATTCTGTAAGTTTCACAACCAGGCTGGGCATGGCACTGAATTCTGCTTCACCTTAAAGGAAGCAATTCAAGATGCACTAGAGGCTGGAACTTTTGCCATTCAGAATCGACCAGCATCTACAGCAAAAAATCCTCTCCCTAACCACTTTGTCAACTTCATAGAGGAGGGGATGAGGATGGTCATTACAATTCTTTACCTTTTGAGAATTCTGATGAATATGGCGCGTCTTCGGTTTCACCTGTTTACAATTGGAAGGAACAGAACAAGTATGAGGGATTATCTGAGGTTGTGGCTATCAAGCAAGAACCAGAGTATGATCTAGAGGTGGTCTTCCCCCAACAGACAAAGCATTTTGTAGCAAGGGTTGAGAAGGGAACCCCTTTGATCATATACATTGAGGATGAGCTGGAGGTAGCCCAGGCAACCCAAGATTTCAGTAACCTGGAGATTTACATCCCTGGGTATGATGACAAGCCTGTAGCAGAAACCCGGAGTGGAAAGACCTTCAAGCCTGCAAACCTAACAGTTGATAATCCCGGACAGTTGGTAAGAGACAAGGGGAAAGAGCAATGTACTGCCCCAGAGCCCTAGAACCCTATTTTGAAGCAGATGGAAAAGACACAGGCTAATGTGTTAATTTGGGGGTTACTCATGCCATCCAAGGCACATAGGGACGTAGTTCTAAAATCATTAGCTAGCATCCAAGTTCCAGTCTCCACTAATTGTACTGAGTTATCGAACATGGTTGGGGGATCTCATTCTGTTAACTCCTTGATGTATGGTGATGCCGACCTCACTAATGAAGGAAGGATGCATAACAAGGCTATTTATATCACCATGTCTCAAGGATCGCTTGATTCCAAGAGTGTTTGTAGATGAAGGTTCAGCATTAACTGTCTTCCCTCTGAGCACTTTCAAGCATCTTGGGTTCTACGAGGCAGAGCTCAGGCCTTCCACACACTGTGTTAAGGCTTATGACTATACCAGGAGGACCATCAATGGAGTACTTAATGCACAAATTAAGGTGGGCCCTGTTATGTTTGACGTCGAACTTCATGTGGTGGACATACCTGCTTCCTTCAATTTGCTTTTGGGAAGGTCCTGGATCCACAAAGAAGGAGTCCTCACATCGTCATTGCATCAGAAGGTCAAATTTCAATATGAAGGGGTGGTGGTGATCGTGTATGCCAATTATGATATGGTTAATGCCCTGGCAGTGGGAGACAGCAGTTCAGAGGACAGTACAGGGGTGCAACTGAGTGGGTTCCAAATTAGTTCAATCCTGGCAACAGCACAGTCAAAACCCTCAGATAAGAATTTAAATTTTGTATTTAATTCATTGCTTAACATGTTTTTTTTTCCAGGAATGCGTCTGGGTTTACATTAACAAGGTGACATCAATGTGATTTCTCTAATGATAAATGAGAACAGATTTAGACTGGGATACGTTCCTTCTAGGGAAGACCTGACCTTGATTGAACAGAAGCAGAGGAGAGCCGATGACCTTTTTTCGAGGCTCGAAAAAAGAAAGTACAAGAATAGTAGGTAGTTTTCAGTCTTTCCAAGAAAAGGCAGCAACAGTAGTAAGACGTGGCAGCAACAATGGTCGGACCAAGATATCCATAGCCTCCACTTCGATGGGATTCATAGTGAAGAAGAGATCTCACCTTCTACAACTCTTAATGGACACTTCGTCAAGGAAGGGTCAAACTTTCCATTCTGTGGCTTCCCTGAGCCATGGTATGACGTGCACCTTCAATGGCAAGTTCCTAGCTTTGAGATCTTCTTTGACTGTGATATTGATTGGGTAGAGCTGGAGCTGATGAGGATTCAAAAGCAAAGTGATGTGATAAAGACAGGATCAGAGTTCGTGGATGTCGGCAGCTTATTCGACGACGAAGGAGTCTTGACGATACTACGATGTTAGTGGGCAAGACTTGAGTATAGATAGAGCTAGAGTCTGGTGACGAGGTCAAAGACCACCATGCCACGTCCTCCCCCTGATGTTTCACTCGCATCCAACACACCAACCACACACATACATTCACATGCCTATTCCTAGCATCATCATCATCATCATGTTATAAATAAATGGAATTAAATATGCATGAACAGTAATAGCAAGAATATTGGATGACATGTGAGATGCACATTACAAGCATAAAATCAATCATGGCATTGGACTCAATAAAAATAGACAGTTTGTTATTATCCAATTAGTTTAGGTCTTGTTCCCTCACCTATTAGCAATACTCGATCTCCTTACAGGCCTTGAAATTATCTTCGAATTGATTTAACAACCTAAAAGTTATATGAATTTAAGTTAGGGTTCATATGTAACATGTTACAGTAGTCGAAAATCAAAACAAAGCACTGATAGGTGTCTGATTGGTCCTATGGTCTCATACTGTATCAACCTTACTGCCTACGGTCGATACCCTACGGTCGCATATGGTGCGACCGTAGCTATGACCATATGATTTTTGGATCTTCCCGAATGCCTATGGTGGATCCTCTGGTCATGCTAGTCATGCTGGTCATGCTATGGTCGACCGTAGCTGTGACCTTGAGATTTCTGGTCACAAATTACATGCAATACGAGTTCTTCCTGGGTCAAATCCTCTGATCTTCAATCGGGTTTATCCTAAGGTCATCCTATGGCCATCATTAGTAGTTTCTTATCAACCCTAATCATCAAACTCATCCCTCATGATTAGCCTTGGGATTTACTCAAGGAATCACATGGATCATGATAGGTTGACATCCCCCATCCTCCATAGAATCCTCAATCCATAGAATTAACATCTTTAGGTATTAGGCTCATACCTTTGCCTGTGATAGAGAGTCAATCTCTTCTCAGCAAATCCTCTCCTTAGCCTTTTCTTCTTCTCCTTCTCTTCCTTCTCTTTCTCTAGGGTTTACTAATGTTCTAAAAGAGTGAAAAAGGACTGAGGGACGTCCTTTATATAGAGGAAAACTCTCCATATAAAGTCCTCTTTCAATTAGGAAAGCAATCACTTAAATTAGGAAAGTTTCCAAAATTCGGAGTCTGATCTGGGGTTTCATGATCGATGGCTACGGTCGCAGAACCCATCGACCGTAGGGTTCATGGTCTGAGATTTTTGTTTCCTTCCTTATGGTCGACCATACCCACCCAGGTATTCGACCATAGGTATGTTTTCAGTATTTTTAACTCGATTCTCATACCTGATT
Source organism: Protea cynaroides (assembly GCA_028583415.1). NCBI lineage: Eukaryota > Viridiplantae > Streptophyta > Magnoliopsida > Proteales > Proteaceae > Protea > Protea cynaroides. Next base: position 18,128,479 of record CM053268.1, on the reverse strand, counting down.
TGTGATCCATCTTTAAACGATTGGTCCACTTGGTCCAAAAATGATGGAAAGACCTGGCATGAAACGGTTAGACCGGGTTAGTGGAGTGTGGGTCTTACAACTCCCCCCTCTTATATAAATTTCGTCCTCGAAATTTGCACATACATTCTGAGTTGAATAAGTGAGGATATTACTTCCGCATAGCGTTCTCTTCTTCCCATGTAATTTCTTCCACATTTTGGCTTCTCCAAGTAACCTTAACATAGTAAATGTCGCGGTTGCGAAAATGTTGCACCTTCCAGCTAGTGATCTCAAAAGGTACTACTTCGAACGTCAAATCTTCAGTCCAATCCTGTGGATCCACTGTTAACACGTGTGTTGGATCTCTGACGTATTTCTTCAATTGTGAGACATGGAATACATCATGTACACTAGACATTGATGGTGGTAGTGCTAACTGATATGCTACCTTTCTACATCTAGCTAGAACTTCATAAGGCCAATATATCTAGGACACAACTTTTCCTTCTGTCCGAACCTTTTCAAACCACACATAGGAGATATTTTCAGAAATACCTTATCACCTATGGTGAATTCAAGATCTCTACGTCGGTTATCTACATATTGCTTCTGACGGTTCTGAGTTGTTCGACTCTTTCCTTGATAATGTCGACCACTCGATAAGTCTCTTCAACAAACTCTAGTCCAACAATACTCCGTTCTCCAACTTCGTTCCAAAATAATAAAGGAGTTTGACATTTCCTATCATACAGTGCTTCATAGGGCAACATCTGTATTGTAGCTTGATAGTTGTTGCTATAAGAGAACTCAATTAATGATAATTTCTCATCCCATGATCCTTTGAAATCAATTACGCAAGCTCGGAGCATATCTTCTAAAATCTGAATGGTACGTTCTGACTGTCCATTGGTCTGAGGATGGAATGCAGTACTAAACTTCAACATTGTACCCATAGCCTTCTGTAATCCTTCCCAAAACTTTGAGGTAAAGCGTGGGTCTCTATCGGACACGATGCTTTCAGGCACACCATGTAATCTGACAATATTATCCACATATAGCTTAGCTAACCTCTCTAGGGTATACTGAGGTCATATAGCTATAAAACGAGCTGTCTTAGTCAAATGATCTACAATCACCCAGACTGCATCAACTACTCTGGGAGTCAATGGTAACCCGATGACGAAGTTCATAGTGATGCAATCCTATTTCTATGCCGATTCTGGTAGTGGCTGTAATAAGCATGCAGGTGTTTGCCTTTCAGCCTTAACCTGCTGACAATTCAGGCATTGAGACACAAATTTAGTTACATCCACTTTCATTCCTCTCCACCAATATAGTTTCTTCAAATCATGATACATCTTTGTACTTTCAGGATGTATCGAATAAGTAGTGGTGTGGGCTCCCTTCATTAATCTATGTCTAATATCCACGTCTTCATTTTCAGGAACACATACCCTTCCTTTGTATCTTAGTACCTTTTCAACGTCCAAGATGAACTCAGGAATAGTCCTACCTTTTTTAAGGTCTTCTTGCACTGTTCTCAGATAAGGGTCTGATTTAATAGCTGTTTTCACTTCGACTAATAGATCAGGTACAATCTTCAATGTAGCAAACATGTTTGATAATAGATGAATAAATCATTGGTCAATTGATTTATTCAGAATATCAATCATGAACTGCTCGTTATCATAATTAAATACTCTTCCTGTGACACACGCTACAGCATTTGTACTAGCTTATTCCTGAGATTTTGTCATTGCTTTCCTGCTTAGTGTGTCAGCAACTACATTAGCTTTCCCTAGATGATACTGGATATCACAATCATAATCCTTCAATAACTCCAGACATCTTCTCTGCCTCATGTTCAACTCCTTCTGATTAAAAAGGTATGTGAGACTCTTATGATCTGATTTAATCTGAAATTTCTCACCATACAAATAATGTCTCCATATCTTGACAGCATGTACCACCGCTGTTAATTCCAAGTCATGAGTGGGATAGTTCTTCTTATGTGTCTTAAGTTGTCTTGAGGCATACACAATTACTTGTTCTCCTTGCATAAGCACACATCCCAAACCTAACCCAGACGCATCGGTGTACAAGATAAATTGTTGTCCTGGAATCAAAATAGTCAAGATGGGAGCTGATATCAATCTAACCTTCAATGTTTGGAAACACTCTTTACATTTATTTGTCCAAACAAACTTTTCTCCTTTCTTAGTCAGACTGGTGAGAGGTATGTTGATTCTAGAGTAATCTTCCACGAATCATCGATAGGAACCAGCCAAACCTATTTTCATTTCACAATGGCTTCAACCTTGCTAGGATCCACTTTAATCCCTTTAGCTAATACAACATGGCCTAAAAAAGCCACTTCATTTAGCTAGAACTCACACTTGGTAAATTTAATGTAAAGCTTATCCTTTCTTAGTCACTGCAGAGCAACTCTTAGATTTGTGATATGAATTTCTTTGTCCTTGGAGTAGACTAGTATGTTGTCAATAAATACAATGACTGACGTATCTAACGTATCATGGAATACCTACTTCTTGAGTTTCATAAAAGCTACGGGTGTATTAGACAATCCAAAAGACATGACTAAAAATTCATAATGTCCATATCTAGTTCTGAATGCTATCTTTGAAATATCACCTTCCTTAATCTTCAACTAATGGTATCCTGACCGAAGATCAATTTTGGAGAACACTTTTGCACCTTGCAACTGATCGAACAAGTCATCAATCCGAGGCAACGGGTAGCGATTCTTGATTGTAAGCTTATTCAATTCTCGATAATCTATACACAGTCAAACGCTACCGTCCTTTTTCATGAACAGTATTGGCACTCCCCATGGTGATATGCTGGGTCTAATATAGCCCTTGTCTGGTAAGTCCTGTAATTGTACCTTCAGTTCTTTTAGTTCAGTAGGATCCATTCGAATAGGGTGCTTTCGATTCTGGTGCCACTCCAGGTATAAGATCTATAACGAACTCTATCGCTCGGTCAGGTGGTAGTCCTGGTAGTTCCTTAGGAAACACATCCAAAAATTCATGCACAACTTCAATATCCTCCATTAGTGGTGCTTCCTTGGTGAGGTCGACCACGGATATTAGATACTCAATTCCTCATTTCTCGAGGCATTTTTTAGCCTTCAATGCAGAAAGGATGAGCTTTCGTTTACAGGAAAGTTTGGTTCCCGCAAAACTAAACTCTGCTCCTTCCTTGTCTTTAAATGTCAGTTTCTTTTACGCACATAATAGGTTTGTAGAGTGTCGAGCTAACCAATCCATTCCCAAGATAACATCAAAGTCTGCCATCTCGAGTTAGATTAAGGTTGCATCCAAAATCTTCTCGTCGATAAGAAGTGGACATGGTCCATAACCTTTATTTAGTTTTACTTCTAATCCCATAGGTGATCGTACAAGCAGTTTGCAGTCTAAAGGTCTGAGGGGTAGATTTAACTTCTTTCCAAATGACATAGATATAAAAGAATGAGTAGCTCCAGAGTCAAAGAGTACTCTGGTGGGTAAAGCCATTAATAGGTACGATACCTGTGAATTTCTTCTTATATTAATCTATATGCTCACACAAGGTAGTACAAACGAAAGGTTCAGGTCATACCTGTGACCACATCAGGTGATGCGACAGCATCCTCAGAAGTAATTGCATAAACCTTTCTTTGCTATAATTGCTTCCTTGGCTTAGGACGCTCTCTTGAATAATGTCCTACTTGATCGCAATTGAAACATTTGACTCCAGCATTACTTTGCTTCTGTTGAGGTTGGGCTGTCGGAGTAGTCTTGGCTGTAGCATTAAAGGCTTGAGTATGGAAGGGTTTAAATGTCTTTGGGTTCCCTCCATTGTATGAGTTTCCATTTGGCCTCTTTATACCTCTGTTCTGAGCAAAATAACTTTCCCTCTGGCTTAATTCTAGTACTCGAGTAATCTGTATAGCTTCATTATAAATCTTCTTTTCCAGTCCCAATACATGCTCACGGATACTTCCCCTAAGTCCCATGACGAACCTTTAGGTTTTGGTATTTTTCTCTTGCATGCTAGAGGGAGAAAAGAAGAACAATTCTTCATAATGTTGTTGATATACATCTACAATCATCTGTCCCTGATACAGACTCATAAAAACCTTTTCCATTTGATCTCTGAAACTCCTTGGAAAATACTTCTCGAAGAAAGCTTCTTTATAAATAACCCATGTCAGTTGGGCATGTTTTGTTAATAGATAACTTCTAGTTGATTTCCACCAGTGATGTATGTCACCTTTCAACATAAATGTGGCACATAATACCTTCTCTTCTTCATTTATAGTCATCATCATAAAGTTTCTTTCCATTTCGTCGATCCAGTGAGCTGGCCACAATGGATCTGATGGTTTGCCTGTGAATTCCTTCTGCTTCATCTTCAGGAAACGCTCGATCAATCTGGAATGATCAAGCTAATACTGTGCATAAGCTCCATACATAGGCGGCTGGTACTAATGGTTACCTTGGTTATACCCGCCTTGCGGTGTGTCAGGGTTTTGCACTTGGCCTTGTACTGCTAATGTTTGCGGTGCTTGAGGTACATTGTTGCTACCACCAGGTGGTACTAGCTTGTCCTGCAGGTAGAGATGTTATGTTTGCAACTGGGAAAGCAATTCCCATAGCAGCTTGCATGTTGGCTTGTAATTGTTGTATATGCTGCATTTGCTGAGCCAAATTCATTACCACAGTAGCCAAATCCGTAAGTGGTGCAGGTAAGTTGGTTGGGTTGGCCTGAGTGTAAACATTCTGAGGTGCAACATTTTGAGCTCCAATATTTTCTTCCTGTCCTTGCTGACCTTCAATGTCATTAGTTTCCATGGGTGGTAGAGATGGATTTGCATTCTGTCACCTTCTGCTTACTCTGTGCCCAGCCATTTAAACTCTTGGGTGGTATGTTATTAGCAAAGCTACACATGTGAGACAAAATAGAATGGTAATATTGGGTTAGTCTTACAATGGAAAGCGAGAGAAGAACAAAATTAATAGGTAAAAGTTCAGACAGAATCAAAATGCAGACAACAGTCAGTCATACAGTAGATGGCCTACCGTAGCATGTTGTGCGACCATAGGTGTGACCTTCAAAATCCTAGCAATTTACCGAGACCCTATGGTCGATCATACTGTCGATCGTACGGTCGATGGTTTTGGATGAATTGTTTGACCGTATGGTTCAAAATCAGGTTTTTAAACCTGTTTTCCAGATTTTTCCGTCTCATTCTCCTTTCCTTTCCTACGGTCACAACTCAACTCGCCACCACTAAGTTGCTACAATGTCTACCGTACGAACTTGGTGATTTTTCCATCGATCCACGATCTCCATTCCATTCCTTGAGGAATGTTCTCTACTTTTCTCTATTTTTAAGCTTTCATACCTAGGGTTTTTTCCATTTGTAGAGTTTTCTTCTAATTAATATTTTTTCCTGTAAAAATTTGATTTTTATTGGGGGCTTTTGCTATTGGAAACCCAAATCGATGAAAGCCCTCAAGAAAATTTGAGTTTCATCCATTGGTTTGGTAAAAATTTCAAAATTCTCATTTTTGACCTAAATTTTGGGGTTTTTTTCCCAATTGTCAAAATTTCTTCAAATTCGACCTACCTAGTTAAAATTTCCAATTGAATATGCCTTGCAGGATGGTTTGGGACCTATGTAAGTCCTCCTGTCCAAATGTTTGGGTGAAAAGTGAGGCTTTTGCCCACTTTACGTCGTTATGCTGTCAAATTTTTAAATTTATCTAACTTGTTTTTCTTATTTTCTTCTCTTGCAGTTATCATGGTTTGCACTAAGGTTCATTGAGTTCATGACCCACGACGCTTCAGGTCTGTTGAAGTAGAGGTGTGATATCCTTGGTTTGACCAGAAGAAAGTGGAAGGGGGTCGATGTGTGAACTTAACCCACTTAGCCCTATTTGATGTGGAGAGGGCATTTGTTGATATGGGCTGGCTTTCAGTGATTCTATACGAGGCTTGCACTCGCCCAAACTTGGTCAAGCAGTTTTACTATCACTTACAGGTAAAGGGTGACCTAGAGGATGTTGACAGGGGTAGAGAGCTTTGGATCACCAGCAGGGTGAAAGGGGTTCTGATCTCTTTAACTGTTAGGAGTTGACTGATCTCCTAGGCATCCCAAATGATGGTCAGTTGGTTTACTGTGCATCTAGGGAGCCACAGTTTCTGTCTACACAGGTGTATGCAGAACTAGATAATCAAATTCTTCAGGATGACCGCTGGGAGATGAAAGCAGTCAACTTGCGTCCAAAGCCACGGGTCTACTGCAAGATTATCCAGCATAATCTTATTCCCCAGGGTAGACATTACGAGATGGTATCACAGCTGACCCAGTACCTGTTGTACTGTATTTGTACTAGGCAGCCTATCTGCCTCCCATATATTATTCTTCGAACTATGCACAGAGCTACGTTGCCTGACTCGAGAGGTAACTTGCCCTATGGGTGACTGATCTCCACCTTGCTCGCTCGTCTACTAGTGGATGAGAGGATCCTTGAGGACACCTTCTTAGCTGACCTTGATTGGGAGGCCATCAGCAGGATGGGCATGAGAGAGATACAGGTCAGTGATGATGAGAGGAATGTAATGAGACATCCTCTCACTCGAGTAGCGATAGCAGATGCAGAGGTAGCAGCAGCAGCAGCAGTAGAGGCACACGTGAGTGATGATGAGGAGGATGATGATAGGATGTACATGGATATGGATGTCATCCCTCCTCCATCACCACAGCATTCTACTGGAGCTGGCCCTTCTCGGGCTTCTCATTCAGCTGGCCCTTTACGCCCACCACCAGATGACATGATGGAGCTGTTACGTGAGATTCGGGAGGCTCAGCGCATGACTGATTGGAGAGTAGGAGAGCTTCTAGTTGCCCAGTGCTCTACTGACCAGCGGGTAGCGGATCTGACAGCTAGTCTCCGAGCGACTCAGACTCAGGTGGCCTGGCTCGCGAGAGTATATGTTGAGGACTACGATAGAAATCGTGAGGCACCTCCTCCTCCAGCACCTCCAGCTCTATGATTGCCATTTATATCTTTTTTCTTTTTATAGTACAGAGTTACTGTCCGAATTGTGGATTTTACTCTGATTCGGATGTATCTTGTCTTACTCCAATTTGGATATATATATATATATATATATATAATTTGTTTCCAATTTACATATGTGCATTATTCTCTTTCTTAGTTTAGGTCTCATACAACACAGGTGCTTATAGTGTGTTCTTATTACAGCTTTTAATTTTTATCCTAACTTAGTTCATGACTCATGTAGAAGTAGTTAGGTCGATGGGTAGAACTTGAGATGCTCTGATACCAAGTTGTCACATCCGAATTCTGGTCTAACCGGAATGGTGTGATGAACCGTCAATAAACCAACAGTTTAACTAAGATCTCATATAGGTCATACCCACCATATGAAACCACACATATTCTACATTAATAATCAGAGGTAATAAACAAATAAATGAAAGTCTTACAGATAATGAACTGAGAGTCTAACAGTAATAAATAAGTATTTAATCCAATTATCTCCAAACCACAAGACATAAAATAAATAATCAATTACATATCTGATGTTCAAATTATAACTAAACTTAAGCAAAAATACATTGGTTGCACTCGCATAATGAATCATGTGCATCTTCTTCAGCTTATACATCCATCGTAGAAACGTGTCCATACATCGACGCATTCATATATTCTTCAACAATAGGACATGTATCATCAACTAAAAATATTCAATGTCGAAAAGGTGTGCACACATCATTGCTTAGTGAGCAAACAAAACAATGCAACAAACATATGCATGCATTCAATTCATATCTTTGGTCTGGTTTATAAGGTTATAAAATGCTACAGAAAGGTTTGGTGGCCGAAGCACCTCTATACACGAGTGTGTGAATCCGTCCAATGGATCAAACACCATTGCCGTCCCACATGCACCCACCATGGAATAGAGATAGAGCTAAAGTGTCCGGATCAAACACCGCCAACACTTCCCCTGATGCCCTACCCATACCAACACGTAAGCCCCTATTGGCGAGGGCTTGCAAACTGGGCTCGCAACTAACCAATCCTAATGCCAAACAGTGTATCTAAGGCCTCACCCCAGCATCCCTCAATACGTCCATAGAGATAGAGCGAAGGCACCCCGATAGAGTCAGAGACCACACGGTCCGAGACCACCTCCCCTGATGCCCTACGACGTAATAGTTCTGCTAAGGTAATGGCCATACGACGATGTTAGTGGGAAAGACTTGAGTAGAGATAGAGCTAGAGTCTGGTGACGAGGTCGAAGACCACCATGCCACGTCCTCCCCCTGATGCTCTACTCGCATCTAACACACCAACCACACACATACATTCACATGCTTATTCCTAGCATCATCATCATCATCATGTTATAAATAAACAGAATTAAATATGCATGAACAGTAATAGAAGAAATATTGGATGACATGTGAGATGCACATTACAAGCATAGAATCAATCATGGCATTGGACTCAATAAAAATAAACAATTTGTTATTATCCAATTAGTTTAGGTCTTGTTCCCTCATCTGTTAGCAATACTCGATCTCCTTCCAAGCCTTGAAATTCTCTTTTGAATTGATTTAACAACCTAAAAATTATATGAATTTAAGTTAGGGTTCATATGTAACATGTTACAGTAGTCAAAAATTGAAACAGAGCACTGATAGGTGTCTGATTGGTCCTATGGTCTCATACTGTATCGACCTTACTGCCTATGGTCAATACCCTACGATCGCATATGGTGCGACCATAGCTCCGACCATATGGTTTCTGGATCTTCCCGAATGCCTATGGTGGATCCTCTGGTCATGCTATGGTCGACCGTAGCTGCGACCTTGAGATTTTTGGTCACAAACTATATGCAATTCGAATTCTTCCTGGGTCAAATCCTCTGATTGTAAGACCCGTGTCAATCTAACCCGGTCTTACCGCCTTGAACCAGGTTCACCCATCATGGTCGTGTCAAGTGGACCAAAGGCGTGAAGGAGATCGAGATCTCAGGTATCAAATCGACCCAAAAACACTTAAATTAGGGGAAGGGTCGCATACCCAGCTAAGCAGGGTCGGACCTCCCAAAACAAAGAGTCAGACCCTCAGTTTTGAAGGGAGGGTCGGACAGCTTAAGACCCTAGGGTCGACGGGATCATCGACCCTCGGTTCCTGCCGAATATAGAAATTAGGAAATTTCTATATTTTTCGATTGAGATTCTTTCCAAATCTCAATGGGACTTATTTAGGATGTTCCTAGTCTATTTAAAGGACGTCCCTAAGCCACTTTCACTCCTTTCACAACCCTAATTGAATTGAGAGAAAGAGATGAGAAGGAAAAGAGGAAGAAGAGAGGCAAGGAAGAGAACCTAGCAAAAAGGAGAAGAATTGCAGAGAAAGATTGATCTTCTCAGGTATGGATACTAATTCCATAAGTTTCTACAGACCTTAGGTTAGTTAATGTTGAGAGAGTGATCTTGGAGAAACCCAAAACCATCAAGCTATGGTTAGGTTTTCATGGAAACCATAGGAGAATGCATAAAAACTATTTAGATGGATTATACATGGCTTCAGACCAGGGAATGAATGTAGAATGGAATGTAGGAACAAGCCATAGGACCCTAAACACGAAGAATGGATTAAAAAGTAGAAGTTGGACCAAAGTGCACCAAGGGTCGCACCGAGGGTCGATGACCATCCGACCCTAGGTGTTTCTGACCATCGACCCTCGGCATTCGGGAAGTCCGAGAAGAGGGGAGGGTCGATAGACCCATCGACCCTAGCATCGACCCTAGCATCGACCCTCGCATTAACGAATGGTTTTTAAATTCAGAATTAATTCTAATTAATTCTATCGACTTTGTTAGGTTTGCTAGCAATATAATAACATTATAACGGTGATTCTAAAGCTTGGAAAAGTATCTATTAGCAAGCTAAGGTGAGGAACCTTAACTCCAAACTAAATTGGTTAATAATAAACTGTTTTCTATTTCTTGAGTCATGTGCTATGTTTGGTTCTATGCGAATATGTTTGTAATGTGCATACAGCATGCCATCCAATATTTTTATTACTTGTTCATGCATATTTACTTTATTATTTATAACATGATGATGATGATGATGATAGGAATAGGCATGTGCTTGTATGTGTGTGGTTGATGTGCTTGATGCGAGTGAGTATCAGGGGAGGTGTGATGAGGACGTCAATAAACGTAACCTTTGGCGGGTCTCAACACTTTAGCGCTATCTCTAACTCAAGTCTTGTGCATTAGCATCGTCGTATCGCCATTATTTTAGCAGAACTATTATGTCGTAGAGTATCAGGGGAGGTGGTCTCGGTCCTTGTAGTCTTTGACTCTACCGGGGGGCCTTAGCTCTATCTCTATGGACATTCTGAGGGATACTGGGGTGAGGCCTTGGATACACTGTTTGGCATTAGGATTGGTTAGTTGCGAGCCCAGTTTGCAGCCCTCGCCAACAGGGGCTTACGTGTTGGTATGGCACTATATAGCAATAAACGTAACCTTTGTTATATAATGTTCATTGTTGGGTGCATGTGAGTTGATGATAAACGTGATCTTCGGGTAACGTCACACACTCGTGTATAGAGGCGGAGTCAATAAACGCGACCTTTGGCTACCTAAACCTTTCTATTGCATACTGCAAACTTTAAACCGAACCAAAGATATAAATTGATTTTTGCATGCATATGTATTGTTGCATTGTTTTGGCTACTCACTGAGCCGTGATGTGTGCTCACCCCTCGATGTCGAATATTTTTAATTGATGATGCAGGTTATACCGTTGAAGACTATATGAATGCGTCTGCGTACGGGAACGTGGCAACTATGGAAGTTGGAGCTGAAGATGATACGCACGACTCCTCTTGCGAGTGCAACTCAGTGTGTATTTGATTAGATATTTTTATGGGTTTTTTTATTGGATTTATTAAGACATGTATTTGATAATTAATTATGTCTCAGTTGAAAACAAAATAATTTGCTATTAAATTATTAATATCATTTTAGTTTCTCAGTTCATGTTATTATAAGACTTCCGCTATTGTGTATTTACTCTGATTATGATTACGGATGTGTGTAAGTTTAGATAACGCGGGGATAGCCTACTCGAGATCCTGGTTGAACCGTTGGTTTATTAGCGGTTCATCACATCATTCTGAATAGCGCAGAATTGGGGTGTGACACTGATCTTCAATTGGGTTTATCCTAAGGTCATCCTATGGCCATCATTAGTAGTTTCTTATCAACCCTAATCATCAAACTCATCCCTCATGGTTAGCCTTGGGATTTACTCAAGGAATCACATGGATCATGATAGGTTGACATCCCCAATCCTCCATAGAATCCTCAGTCCATAGAATTAACATCTTTAGATATTAGCTTCATACATTTGCCTGTGATAGAGAGTTAATCTCTTCTCAGCAAATCCTCTCCTTAGCCTTTTCTTCTTCTCCTTTTCTTCCTTCTCTTTCTCTAGGGTTTACTAATGTTCTAAAAGAGTGAAAAAGGGCTGAGAGACATCATTTATATAGAGGAAAACTCTCCATATAGAGTCCTCTTTCAATTAGGAAAGCAATCCCTTAGTTTAGGAAAATTTTCAAAACTCGAAGTCTGATCTAGGGTCTCATGGTTGATGGCTACGGTCGCAGAACCCGTCGACCGTAGGGTCGAAATCATCGACCGTAGGGTTCATGGTCTGAGATTTTTGTTTCCTTCCTTATGGTCGACCATACCCACCCAGGTATTCGACCATAGGTATGTTTTCAGTGTTTTTAACTCGATTCTCATACGTGGTTTGTGATCCATCTTCAAACGATTGGTCCACTTGGTCCAGAAGTGATGGAAAGACCTGGCACGACACGGTTAGATCGGGTTAGTGGAGTGCGGGTCTTACAACGACAGTGATGTATGATCCGTTGGGCGTGCTCACACTCTCGTGTATGGAGGTGTGGTGGCCACCTATCGTTACCATAGCACATTTGCAAACTTATACCAGATCCAAAGATATGAATTGAATGCATGCATATGGTTGCGCATTATTTTATTTTTTCACTGAGTTAAGTTGTGAGCTCACCCCACGGTATTGTATTCTTTTAGTCATGATATTGCAGGTAATACCATTGAAGACACATGAATGCGCCAACATAAGGACGCGTAGCGGCTATAGACGTGCAAGCTATGGAGAACGAGCAATACTCATCATGCGAGTGTTTCAACTATGTCTATGCTTAGTGGTTAACTTTTGTATTTTGGTACTTGTAATAAATACTAATTATGTTTTGATTACTTAAAGATAACTGGTTTATTATTTACTTATCATTGTAGATACTTAGTTCATTAATATAATTTTTCGTTATTTATTTTATTGTCTTTGATTATGATGTGGAATGTGTATGGTTTGGATTGTTGGTCTTACGAGATCCTAGCATGAACCGTTGGTTCTTATGACGGTTCATCACACTTCTGGTTCGTCCAGAATTGGTGTGTGACAAAATCGGAGCCCAATCAGAGCTCGGACACGCTCTCACGCATCGTCAAAAGGTGACACATGTATTCACTCTCTGGGGGCTGATTCTGACTGGTTCTGCTCGGTTTGGACCGGTTGGGTCTGGCTTGATTTGGCTAATCTAGCTTGGTTTGGTTTGGGCATACAATTTGTTTACTTTGGTTTAGACTGTTTACTTTGATTCAGACTGAACCGACTCATTTATGGTTTGATATTAATTTGATAGCTTGGTTTGACAGTCGGACCACCGGTCCACCCCGATTCAATAATTGGGTATATGGATCAAAAGGTAGGGTTGCTGGATCGGGTAATTGGGTCTCCTTATCGGGTTCCCGGTTCATAAGCCAGGCAAGTCAACGGGTTGTCAGGTTGGTTAACTGGGTCATAAACTCGAGTCAAACCAATGGGTTGTCCAGGCTGGTCGGGTTGCACGTTTTGACCCGCACGTACGGCCCGGCAATTCCTTCAAATGGTCGACTCAGGCCGAGCCCGAACTAGTTGAGTTAACCCCTTTTAGGGTTTCCAAGTTGACACGACGATGACTGGGACAACTGACGTCTTTTTTTTTCTGCTAGTGAGATCCACTCGCTACTACAACCGAGTTGATTGGTTCGGTCTGGTTTATGACAATATTATATATACTAAGCCATGAGTCTATAGCCCTAGTTGTTTTTCCTTAAGAAGCAAGTAGAACTTCTATGGGCTGTGGAAGACTATGATCAAAGTTTCAAGGTCAACATCGGAAATCAATCTCCTACGCACAGGTATGTCTTTACAATTACAGTTTACTTTGTATCCCCATTGTGTTTGTATGGATGATTAGGGTTTGAGATAAACCCTATGAAAGTAAATAGTCTAATAGTTGGTATTAGATCCTACCATACAGACCTAGGATCAATGAAAATTGATTGTAAAGACCAACATTGACTGATTTAATTGAAAGAGACAAATTCTCGAATTTTGGATCCAACTCATTAGAGATTTCCCACAGACAATTTTTCCAACTAGCGAAAAGCATCAAATCAAATACCAACAAAATTCTTCCATCTAGCGAAAAGCATCAAATCATATACCAACAAGCTTTTCAACCCTAAACAGAGTTAGAAAGAAGGGCCAAAACCTAACGAATATCATTCCCTTTTAGTTTTGAATGTTCAATGGAATATGAGGAGGAAGGAATATGCATTTGTTTTGCTTTCACAGAGCAAACCCTATTAATCTCATTTACCTTGTCATTTCTCCTTCCTCCTTCACAAAACTAGGATCTGGAATCAGTAGCAGAAGTCTACTTCAGTTGTTCTAAGTAGCCCATGAATTTTAGTTTTTGTTGAATCTGTCCCAAAACTCGACTACTCCTTTTTACTTGAATTATTTTCTCTCCTTACTCCTACTTTCTTTCTTTTTTCTTCTTTTGTTCATTATCTTGAAAATGGCTGCCGAGCTCTGTTGAGGGCATTCAAAGCCTTTTTTATTTTTTTTTCCGGCGACCCTTTTTTACTCATGTTATTTTTTACTATTGTCTCTCCATCTCTTTCTCCTTTCTCTGATGTAGGTATTCTGATTTAACAAATGTCTTCAGCAAGTGTTTGCAGCAATTTAAGAGCAAGTGTTTGCAGCAATTTAAGAGCAAGTGTTTGCAGCAATTTAAGCTCTTCTAAGTATACGAATGTGCACTATCGTTATTCAAAAAGAGCAGCAGTCAGGATATCTGAGAATGACCATCGCAAGAACAAACTTTACTAGCTATTACTGTAACTATGGATTTTTCAAATGGTGTTTACCTATCAATGAAAACAGCAGCTTTACACTTGCCTATGGATGCACCAACAAGAAATCTTAGCAACGACGGTGGGGTCATAATGGAACTGAATTGTAGCAGATGAAAGATGAGATCCATAGTCTGAAGAACAAAATGAGGTGACTGGAGAAGAATGTTGAAGCTCAGAAGATTATGTCATGTAATTGTAGCTATGTTTGTTTTTATTTTTTCTGTTTTGGTTGTAAAACTTTAAAAGTTGTAATTGGTGTATCTGGATTTGTCTTTGTTTGAAAAGGAAAGCAGATGCTGAGTCGGTTGGAGTTAGAGATGAATTGTGTTGAATTGAGATTTCTAGAAATGGTAAGTGATGAACAAAGCCTTATTAAATCTATAAAGCCTACATTGAACAATTCATATTTTTTTTCCCTTTTAAAGTGATACTGCAACTAGAACGATTTTAAAATCCTTACTAAATCTACAAAGCCTACAACTATCAAGAAGCCTTTCATTAATTTACATACTCAATATGCAATCTTTATTTGGAACAAAATTACTCACTGTAACTGGAACCAAGAGTAAAATACCATGGAGTCTCCATCAGAAATCAATAAGCAAGTATCTGACAATACCAGAGTAAATCTCCATCAACATGTTTCAATGAATCAAACAATCCATGGAGACTTAGGAACACGAATAATAAAACTAATAATCTAACCAAGCAAAGAGAAATCCAGGCCAGGTCACTTATAAGTAACCCATTCCTTGATGTGATTGTAACTTTATCAAGTGCATATGTTTGTGTTCTTTTCTTTTCATTCCTGGGGTCTCTGGAGTTCTGTGTGTTACCCTCTTCTCAAGAAGTCTTATTATACCCTTCTTTCTATATAATGAAATGTCATTGAAAAAGAATTTGCACTGTACAAAAAATGATAAAAAAAAAAAAAACCAAGCAATTAACAGTGCAAATATCTTTGCACAGAGAACTGATGCAACAATTAACAGTTTCTAGCTTAGAGTATTAACTTTCAGGCAAGCACTAGTAACAGAAAAGTTCAGTTATACCTCCCATACTGAAGAGCATCTCAGTTCAGAAAAGTTCATCTTGGATAAAAGTTGAAGAGCACCTCAGTTCAGTTACACCTCCAATGCAGGGAACAAATTGGCTTATCTTGCATCAGTTTGTAGGACAAATTATGATCACAAATAGCACAAAAGTATCTGATTTTCATGATGGCCGTAGAAAAGAAAACTCCATTACAATATGTGGACAAAGAGAATCTAAAAACAATATTAGAAAGAAATCTAACCAACCCTAGCAGTATAATTGAATCTCTAATGCATCCATTCAAGCTTCTCCATAAATGTCAGTCATCCTTGAATTGAAACAAAACAAATCATAATGGAGCAATAGTTTCACAAAACGCCACCCTATAATCACTTGGAGCTGAGTTGGGTTGAAGATGCAACAAAACAGATCTGAATGGCCACAGTTTCACACAATGCCTCCATAAAATCAACATGAGCTTCATTACTCAGAAAAATAGTATACTGCCCCATACATACCAGCACTTCATCATATAATGAAAAACAAAACAGAATTTATAAGTAGCAACATTTGAAGGGGCTAAGCTACATCAGTTCTTTATGCAGAGACAGTTTATGCAGAGAGACTTTAAGCACCAACAGCAAACCCAACCCATATATCAAACAGAAGTTTTCTCAAAATTTACTTGGGAAAAAATATATAATTCTCACAATCATTCATCCTCATCCTGAGGCTAGCTAGGGCTGAAAAATCTAATTCTCACAGCCATTCAATCAAAATTTTCACCTGAGAAATAATAATTCATCACATTATCACATTTACCCTCATCCAGAGTCAAACTGGAGGTGAAAAAAAAATCACATTCACATTCATTCCAAATTTTGACATGATAAAATGGGACTGCATCACATTATGATATTCAATCAAAATTTTCACGTGAGAAACAAGAATTCATCACATCATTCCAACATGGTTTTCAAGAAACTGATACACATCCTTCCAACATTGTTTTCAAGAAACCGACACATCCTTCCAACATTGTTTTCAAATAACTAATACATAGACAGATGAGACAAAAAAAAAGGAATAGAAAAGAGACATCTGGAGCTGAGAGTCAATATCACTGTCCCAAGGCTTCTTTGGCCCTTTTCTTCTGTTTCTCACGTTTGGCTGCCATCTGTGCTCTTCGTTTTGCTGGTATAGAAATTTGTGAAGAAACTATAGTAGAAGACTGGGATCTAGCATGCAACCGACATGAGATATTGCTATCAGTCGGCCTAGTATTCATTTGGTTCCCCTACAAAGACATATAAAGCATGATAAGTCTATAATCATTATTACTAAGAAAATGTCCCGTCTTTGATTGCCATGATAATTCAATAAGTGTATGATTAATACCTTCTTTGTTGCTCTCTGTCTTGAAGATTGCCTTTTCTCTTTCACTGGAGTTCTTTGGCATGTCCTCCTGTTATGCCCTGTTTCCTTACATATATCACATCTCACAGTTCTGGCTCCCCTCCTAAAAGCCCCAGGCTCTGCCTCACCCAATTCTCTTTTTTTATTTTTATGGGGTCTCCCAGGTAGCCTCCTCAGTAGTGGAGGCTGCAGGACACCACCCTCACCACTTGCTTCTAGATTGGTTAGGTCCGGTAGTGGGTGGATCATTTCCCCATATGCTTGCATATATCTTTCCATGGTGTAATATTTATCACAATAATCCTCTAGATTCTGCCTCTTGAATATAAGAGCTGACGCAGCATGTTTACAAGGTATACCTGAACACTCCCATACTCCACAATCACAAGTTTTGTTGTTCAGGTTAACCACAAATCTCCTGGAATTTGCCTCTGCAACCTCAAACTCATTGCCCCCAGCAGGTATAGGCATACAAAACCTTGCATCACTTTTTACCAACTCCAATTTCTTCTTCATCCTTGGTGTCAACTTCCCCTTATAAGAGCAGCCCTTCTCAAATCTCCTATGTAGTCTACTCATCAATTTCACTCTAATTGAGTCTATAAGGGTTAGGATTGGCTTGCCTTTAAGGTAGTCTATCCACTGAGAAAATGACTTAGTCATATCATTGGTGATGTGATCACTTTTTGCTCTGTGATCAAAGGCATGCCTTGCCCACTTCCCAACGGGGTTTTTCAATAACCAGTCATGTGCCTCTTTGTTGTGGATTTGTATTTTAGACATTGCCTTCTGAAACTGCACTGCACTGGAGGCTTTACAAGCTGCCCAAAAATCATTCCCTAACTGCATACCAGTGAACTGCGCATTGAAATTACTGTATAAATGTTGGCAGCAGTTTCTGTGGAAAGCATCTGGAAATATTTCTTCAATAGCATCTGATAGACCCTATAAAACAGAATTTGGCAACCTTACATAATAAAAGAGAACTTAATTTTGTACACCTATGAAATGAAAAAAGAAATCAAATTAATTCAAAATACCTTTTGTTTGTCTGACATAAAAGTCAGTGGCAAGCCATCAATTGCTGTGTCAATGGTGGAATAAAGATTGTATAAGAAAAATGACCAACTGTCCTTGGTTTCACTCTCAACAACAGCAAATGCTAATGGGAACAACCCATTGTTCCCATCAATTGATATTGCAGACAGAAAAACTCCTTCATAAGTCCCCCTCAAATGGCATACATCCAGACCAATGAATGGTCTACATCCTCTCAGAAATCCTTTCTTACATGCATCCAAACAGATAAACAACCTCTTGAAAACTGGAGGTTGAGAGAAATCAATTCTCTCATGTGGCTGTAACTTGAATACAGTTCCTGGATTCTTTTCTCTTAGTAATTCACCATATTTGGGTAACTGTGCATAAGAAATCTTGAAGCTTCCCTCAGTCTCCTGTCTAGCAATCTTTCGTGCTCTGTACAACTGTTGTTTATGTGGGTTAATCCCATATTTCGCATTAAGAGCAGCATGTATACTTTCAGTCTTCATATCTGGATCAGTCCTAAGCTTAGAAGCAAGCTTGGTTGCTATCCATGTAGATGTGGCATTCGAGTTCTTTAGGAGCCTACTACATGTATGATCAGGATAATATGACTTCACCATAAATGTTACCTCATCTGAGGTAGGTAAAGCATGAATTCTCCATTTACATCCTTCTGAAGCACATACAGCAGTGACTCTGGCTTTTTCATTTTTTAGTCTCCGAATATTCCTTCCTTCTTGAATATTGTACTCCTTTAAGGCTGCCCTAAACTCATCTACATTATTGAAACACAACCCAACATGAAAATTTACCTTCGCCTCTTCATCAATATCATAATTCCAGTTATACACCTCATAACAGTCATCAGAATGGTAGTCAGACAACCCATCATTACTGTCCCTACCTCCATCACTATCCTCATCCCCATTTCCATTTCCTTCCGTATCACTCTCACTATCAGAATTTGTTGTCCCACATTCCATGGATCTTTCATCCTTATCTTGTCTCCAATCTTCATCTGATGAGTCATCAAATGATAACTCCTCATCTTCACTAACTGAATACACCATAGTATCATTTGTTGATGCTGTACCCTTCCCACTTCCTTGTGTCAAATCAATCATGCTGGTGCCAGTGGAGGCATCACCCCTGGTAGCAGCACGGGTCCTAGCACGGATAAATGTCGCCTCTCTTGCATCAGTAGAAGCAGACCTCTTGTTGCCTTTTGAAACCAATGTTTTCTTGATTCTGACTTTTTGACCACCACTACTACCAGCTTGTTTACCAATCACATCAGTAGAAGGATGCATAGATGCATCAATTTCCTTACCCTTACTTTCATCTCTCCCTATAACTGCACTAGGATAGCCATTGACTGAATAGTCAGTGGTACAACAGTCACTTACTTCAACTTGATTAACTGCTAAATGAATTGGTTTATCACCCTCCTCAACACTTTGCTTATACAAACAAAACATGTTCAGCACATCATCATCAGAAGCTATTTGCAATTCTTCATGGTTTTCAGATAATACAAACTTGACTGAGAACCTAACTGTTCTCCTGGCAGGGAGGTGTCTAAGAACGGAGCTATATATATCATAGACAATATCCAAATAGCCATATTTATCAGGGTCTACATATTTCTGATGCTTTCGGTCTTGGAATGAATAGACAATACTGACAACTGTGGACATTACTTATACTGCAATCAGACATTAACCAGAGGAAACAGTTACTAAAAACATGGAAAGAAAATTTATAGTAGAAACATGGAAATTTTACATTAATTGATTACACAAATGATAACAACAGAAGTAAACGATTAATTAATTACTTATAAGAAGAGTTCTAGTCATAGTTTTGGATCTGTCCTATTACCAAAAGATACCAAATTAGAACAAACTGTCCTAAGCAAACTGTGGACATAGGTTGAGTAAAAAAGAACCTCAAAATTACCTAACAGAAACTTACACATTACAATCCAAATTCCATTTTGAACTAGGAAAAAGCAACAGAAACTTGAACAATGCTCCACAAAGAAAGGGTAAAATTTGAAGGTTTTGAAAAGATACAGTACTAGTTCTAAAGTTAAACTCAAGAAGCCATAGAAATCATCAAACAAATAAAAAGAACTCCCAAACCCCCACAAAATTGTCTGGAGAACCACACATTCATCCTCCCACCCCCCTAAAATTCCCTTCTAAACATTCCTTACACAGTAACATACCAAGCCCCATAGAAGACATTAACATACACACAGGAAAATCGCAGTTGATCTAGGTTATGATTTTCTGGTCTAGGTGGGACCAGAAAATCACACTCTCTTTAACCCCCCCTCCTCCTCCTTCTTTCTAAAACAGAGGCCATGCTCACTTTATTTAAGACCTGACTAACTGTAACAAGTGATCAAGGGAGGGTAGGACCGAGACAGTCACAGTCACAGCCCAGCCATAAGGATACCCACACTATAAGGATTCTCTTGCTATAATCAAACATTGGACTCCATGTAGCCGTAACTACAAGTACTCAACCTAAGTGGCAACTTAACACATGGACTTGTGGCTTATAAGTCTAATTCCAGCCATTACAGTAGGCTTTTAAGAATATTCACTCAAACTAATCCATCCCAAGTAACCCATTAACCATACCATAGTTCACCAATCAAGGGTCCAACATAGATTGGGGCCCATTAATGTAAGAAAAAAAATCAGGTTATAATGTATGATGATATCATCTAAAAAAAGAAATCCTTAATGCATGCATACAATCCCCTTTTGTGGCTGCTGCCATACCCACTGCCCTTTCTCTACTCCCATTAAAGACTCTCTCTTTCCCCCTTAACTTCTGATTACAGATGTCTCCAACTATATATATTTTAAAGAAAACGATAAAAGAAGGACCTTACCTGCAGTGAGTCTGACAGATCTCTTCCTTCCTCTTCTGAGAATCGGTTTCAGCAAAAAGAAGAGAGCTTTTCTCTCTTCAATTCGTTTTCAGTAAAAAGGGGAAATGAGAGAAGCAAATTCTCTCTCCTCTCTTTCGATGATTACTGGCATGCAAGAATCACTACAGGTACAGCATAGAAATTCCTATTCTTCTTCTTCTTCTTCTATTCTCTGTTGAAGAGCAGAATCAACAACAGACTCTCTTTTTCTTCTACTTCTTTCTTCTCCTTCTTCTGTTCTCTGTTTCAGCTGGGTAGAGAATGAGCCAGTTCTCTTCTCTCTCTCTCTCTCCCACTTCTCCTTCTATTTCCTTCTTCTTCTTCTCGATTTCAGATGAGCAATATGAGGTAGTTCTCTTCCCTCTCTCTCACTCCATTTCCCCTTCTTCTTCACTTCTGCAGAACTTCTGTTTCAGCAAAAGGGGATTTTAGTTTCAGCTGCTGAACTTTTCTGGAATCAAGAACTCCTCAAGCTTCCACGAAATTCCAGGGTTTTTCTCCCTCTTCTTCTTCTGCTTTTTCCTTCTTCTATTTCTGTTCTCTGTTCAGCTAAAAAGAGCTTCCTCTTCTTCTATTTCTTCTTTAATTTCAGTTGCAGCAAAATGAGAGCTCTTCTCTGTCTCTCTCTCTCTCTCTCTCTCTCTCTTTCCAACGAAGAGAATATGATTTTCCCAAACAATGCATGCTTTGTTTTAAACTGATTTATGAAATACCCAGCATACCCCCTTAATGATACTTCTAATGATTCTTGCATGCAAACATTAATTCAAAACCTTGGTACCCTTTTAAAAGTACAAATCCTAAAATACCCTTACAGAAAACACTACAAAATTTGCATGCAAGCACTAACCCAAAACTTTGGTACCCTTTTAAAAATTTAATGACCACAATACCCTTCTAAAGCTGTCATGCATGTACTTGCATGACATTTACAGCATAACATAATGGTACCCTTAAAGTATTCATTGACCTTACTGCGCTTCCACTATGTTCTAAATACCAAATAAGTCCTCCAATCAGATTTAGAGTAAGGATCTAACTCCTATTCATGGGCTGCTACCTAGACACGAATGACACATAGGAATCCCACTACCCACCTACCCAATGCATGCACATCCCCCTTGCCATGCGGCTGCCATATCAACAAGTGAAACCCACCACTTTCTCATCAAATATGATTCGGACCTACAAACCCCATTGGACCAATCTTATGGTCCAACCATTAGGTTACTTGAACCATCATGCAAAATACTACCAAAATAATAATATAAAGAAAAAATTTCATCTACACCTCATCAAGGATTGCTAATATCATCTGCACCCATAAGATTGCAAAAACATCACCTAGGTCCACTTAACTGATGGAAATCACTAAAATTATTGAAATATAGTTTTACCCCTCATATTATAAATTAAAAAATTAAAAAATTATGTTGATTTACTAATTTGACCTTCGATATCATATGGAGATTCCTTTCACCCATTTTCATGATCTCTCCGGTGGGGGAACCTTGATCTCACACTTGAAGAATTTGTTCGCATTCTCAGAACGAGAACTATGATTTTCGCATATGGATTCATGTTCACCTTTGTTGCTTGCACTATCTTCATTGCCTTCAACCCTTCTGCACCATCGCCAGCTCGTTGCGATGATGCCTCAATTCTTCTGCCTCAATCTCCTCATTACTAATATCTTTATCTAGTATGATTGTTATTTTGGCAGACTGCTTCTTTTTGTGTTGGTGCCTCTTTCCGTGATTCTTTGTGACAGATCAAAATGATTCACTCATCCACATCTAAAGCTACCGTGGATTCAGATGCTATTTCTCTTTCATTTCCAACCCAAAGATCATCTTCTTTCTCTCGATTCGATGCTCCGGCGAAATTTGCAGATGGAGTATCAACCATCTGAAGAATAACTTCAAGATGTAATCGTGATCTTTTCTTCAGGAAATGAACGCCCAAAACTTCAAACCCTATGGTTTCTGAGTTTGGAGGTTCAACAAAAATGAAAATAAAGAAAAACTCTAATCACTCTGTCAATATGTTCTTCAATAGAACAAGCCGAACATTAGAATCTTAAATGTCAGAGTAGAAAAAAGAACCGATAGTCGATCTAGAAAGAAAAAAGAAAGAGGAAAGTCTAGATTTCAACAGATTCAGATCGAAATCAGTCATTCGCCCCAGATTCGATAGGCTACTAAATTTGTCAAACAGAACTTGAGCTCTGATGAACAGGGCAACTAAAACGGCTAGAGCTTGTCCAGATTTTTATCTTAAATTTCTATTGAACTATCTATTAGTCCTAAAACTGAGAAGTCCACTTTATGATATGCAAAGGAGTCAGCAATCAGAACCTCCCAATACCTAAGTTTCGTTTTTTTCAAGTTTTGTTAGATCTTTACCAAGAAACCGTAATCGGAATAAATTGCATAAGAAATTCCAGCCCTTGAAATTGATGTCTGAAGAATCACTTCAAGAGGAACCATTGTCCAAAGCTATTTTCTTGTAATTGTTGTAACAAGAAGAGCTTCTCTGTGGTGGCAGATCTGAAGAGTCCCCAGAAACACTGTGGAGAGTAAAAATGGAAGTGCTCTTGTGGGACGAGCTTCTCGAGGAAGAACAAGCTGTTCGTCATATGGCTCTATTCCAGGGTCACCTGCTTGCTGTTCCGTAGATGAAGAAGCAAAAGAAGAGGCAGGAAAGGAAGAAGACGAAGATATGGAAGAAGAGGAGGAGGAGGAGGAGAAGGAGGAGGAGGAAGAAGAAGAGGGAGAAGAAATTCAAGACGAGCTGGGGAACCTATGGGCCATAAAAATAGAGAGACAAACAAAGAGAAATAGAAAACGTATTCAAATCCCATATTCAGTATCAACTCCAATATCTTATAACTCGACCACCGTCATCTCCATTTCCTCCGATTTGCTTATAGATAGCAGAACCGGCTAAACCTAATGATTAAAAAACCATCAAAAAGAACCTTCGTCTCCCTTTCTTCTCTTTGTTTCCTTTCCCCGGTATCGGAATAGGTAAAACACTAAAAACGATGGTGAGGAAATTGAAAAGAAGACCTGCACCACCGCCGGCGAAGAAGAAGAGGTTAGAGATTCTGGGGGTAAGGTAAAAATTGAAAAAAAAAAAAAGGGTAAAATCATCTTTTAATTACTATGATCAAAGGGTAGTATCGTCCATCAACGGTTCCATTTTTGCTGACATCAGCAATTAACAGGAATTTGTGACGGAGTGGACTTTTTTGATTATCATAGCAAAATTTTTAGGTGGTAGGTGATGTTTTTGCAATCTTATGGATGTAGATGATGTTAATAATCCTTGATGGGATGTAAATGAAATTTTTTCTAATATAAATTATGACATTTACATCACAAGCATATAAACTAACTCTCTTTGGATCCATTTTTTTTTTGTTTTTTTTTTTTTTTTTGTCTATTTATCAAAAATCAGTTTTGAAAATCATTTTTGATCAAAAATAAAATGTCGTTCGGTAGCTATGTTCAAAAATAGATTATAGATTAAGAAATAGATTTGGTATGTCTATTGTCCAAAATATATTTAGATGGATCTTCCACTTCAAGCCTTTGGTCTTTCTTTGTCGTCCACTCTTGGTCTCCTCTGATCTGCCGCTCTATTCTTCCTTCCTCAGTGTTCTGTCTATTGCAGCCTTCTGCAACTTGTCGTGGCAAACTTGCAGTCTATGATTTGAAATCGATTGCTGCTCAATTTTATCTGCTGCATTTTCAATCTTCAGTACTAGTTTTTTTTTTTTTTTTTAAGTTTTCCAATCCTTTCTAAAAAAAAAAAGAATAGAATCTGACAACTGAAATCAAATGATCGATTTGGGAAATTGGACATAAATAAAATTTTGTTCAATTATTGTACAATAATACTATGATAATACAATTTCAAAAGAGAATTTTAAAAACTAGTTCAGGTCGCAAAAAAAAAATTTTAAGAAAAAATTAAAATAAATAATGAAAACAGAGGAAGAAGAAGGAGAAACATACATTGGAGACGATGGATGAACACAAGATACATAACCTGCAACCAAAATGTAAATACAAAATCAAATAAAAGTTTATTTACTCAAAGAGAAAATTGCCGGCAGAGGGTTGGAGGTTACTCAAAATCAACGTCCACAATCATAACCTTCAACACTAATTTTGAGCAAGTCAATGTTATCGGGACCCTCCCGATAACATAACCTGCAATCAAGTTTACTTAACCTCAAAATCAATGTCAACGTTATCGGGGGAGGGTCAATGTTATCGGGAGAGGGAGATAGACATTGGTTCGAGCAAGTCAATGTTATCGAGAGAGGGTTGGAGGTACATCTGAGCGTTAGCTAGGTGGACGACCAAGTGCTCCCTTTGGTTGTGGATGTTGTGGCATTGGAAGCCGAAGAAGGAACCCAGCCAGTCCATCGATGGGAGAAGTTGCCGGCAGTAGAGATAATCCTCTGGAGAATCATGGACGGGCTTCTCAATTGGGCTTCTTGTTCAATTGTGGAACTGTAAATGGCGCTTGTTCTTTGCGTCATCGATGAGGTCATCGAGAGAAGTTGCCGACAGTGGAGAGAGACGGTGGAGAAGCTAAGAGAGGGAGAAAGGGGTTAGAGCAAATGTTATAAAAAAAACAATAATTTTACTATTTTAATCTTGTAAAAAAATATATGTTCATTAACTCATGTGCAAAAACAATCAAAAAAGAATTTTTACCAAAAATCAAAAAGAGGTTAAGACCCCTTTTTGATTTTGAACTTATTTTTATTTTTATTTTTCATAAATAGCACAAAAAATAATACCAAATCCTTTTAAAAATAAAAAATTAAAATAAAAATAGAAATAAAAATGGATCCAAAGATAACCTTAAATACTTTTTGGTAATAAAATACAGCAAGATCACTACCTCATTCCAGAACATATTCCTATGGAAAAAATAATTAATTCATATACATAATATTTTAATCATTATACACTTACGACAAGAGGTGGCCAAAAATACAAAATTACCCCAAAACTTCATTCTTCATTAATTCATCCAAGACTCTCTTTGGTATGTATTATAGAATTAGTTATATAATATATAATGACATATGTAGTTGTTTGGTATGATTTATGATATTTATTTATATTTAAAATAAATTAATATAATCTAAAATCTACAAATATATTAGAAGGTGTTTATCTATTATTACTTCTTTATGTCTAGTGGTATTAAACAGTTATTGTTTATGGCTCATTAATGATTTGTCATAAATAACTTATAAACATAAATATAAACTATACCAAAAAGAGCCTAAGGCTCTCTTTGGTATGTATTATAGAATTAGTTATATAATACATTATGACATATAGTTGTTTGATATGATTAATGGTATTTATTTATATTTAAAATAAATTGATATAATCTAAAATCTATAAATAGATTAGAAGATGCTTATCATTATTGTGATAGTCTATTATTACTCTTCTTCTTTTTTTGTTGTTAAAAGTTTGATTTTTTTTTTTTTTTATAAAGTAAAGAAAAAATACAACTAAAGTCCAACTGAACAAGCCATCCTGTCATACCCCAATTCCGGCTGAACCAGAAGTGTGAGTGAGCCGTCACTGAACCAACGGTTCACACCAGGATCTCGATAAGACTGTGTCCACTCATACAAACCATTGCACATAACCACAACCAGAATATAAATAATACAGCGGAAGTCTTTAAATAAATGAACTGAGTATCTATTGATAAATTTAAATAACATAATCGATTATCCAAATTTCCAAACATAAAATATAATATTCTTACATCCGCTAAATCCAACTGAAAATAACTGAAAATAAATAAAAGTCAATCAAAGGTACACGCAGAAGGAACACTCGCATGAAGCGTCATTCTCGTCCTCTCCTGTCTGTACATCCAAAGCAGCAATGCCACCATACGTCGGAGCGTTCACGTAGTCGTCCACCGTGTAACCTGCATCAACATCTAAAAACAATGTGTACGCAAAGGGTGAGCTCACAACTTAGTCCAGTAAGACAATCAAACAATTTCACAATATTATGCATGAGTAACCATCATTTTATGCTGTGGTCTGGTTTAAGTTTGCAATGTGTTATAGAAAGGTTCGGAGGCTGCCTCACCTCTATACACGAGTGTGTGGCATCGCACAGTAGATCACACCACCATCGACCCACATGCACCCATCATGGAATAGAGATAGAGCTAAGGTATACCCACACCTCCCCTGATACTCCACTCATACCAGTATCTAAGCCCCTACTGGCCAGGGCTTGCAAACTGGGCTCGCAACTAACCAATCCTATATGTCATCAATGTAGGCTCTATCCCAGTACAGCCGTCTATGGCATAGAGATAGAGATAGAGCTAGAGCGTGCAGGCCGGGCTGGAGACCACAATGCCTCACCTCGCCCTGATACCCTACCCGCAACAAGCATACTAGGATAAAACAATACGCAGGTAGACCCTATCCCAACATAACTCCCTACGGCATAGAGATAGAGCTAAAGCATCGTGGCTAGGCCAGCGTCAACATCGGAAACCATAGTGCCACATCATCATGGCCAGGTCAACGTCAACATCGGAGACCACCGTGCCATGACCTTCCCCTGATACCCCACCCGTACCAAGCATGTTAAAATAGAATACTACAAAAGGTGCCAGAGTGAGGAACCCAGGCCCCATGCCCTTCCCATTTGACACACCAACGAAAACAATCACATGCCTAACAATCACGTCTTATCATGCATGAACAATAATAATAACTGAAAGTAAAGGATGACATGTAAATATGCACAAACATCACATCATATATATTCAGGGTTATTAACAACGATTTACTGTCCATTAATTATTAGGGTTTAGGTCAGATTCCCTTACCTGACGCACGATACAAGATCCAAACGGAATATCACAAAGTCCTACAATATTATTAGGGTTTCGTTAGAATAGTTTCTTAGGGTTTCACGTTGGTCGGAAAACCAACAAGGTTACAAAATTACACTTACAGAGCTGACCGGTTGCATGTACTGGTCACAGCTCTGTGGGGAAAATTGGCGACCGGCATGGTCAGCCGGTCCCCACAGGCTACTCCCCGAGAGATACCGGTCCCAGTACGGTCGCATGACCTGCGACCGGTATGGTCGACCGGTATGTCTCCGGAAGACCATACACTTGGTTTTTCGACTGTCGTCGATCATTCTCCATGGATTTCCAGGGTTTCTCCTATCCATTCTAGGTCTAAGCTTTGAGTTAGAGTTATCTCCTACTCATTCAAGCCTAATTTTTATGATAATCATCCTTGAACTCGAATCTAGGTTTTAACGGCAATTTAGGATTTAATGGCCAATTAGGGTTTAGATCAATACCTGCTTTGCATGGTATTGATCCAACCATATAACTATCCTAGAGTCATAGAGTAAGAAGAATGATTCAAACACTTACCGTTGACTGGTGTAAGGTGAGCGTCGTCGAACGACAAGGGCGGCACTTCCTTCTTCTTCCTAGCTTCTTCTCCTTCTCCAACCTCCTTCTCCTTTCTAGGGTTTGTGAGGAATAATGAAAAGGATTTGAGGAGGGTTAGAGGTGTTTATATAGGCTAGGATTAGGATTTAGTAACCCTATTAGGATTAGGAAGGTCCAGGTATTAGGGTTTAGGAAAGTGGGACCCGCAGAGATCAATTCTGGATCTCCGTAGTCAACTGCGCAGAGTTGACCGGCCGACCGGTATGTAGACCGGTACCATCAACCGGTCAACATAAAATCATACTTAGTTGTCCGTCTTTGGTCCGATTTCATACCTAATTGTCATCCGCTCGTCCCGTCTGGCCCGGTGATGATCGGAAGACCTACTACGACATGAAATCAAGGTTTGCACGTAGGTTTATGGAGTGCGGGTCTTACAACTCCCCCACCCTTAAAAGAAATTTTGTCCCGAAATTTGCACGTAGGTTTCACAACTCCCCCACCCTTAAAAGAAATTTCGGCCTCGAAATTTGAATGTACCTTGATCGTCGAAAAGGTTAGGGTACTCCTTCCTCATCGCGGTTTCCTCTTCCCAAGTAATCTCTTCGACATCTTGGCTTTTCCAATGCACTTTCACATAATGGATATCCTTGGTTCGAAGTTGCTGTACCTTTCGGCTTGAGAGCATCACAGGCACCACTTCAAATGTTAAGTCTTCAGCCAAGTCTGGGGGGTCTGCTGTCAAGATGTGCGATGGATCCCTGACATACTTCTTCAATAATGATACATGGAACACATCATGAACGCTTGACATAGATGGTGGTAGAGCCAATTGATATGCTACATTACCACGTCTGGTCAATATCTCGTATGGTCCCACATACCTGGGGCATAGCTTCCCCTTCTTACCAAACCTTTTTAGACCTCGCACCGGTGATATCTTCAAGAATACCTTGTCACCCACTGCAAACTTCAGATCTCGACGTCGGTTATCCGCATAGTGCTTCTGTCGAACTTGAGCTGTCTTTACTCTCTCCTTGATCTGATCAATCACTCGACAAGTTTCTTCAACGAACTTCGGTCCTATAATTCTTCTTTCTCCCACCTCATTCCATAACAGAGGTGTACGATACTTCTTCCCATAAAGTGTCTCATATGGAGTCATTTGGATTGTAGCCTGGTAGCTGTTGTTATAAGCAAACTCGATAAGCGATAGCTTCTCATCCCAAGCTCCCTTGAAATCTAGGGCACAAGCTCGGAGCATATCTTCTAAAATTTGAATAGTTCGTTCTGACTGCCTGTCCGTCTGAGGGTGAAAAGCTATACTGAACTTCAACTTTGTTCCCATAGCTTTCTGTAATCCTTCCCAGAACTTTGATGTAAAACGAGGATCTCTATCGGATACTATACTCTCTAGGACGCCATGAAGTCTGACTATATTATCTACATATAGCTTGGCCAGCTTCTCCATGGTATACTGAGGTCTGACCGCAATGAATCGAGCTGTCTTGGTGAGTCGATCGACTATAACCCAAACTGCATCCACCGACCTTGGTGTCAAGGGTAGGCCAGTGACGAAATCCATTGTGATACAATCCCACTTCCAAGCAGGTTCCGATAATGGCTGCAGTAAATCTGCGGGTCTCTGCCTTTTCGCTTTAACTTGCTGACAATTCAGACATTGGAATTCGAAACGAGCTATATCTGCTTTCATACCCCTCCACCAATACAGTCTTCTTAAATCATGGTACATTTTGGTACTTCCTGGATGTACCGAATATGGAGTGTAATGAGCTTCAGTCATAACTCGATCTCTGATATTGCAGTCTTCACTCTCAGGTATACATAACAGTCCACGATACCTGAGTACCTTGTCTGAATCCAAGGTAAAGTCAGAATTGCTCGTACCCTTCTCTAAGTCTTCTTGTACTGTCTTGAGATGTGGATCCTGTAGGATTGCTATCTTGACTTCATCAACTAGATCCGGTGAGATCTTCAAAGCTGCGAACATCAAGGTGAACTCATGAATTAAGCCTTGCTCGATTGGATCTTCTGCAGTCTCTATTATATACTCTTCATCGCCTTCAATTGAACTTGAGGCTGCAGCACATAATGCTGCATTTGTACTTGGTCCTGCCTCAGGTTTCGATGCCCACTTTCTGCTTAAGGCGTCAGCCACAACATTTGTTTTACCCGGATGGTACTGGATGTCACAGTCATAATCTTTTAATAACTCCAGCCATCTCCTTTGTCTCATATTCAGATCCTTCTGAGTGAAAAGATAAGTTAAGCTCTTGTGATCCGACTTAATCTGAAACTTTTCACCGTACAAGTAGTGTCTCCATGTTTTGATGGCATGTATAACCGCTGCTAACTCCAAATCATGCGTTGGATAATTCTTCTCATGCTCTTTTAACTGTCTTGATGCGTAAGCAATTACCTATTCTCCTTGCATCAATACACACCCAAGACCCAACCCTGAAGCATCCATATATAAGGTAAACGGTACGCTTGATTCTGGGATGGTCAAGATAGGTGCAGAGACTAGTCTTGACTTCAAAGTCTGAAAGCACTTCTCGCACTCATCTGTCCATATGAATTTCTCCCCCTTCTTGGTTAGTCTGGTGAGTGGAACAGCGATCTTGGAGTAATCCTCCACGAATCTTCTATAATAACCAGCCAACCCAAGGAAACTACGAATCTCCGCATCAGATTTTGGTGCTTCCCATCCTACTATAGCAGCTATCTTACTTGGATCAACCTTGATACCGTCTTCAGATACTACATGGCCCAAGAAAGCCACTTCCTTCAGCCAAAACTCACACTTCTTGAACTTAGCATAAAGCTTCTCCCTTCTCAGCCGTTGTAGGGCTGCTCTCAAATGTGTTGTATGACCCTCCCTGTCCTTTGAGTAGACCAATATGTCATCGATGAATACGATGACCGAAGTGTCCAACATATCATGAACCACTCGGTTCATCAGTTCCATGAACGACGCTGGTGCATTAGTCAACCCGAACGACATAACTAGAAACTCATAATGCCCATATCTTGTCCTGAAAGCAGTCTTCGGAATATCTCCGGCCTTGATCTTCAGTTGGTGATACCCTGATCGGAGATCAATCTTCGAGAAAACCTTTGCACCCTGCAATTGATAGAACAGATCATCAATTCTAGGCAAAGGATACCGATTCTTGATCGTTAATTTGTTCAGCTCACGGTAGTCGATACATAGCCATACACTTCCGTCCTTCTTCTTGACAAATAATACAGGTGCTCCACAAGGCGATATGCTAAGTCGTATGAAACCCTTATCTAACAATTCTTATAATTGGGTCTTCTACTCCTTTAATTCGGTAGGGGCCATCCTGTACGGTGCTTTAGACACCGACGCCGAACCTGGCATAAGGTCTATCACAAATTTTGTAGCCCTGTCTGATGGTAGACCTAGGAGATCCTCTGGAAATACGTCTGGAAACTCTCACACCACATCTAGATCTTCCATCTTTGGCACCTCAGCAGTGATGTTGACTATAGACACTAAATACCCCACTCCCCCTTCTTTAAGCATCTCTTAGCTTTTAGGGCGGAGAGGATCAGCTTCCACTTCCTAGGTAACTTGGTCCCAGTGAAGCTAAACTCTTTTTCCTTTTTATTTGTAAGCACAAGCTTCCTTTCACCACATAATAGACTAGTTGAATGATGGCCTAGCCAGTCCATTCCCAAGATGACATCAAAGTCTGCCATCTCGAGTTTTACCAGATATGCTTTTAAGTCTCGGCCCTCAATACATACTGTACACGGCCCATAATATTCAGTCAAAGCCACCTCGACTCCTAGCGGAGAGCGAACTATCAAGCTTGGGTTCAAGTGCTTGATTGGTAACTCCATTCGCTTTCCAAAGGAAATAGAAACAAATGAGTGTGTGGCCCTAGAGTCAAAGAGTACTCTGACAGGTATACCAGCTACATTTACAATTCCTGGAATTTTATTGTCCCTTAGTTCTACATGCTCACACACACAATGAAATAGTAAGCCAAATAGTAAGGGGTAGAATCATACCAGTGACCACTTCAGGTGATGCGGCTGCCTCTTCGGTGGTGACAGTAAATACCTTTCCTTGCTGTGGAGGTTGCTTCTTATTTAGAGTGCAGTTCCTTGCAACATGTCCTAGCTGCTGATAGTTATAACATTTGATATTCGGGTTGTGTCCAGCGAACTGTGGCACAGGTGGTGCCGTATTGTTCCTTGCAGGCACTATAGCGGACTGAGCCCTGTATGGGCGGAAAGGTTTATTATAACCGCCACCTGAAATCTCAGTAGCGGGTCTCTTTAATCCCATGTTCTGTGCAAAGAAGCTGTCCCTCTGACTAGATTCTATCACTCTTGCAACCTCTACAGCCTCATTGTAAATTTTCTTGTCCAGACCCAATATATGCTCTCTAATGCTTCCACGCAGTCCCATGGCGAACCTACGTGTCTTGGTCTCTTCCTCTTGCATACTTGCCGGTGCGAAGAAAAATAACTCTTCGTACCTCTGCTGGTAGGCATCCACAGGTGACTGAGACTGCTGCAGATTAAGGAATTCCTTCTCCATCTGATCTCTGAAACTCTTCGGGAAATATTTACCGAAGAAGGCTACCTTGAACACTGCCCAATCCACCTGTGTATGCTTTGTCTCCAAATATGCCCGTGTAGAATTCCACCAAGCATTCACATCCTCTTTTAGCATATGAGTGGCAAACAATACCTTCTCATTCTCTGTACAAGTCATCAGGCGGAAATTCTTCTCCATTTCTACAACCCACTGTGTTGGCCACAGTGGTTTCCCTGTCTTACCTGTGAATGTAGAAGGCTTCAGCTTTAAGAATCTGTCCACCGCCCGACTTTGATCGTGTTGGCCCTGTGTATTCATCCCGTACCATGGCGGTGGATACGGATAGGCTCCCTGATAAGCGGAAGACGATGGGAACTGGTGCGGTGGTTGTACATTCTGCGCTTGGCCCATCGGCCCTGGGCTACCATGCATTGGCAGTGTAGTTTTGTTACCTCCCGACTCAGGCGTACCTTCAGTGGGAACATAACCCGGTGACCTGAACATCTTTAACAACTCGCTCAGGAATGCTTTCTGCTGAGCTTCCATTTGATAGACCAAATTTGTAACAATTATTTCAGAGTTCGTGTGAGGAGGGCCAGGCAAATTTGTCGGTGCCCTTGGAACGTGCTCTTCCTCAACTACTGGGCTTGGCTCTCTAACATAGCCTGGTTCTACATGTTCTTCTTCATCCTGGCGCACCCTAGAATGGTGACGCTTTCGGCCCCTACGACCGTTTCCACCTACCATTTCAGATTAGTCTTGTCTGGATCTGAGAAGAAGACATAACACATGAGATACAGTCGAATAATCATAATAGCGTTAGTCTTTAGCAATTGCAAGGCGGATAGTCGAAATGAAAACCTAATAATAAAACTTTTTCCAAAGAACCAAGTCTTCTGAACCCCTTTTTTTCTTTTTTTTCTGACCAGTCGCGACATACCGGTCGCGACACTGTGGTGGTATGGAGAGACCGGTATAGTCGACCTGTCAGAATATTCATTCTGACCGAAACATAGCGGTCGACTATACCAGTGGGGTACCGATCGACCGGTATGGGCAAAACCGTCGACCGATATGCCCAAAAAAAGGTTTAAAATCGTGAAAAGTGAGATTTTTCTCACTTTTCTTTCCTTCCTTCTCACCGGTGGCGATTCCCCTCTGGCTCCTGAGTTGCTACAGTCCGACCGGTCATCCTAGAAGTTGTTTTCTTCCGATCCAGACTTAGTACGTTGCCTCCAGGTAAGCTTCCTCTCCTCATATCCAAATTTTACATAGTTCCCATATCGTTTTTAGTTGAAATTTTAGGTTTTTCTTCGATTGGAAGATTCTAACCGTAGGAACTTCTTTCCTTCGGCTTAGAAAGGGTTTAGAGACCCCCAAGAGCAAAAGCCCTCAACAAATTTCGACTTCCACCGAAAGGTTTTCATAAAAATTGAATTTTTCTAGTTTTTAACATAGGTTTTGCAAAAATTTTGAATTTTTCTTGATTTTCTTTAATTTCTTAAATTTCTTGATGGAATTACATCTGATTGGTTTGCTTGAAGTGTGCGGGGGTTATGTAAGTCCTCCTCCCCAAGTTTTGGGTGAGTTCAAGGCTTTTTCCCAATTTACTGTCGTTATGCTGCCGAATTTTAGACAATTTTTAACATTTTTCTTCTTGTTTTCATTTGTTTTGCAGTTTAAATGGCTCCACGACGCGGTCTTGGCAAGCATTCTTATGGACTCGGCATGCACCTTCCTCACCCACCAGTTCCACAGCTCGATGAGTGGTGGTTCCGTTCTGAGGCGGCACTAACCCGCTTCCCTTGGTTTGATAGTAAGAACATCGAGTCTGGAAGGTGTGTTAATCTAGAGCAGTTGCAGCGGTTCGACGTGGAAGCCACTTTTGGCAGACTGGGTTGGTTGCCGGTCATCACATACACTACAACTACCCGTCCCAACCTCGTCAAACACTTTTACGCCAACTTAAAGATAGATGGGGACGTCGACAACTTCAATCAATGTCGAGCACTCCGCATTACCAGTTACGTCAAAGGTGTTCCTATATCCTTCGACACCCATCAGCTTGTTGATCTTCTAGGGATTCCCAATGATGGGGATTTATTCTACTGTGCCCCTAAGATGAAGGGCTTTCTCACTGACGATCTGCGCCAGGAGATCTCAGAGCAACTTCTCAACCCTGGGGCGCCCATGAAGGCTGCTAGTCTAAAGCCCCTAGCTCGAGTTTATAGCCGCATCATCCAGCACAACATTGTGCCCCAGAGCGGCCACTACAGTGAGTTATCCAGCTCACACAGTACCTGACTTACTACATTTGCACTGGGGAGCAGGTTTGCGTTCCATATATCATCATCAAGACCATGCATCAGGCTACACTACCCGATCAGTCCAGTAACCTTCCCTATGGCTGGCTCATCACCACTCTTCTACAGCGGCTACGAGTGAATATGAGGGGTGAGATTGCTGTGGAGGACACATGACTTCTGACATCGACTGGGTGCCATCCTGTGGATGCAGATGGATAATCTGTCGCTCAGCAATGAGGATTTGGAGGCTCGTCCTCGCCTACTTAGGAGGGTAGAAGCCGCGGCAGCAGTAGTAGCAGCCAATGCTGCTCATGCAGCAGAGGCAGCGGGTGATGATGAGGGTGGTAATGATCATATGGAGGATGTTCCAGCACCACATCCCACATATGCAGCGAGACCATCTCAGCCTCCTCCAGACACCGTGATGGGTATGTTCATGGAGATCAGGGATGCTCAGCGTGAGATGAGCCGCGACTTGGGGCACTTGGCTCGCAACCTCAGAGTCACTCAAGATCAGGTGCACTGGCTTAGGGTCGCATACGAGCGGGATTATGACATAGCAGACCCTATTCCTCCTAGGCCCCCTACCCCATGATTGTCCTCTTATTTTCTATCTCTTGACAACTTATATAACAGGGTAACCGTCCGGTTTGTGGACCGTACCCTGTAGCACTATTAACTTATCACTCTTTTAACATTTTAATAGAAATTTTATGGTTTTTCCTATCTAGAGCATGTGCATTTATTAATTCTATAATTAATATAGTATATTATGCTCTTTCATATTTAGTCTCAGGCATCAAACAATCCTTAAGGCGTGTTCTTATTAAAGCTTTTAATTTTTCCTATCTCAGTTCATCGACTTAGTTAAGTGCAATATGGTCTACTGGACAGAGCCTAGGAGCTCTGATACCAAGTTGTCACACCCCAATTCTGGCTGAACCAGAAGTGTGAGTGAACGGTCACTGAACCAACGGTTCACACCAGGATCTCGGTAAGACCGTATCCACTCATACAAACCATTGCACATAACCACAACCAGAATATAAATAATACAGCGGAAGTCTTTAAAAAAATGAACTGAGTATCTATTGATAAATTTAAATAACATAATCGATTATCCAAATTTCCAAACATAAAATATAATATCCTTACATCCACTAAATCCAACTGAAAATAACTGAAAATAAATAAAAGTCAATCAAAGGTACACGCAGAAGGAACACTCGCATGAAGTGTCATGCTCGTCCTCTCCTGCCTGTACATCCCAAGCAGCAACGCCACCATACGCCGGAGCGTTCACATAGTCGTCCACTGTGTAACCTGCATCAACATCTAAAAACAATGTGTACACAAAGGGTCAGCTCACAACTTAGCTCAGTAAGACAATCAGACAATTTCACAATATTATGCATGAGTAACCATCATTTTATGATGTGGTCCGGTTTATGTTTGCAATGTGCTATAGAAAGGTTCGGAGGCCGCCTCACCTCTATACACGAGTGTGTGGCATCGCACAGTAGATCACACCACCACCGACCCACATGCACCCATCATGGAATAGAGATTGAGCTAAGGTATACCCGTACCTCACCTGATACTCCACCCATATCAGTACCTAAGCCCCTACTGGCCAGGGCTTGCAAACTGGGCTCGCAACTAACCAATCCTATATGTCATCAATGTAGGCTCTATCCCAGTACAGCCGTCTATGGCATAGAGATAGAGATAGAGCTAGAGCGTGCAGGCCGGGCTGGAGACCACAATGCCTCACCTCGCCCTGATACCCTACCCGCAACAAGCATACTAGGATAAAACAATACGCAGGTAGACCCTATCCCAACATAACTCCCTACGACATAGAGATAGAGCTAAAGCATTGTGGCCAGGCCAACGTCAACATCGGAGACCACAGTGTCACATCATCATGGCCAGGTCAACGTCAACATCGGAGACCACCGTGCCATGACCTTCCCCTGATACCCCACCCGTACCAAGCATGTTAAAATAGAATACTACAAAAGGTGCCAGAGTGAGGAATGATCCCAGGCCCCATGCCCTTCCCATTCGACACACCAACGAAAACAATCACATGCCTAACAATCACATCCTATCATGCATGAACAATAATAATAACTGAAAGTAAAGGATGACATGTGAATATGCACAAACATCACATCATATATATTCAGGGTTATTAACAACGATTTACTGTCCATTAATTACTAGGGTTTAGGTCAGATTCCCTTACCTGACGCTCGTTTAATTGCTTGCTCCACGATACAAGATCCAAACGGAATATCACAAAGTCCTACAATATTATTAGAGTTTCGTTAGAATAGTTTCTTAGGGTTTCACGTTGGTCGGAAAACCAACAGGGTTATAAAATTACACTTACAGAGCTGACCGGTTGCATGTACCGGTCACAGCTCTGTGGGAAAAACTCACGATCGGTATGGTCAGCCGGTCCCCACAGGCTACTCCCCTAGAGATACCGGTCCCAGTACCGGTCGCAGGTCCGGTCCCCACAGGCTACTCCCCTAGAGATACCGGTCCCAGTACCGGTCGCATGACCTGCGACTGGTATGGTCGACCGGTATGTCTCCGGAAGACCATACACTTGGTTTTTCGACTATCGTCGATCATTCTCCATGGATTTCTAGGGTTTCTCCTATCCATTCTAGGTCTAAGCTTTGAGTTAGAGTTATCTCCTACTCATTCAAGCCTAGTTTTTATGATAATCATCCTAGAACTCGAATCTAGGTTTTAACGACAATTTAGGGTTTAATGGCCAATTAGGATTTAGATCAATACCTGTTTTGCATGGTATTGATCCAACCATACAACTATCCTAGAGTCATAGAGTAAGAAGAATGATTCAAACACTTACCGTTGACTGGCGTAAGGTGAGCATCGTCGAACGGCAAGGGCGGCACTTCCTTCTTCTTCCTAGCTTCTTCTCCTTCTCCAACCTCCTTCTCCTTTCTAGGGTTTGTGAGGAATAATGAAAAGGATTTGAGGAGGGTTAGAGGTGTTTATATAGGCTAGGATCAGGGTTTAGTAACCCTATTAGGATTAGGAAGGTCTAGGTATTAGGGTTTAGGAAAGTGGGACCCGCAGAGATCCAATTCTGGATCTCCGTAGTCAACTACGCAGAGTTGACCGGTCGACCGGTATGTAGACCGGTACCAACAACTGGTCAACATAAAATCATACTTAGTTGTCCGTCTTTGGTCTGATTTCATACCTGATTGTCATCCGCTCATCCCGTCTGGCCCGGTGATGATCGAAAGACCTGCTACGACATGAAATCAAGGTTTGGACGTAGGTTTATGGAGTGCGGGTCTTACACATCCACTTACAGCTTCTAAGCCATAGTAGAAAGCCACCAGCAGAACCACAAAGAAAAGAAAAAACTAGCATCAACTACAGATAAAATAGACTATCAACCTACTCCCCTCCTACTGCGGGTTAGTCTTGGAGAGAAATTACCAGGTCTTACATCCTTATTACGATTCCTTACCATTGCGGCAGCAATCTCCTCAAGATTCACATGAGATGTCTGACTAGATACAACCCCATGTGAATTTCCCCTACCAGCTAGTTGACCTCAATTACGCTTTCCCACTTCTGTAAAACCGCCAGCAGCCATCTGCAATGCTTCATCCACAGCGAGGATATCATCATAGACAACTTCCAGTCCCCTCGGACTACTTGCAATGACAGTACCAGAAGAAACCATCTGAGATGTTAAGCCCCTACTGGGTATAGGTAACACATGTCCAGGAGAGTTGGTTGGAACTGAACCACGAGCAGAACCTGGGTTTGTTCGAACCCCGACCTCTCCTTCTATGCCATTCTTAGCTGCCACATTTGTTGTAACAACATTGTTATGGACACCAAAATCCACGGTTCCATAGTAACATAAGTAGATGGCAAACCTGTAGGATGTGCAACTGTTTCTGCAATCAGAATCTCCCCTTCTTCAAGTACATTATTTTCTATATCATTTTCTTCATCCTCCTCAGCCATATCAGCCCATCAACCAATATCAATATTAGAAGCAGATCTGATTTCTAAG
Organism: Protea cynaroides; assembly: GCA_028583415.1. Lineage (NCBI taxonomy): Eukaryota > Viridiplantae > Streptophyta > Magnoliopsida > Proteales > Proteaceae > Protea > Protea cynaroides. The sequence goes on along the minus strand of CM053268.1, from coordinate 18,089,200 downwards.
TGAACTGCGTTCATCTGATCAAATCTCAAAGGTTGGACAGGCACTTCAACATCCACTTCCTCAACTAAGGGTTCTTTTTGTTTACAGTCCTCAGTTCGGTGACCAAATGATCCACACCATCCACATCTAATAGGTGGGTCTTTGTACTCAATTAATTGCTTAAAAAAACACTAAATACCATTACAATAGCATTCAACCATAATCTCAGGCGGCTTTGGACTTCCATACTCCATCTCCGCTGAAAACCGAGCATATCTTCCAAGAGTTTTTTTTTTTTTTTGAGTGTTTCAATCAATGCGCATTGGCTTACCTAACACCTGGCCAGTTGAGAGGATTATGTTGTCATTTCAACATTCATAATTTATGATATCAAGTGTTTATTACTTCTTTATGTTTAGTGGTATTAAACAATTGTTATTTATGACAAATAATTTATTCTAATAAATGATTTGTCATAATAACTTATAAACATAAATATAAACTATATAGAAGAGCCTAAAAGAAAGTATCAAAATCAAACCAATACCCCAAGGGTTGGGTCTTACAATAGCTAAAGACATAAACAAGATTAACAGGTTGAAGTCACAGTTAATCTCTGAATTTGAAATGAAAGATTTAAGGACAGCAAAGAAGATTCTTGATATAGAGATTAAGAGGGACATAAAAAGCAAGGAATTTGTAGCTATCTCCACAAAAATATATTGAAAAAGTATTGGAGCGCTTTGGCATGATAGATGGCAAACTTGTAGGTACTCCTCTTGCATCTCATTTGTAGTTTCAACCATACTTAGGTAAAACAAGAATGGCAAAAAAAGAAAAAGAAAAAAAAAGAAGATGGAACGAGTTTTAAACGGAGCAAAACAAGAACGATATAGTAAAAAAAAAAAAAAAAAAATCTAACATTGTGAGAAGTGCCAAAAACTAAAATGGACGGTACGGGTTTTAAACATATTATATATAATACAGTACGATAAAAAAAGAGAGGCAATATACTCCCATAAATTGAAGAATTATACCTAAATCAATGTGAACAGAGGACATTTATAATGTGTCTAGCCATAAAACAGTGAGAATTCTCATCTTCAGTCAAGTAATTAATTAATACTTTATGTTTTTCCAAGACTCCAAACAAGAATCCATATGGGGGGAGAGAGAGAGAGAGAGAGAGAGAGAGAGAGAGAGAGAGATCTATGGTGGCTTATAATATATATTTGTTAACACACAACCCACACCCCACCTTAACAAGTAATAAAGTAAAGTTTTGAATCAATTATGAGGAAGTGGCCTACTTTTAATCCCACATGGTTACATGTAGAAGGCAGTAAGAATGTTAAGCGATATGAGATTAATCGATTCATTACTCATAAAAGATGCAAGTTAAAATATGGATACAGTACAGTACGTGTATTAACGAGCTTTAAAAGGCAAAGCTCGGAGTATGTAGTATTTTACCATATTTTTTAGGTCAATACAGCAATACAAGTACTAAACGGTCGAGTACGGTATGTGTAAAACCCGCACTCTACTAAACCAGTCTAACCTGGGTTAATGTGTCAGGACAGGTCTTCCCATCATAACCAGGTTGGACGAATCAACCAAATGATGGAACCGCAAAGCTAGGTACGGAAGATTGTCAACCCTAAATTGTCCGGTCAAACAAACTGACTTGTCTGGTTTACGTATTAAGCGACTGGACAAGTGACCAGTCAATCATGAAATGGACTCCGAGAATAGGAAAGTTTCTTAGTTTGGTTGGGAGACTCTCCTAATTGGGAGAGCACTCCAATTAGGAGATTGTCTTCTATATGAAGGATGTTTCTCCACCTTCTCTCACTCTATTGTTCAATCATAAACCCTAAAATTGAGAGGGAGAGTTGAGAAGAAGAAAACTCTGGAGAAGGAAGAAGGAGAGAAGGGAAGAACTCACCATTGGTTTCTAGCAATCTTTATCGAGAGACCAATGGTAAGTTCCTAACCTTGGTAACTAGGACAGTATGTGTGTGAGGTTGGACTCACAGCCGTCAGAGGTGGTGATCTAATTTTACTATTGTATGAAAAGTATAACGAAGACCAACAAGTGTAGGACCCGCACTCCACTAATCCGATTTAACCGTGTCATGCCAGGTCTTCCTATCATAGCTGGATCAAGTGGACCAACCGCGTAAAGAAGGACCACAAGACCAGGTATGAAAATCGACCCAAAACACTTAAAATCAAGTGTATGGTCGACTACCTGGGTAAGTATGGTCGACCAATCGATGGAAAATAAAGACCACTGATTTGAAGCGTACAGTTGATGTTTTTGAGCGTATGGTTGACGGATTCTACAACCATACCATCCGACCGTATGACCCCAAACCAGACTCCGAGTTTGAAAACTTTTCAAATAAAAGGAGGATCTCTTTCCTATTGTTGGAGAACCTTATATGAAGAGTTTCTCTCTATATAAAGGATGTTCCTCAACCCTTTTTCGGTAAGACCCGCACTCCATGAACCCGATCTAAACCTTGAATTCATGTCGTAATAGGTCTTCCAATCATCACTGGGCCAGATGAGACGAGCGGATGACAAACAGGTACGAAACGGACCGAATTAAGTATGAATTAATTCATACCAGCTGATGGTACCGGTCTTGGTACTGGTCGATCGGTATAGCCTGCGCGGCAGACCACTAAGATCCTGAAACGGATCTCTGCGGGTCTCACTTTCCAAATTTCAAACTGAAGGACTTTCCTAATGCTAAGAGGCTTCCTAAACCTAAACCTAGCCTATATAAACCCCTTTAAACCTCCTAAAACCTCTTCCATGATCCTCACAAACCCTAGAAAGGAGAAAGAGGTTGAAGAAGGAGAAGAAGCTAGGAAGGAAAGGGAAGAGCCGACATTGCCGTTCGACGAAGAACAAGTTACCGCAAGTCAACGGTAAGTGCTCAAACCTTTCTCTACCATAAGTAATCTAGAATGGTTAGTTGTAGTTGGATCAATACCATGCAAAGCGAGGTATTGATCTAAACCCTATGTTGCCGCCAAACCCTAATTTAGTCGATAAACACTAGATTCAAGTTCTAGGTTGAGATCATTGAAACTAGGATTTGAATGGAGTTGGAAACAACTCTAACTCAATGCTTAGACCTAGGATGTGTAGGAGAAACCCTAGGATCAATAGAGGGTGACCGACGGAAGGCGAGAACCAAGTGTATGGTCTTTCGGAGACATACCGGTCGAACCATACCGGTCGCACCATATGCGATCGGTACCGCGATCGGTACCTCTCGGGGACTGGTTTGTGGGGACCGGCCGACCATACCGGTCCAGGTTTTCCCCACGTTGCCACCGGTACCTGTGACCGGTCAGCTCTGTGAGATGTGTTTTGTCATTGTTGGTTTTCGACCAACGTAAACCTATTCTAACTAAACCCTAATATCGTGTAGGACCTTGTGATAGCACGTTTGAACCTTGTAACGCGGAGCGAACTATCAAACAAGCGTCAGGTGAGGAAACAAGACCTAAACTAATTGGCTAATAATAAACTTTTTTTTTGTTTATTCAGTCCAATACCGTGAATGATTCTATGTTTGTATGATTGTAATGTGCATATCACATGTCATCTACTATTCCTGTTATTACTGTTCATGCATATTTAATTTCTGCTTATTTTTAATATGATGATGATGATGATGCTAGGAATAGGCATGTGAATGTTTGTGTGTGGTTAGTGTACTTGATGCGAGTGGGGCATCAGGGGGAGGACGTGACACTATGGTTTAGCCTGGTCATCAGACTCTAGCTCTATCTCTACTCAAGTCTTGTCCACTAACATCATCGTATCGCCATTACCTTAGCGGAACTAATACGTCGTAGGGCATTAGGGGGGATGTGACACTGTGGTTCAGCCTGGTCACCAGAGCCTAGCTCTATCTCTATGGATGTATTGAAGGATGCTGGGGTGAGGCCTTGGATACACTGTTTGACATTAGGATTGGTTAGTTGCGAGCCCAGTTTGCATGCCCTCGCCAATAGGGGTTTACGTGTTGGTATGGGAGCATGTGGTACTGCAATGCCGATACCCATTGGGTACACTGTTTCCATGGTGGGTGCATGTGGGACGACAATGTCGATATTCATTGGGCAGCTTCACACACTCGTGTATAGAAGTGAGGTGGCCTCCGAACCTTTCTATAGCACATTGCAAACTTATAAACCAGACCACAGATATGAATTGAATGCATGCATATGTTTGTTGCATTGTTTTGTTTACTCACTGAGCCGTGATGTGTGCTCACCCTTTTCGACGTCGAATATTTTAGTTGATGATGCAGGTACCACGGTTGAAGATTATATAAATGCTCCTGTGTATGGGCAAGCTACGACGATGGACGCTGAAGTGATGATGGAGTCACATGATTCGACATGCGAGTGCAACTCCTGTGTTTTCGATTAGACTTTTATTTGGATTATACAGACAATGTATTTGAATTAATTATTTAAGTTTATGTCTTAGTCCTTTTGGAAATAATTGGTTAAATTATTTATTTTATCACATTTAGATTCTCAGTTCATTTAATATTTAAGACTTTCGCTATTGTGTATTTACTCTGATTATTGTTGTGGATGTGTATGGTTTAAGTAAACGGACATAGCCTATTTGAGATCTTGGTTGAACCGTTGGTTTATTAGCGGTTCATCATACCATTCTGAATAGTGCGGAATTGGGGTGTGACATTTTCACTCTTTTGGAACACTATCAAACCCTAGAGGAAGAGAAGGAAGAGAAGGAAAAAGAGAGAAAACTAAGGAGAAGGCTGAGAGAAGAATACTACAGACTCTCTGCAACAAGGTATGAACCTTGACTCTGTAGCCTTAAAACATCAAGAGTAGGAATTTCTAGTGTAATTGTAATTCCAAACCTAATGTAAGGATTCAGTTATGGGATTCTCTGAGCAAACCTTAAGAGGAGATCATGGAGAATGGGTTAGAGCAATTAACATGACACAACTAAGAGTTTTGGCCTTAGAATGATCATTAGGGAGGACCCCGTTGATAAGCTTAAAGGAGAAATTTGTATTGAAAGCAAGAGACCACATTATACTCGTATGGTTGCAGATACAGTTGACCATAGCAGGACCAGAGTATCAACCATAGGCATTCGGAAAGAATCCAGGAACCATATGGTCGCAGGTGTATGGTCGCATATAGTGCGACCGTAGGGTATCGATCGTACGTGGTAAGGTCAACATAGCATGAGACCATATGATCAATCAGTCACCTATCAGTGATCTATTTCGACTTTCGACTACTGTAACATGTTACACATGAAGTCTAACTTAAATTCATGAAACTTCTAGGTTACTAAATTGATTTAAAGAGAGTTATAAGGCTTGGAAGGAGATCGAACTTTGCTAACAGGTGAGGGAACAAGACCTAAATTAATTGGATAATAATAAATTGTTATTTTATTGAGTCCAATGCCATGATTGACTCTATGCTTATATGCTTGTAATGTGCATCTCACATGTCATCCAATATTACTGTTATTACTACTCATGCATATTTATTTCTGTCTATTTACTACCATGTTGGTTGATGATGATAGGAATAGGCATGTGATTATGTGTGTGTGGTTAGTGTGTTGGATGCGAGTGGGGCATCAGGAGGAGGATGTGGCATTGTGGTCTCTGACCTGGTCACCAGACTCTAGCTCTATCTCTACTCAAGTCTTGCCCATTGACATCATCCTATCGCTATTACCTTAGCAGAACTATTACGTCGTAGGGCATCAGGGGAGGTGGTCTCGGACCATGTGGTCTTTGACTCTGCCGGGGGGCCTTAGCTCTATCTCTATGGACGTATTGAGGGATGCTGGGGTGAGGTCTTGGATACACTGGATGAAATTCAGGATTGGTTAGTTGCGAGCCCAGTTTGCAAGCCCTTGCCAATAGGGGCTTACTTGTTGTTATGGGTAGGGCATCAAAGAAAGTGTTGGCGGTGTGTGCTTTGGACACTTTAGCTCTATCTCTATTCCATGGTAGGGTGGTTGTAGATGACAATAGTGTTTGATCCATTTGGTGGGCTTGCACACCCATGTATAGAGGTGCGGTGGCCGCCAAACCTTTCTATAACACATTGCAAACTTAAAAACCAGACCAAAGATATGAATTGAATGCATGCATATGTTTGTTGCATTGTTTTGTTTTGCTCATTGAGCCGTGATGTGTGTTCACCCTTTCGACGTTGAATATTTTTAGTTGATGATGCAGGTACTACTATCGATGATTATGTAAATGCGCCGTCGTATGGACACATGGCGTTTATGGACGTAGAAGATGCGCATGATCCTTCATGCGAGTGCAATCAATGCGTCTTTGATTAGTTTAGTTATATTTTGGTTAACGGACATGTAATTGATTATTTTATTTTATGTTTTGAGTTACTTGGAGAAAACTGAATTCAATATTTACTTATCACTGTTAGATACTCAGTTCATTAATTATAAAGACTTTCGCTTATTTGTTTATTATCTCTGATTATTATCGTGAAATGTGTGTGTGATTTGATATGGTGGGTACTACCTAAACGAGATCCTGGTTGAACCGTTGATTTATTGATGATTCATCACACTATTCTGGTTAGTCCAGAATTGAGGTGTGACAACAAGGGTGTGTAAATATAAGGCTATAGTGGGAACCCTAACCCTAATGTGTTCTTAACCATAATGTGGTTTAGGATAAACCCTATAATGAGTCGAAGAATCAACTTTGAAGGAAATCAGACTAAAAGATAGCCTGAAGGGTGCTTTGAAGGTTGTTTGGTCTGGTTGTCTGGAACCACCCAGTTTGGGACAGGACAAACTATCGGACCCTTTAGGGAACCATCTCAGGGTTGTCCCGTATGGTGTTCGGTAGGACAATAAACCATACCGAACAGTAGATCGGCCAATGTCTGGAAGGGCTATTTATCAGTCTCGACAGTGAGTCTGATCATTGTAAAATTATCAAAACGAAACCCTAACTTAATCCTATTGATTTTCTACGCCTTATAGTCAACTCAAGCTACTTCCACGGTCTTGAAGAGAATCAACATAACTCAACAAGTGAGGGACAAGACCCCAAACTAACTGGTTAATAATAAACTACCTTTTGTGTATGTTTATTTGATTGTTTGTGCATATAATATGTCATCCAATAACTATTATTTACTGTTTATGCATATTTAATTATTTTATTCTTGTTATTGTGATGATTGAGGATAGACATGTGTTTATGTGTAGTTGGTGTGTTGAGTAGGGAGAGGTTGGAGCCTCAAACCATTCACCATATTGACATCATCGTATTGCTATTACTTTAGCGTGCTTAGTACGTCGCAGGATATCAGGGGGAGTGCTGGCGATGTTGGCCATAGTCTTACCATTAGACTCTAGCTCTATCTCTGTTCTGTATTGAAGGGTGCTGGGGTAAGGCCTTGGATATACTTGTTTGATAACTAGGATTGGTTAGTGACGAACCTAGTTTTCAAACCCTTGTCAATAGGGGCATACATATTGGTACGGGTAAGGTATCAGGGGGGTGTTGATGGTTGGTTGTAGTCTATCATTGGGCTCTAGCTCTATCTCTATCTTGTATTGAGTGTTGTGGGGTGATGGTGGTTTTGGTTGGAACCTGACCGTTGGGTGTGCTCACACTCTCATGTATGGAGGTGTGGTTGCAGCCTATCCTTACCATAGCACATTGCAAACTTAAACCAGACCAAATGATTAAATGTCATCTCATGCATATTGCTTACATCATGTTTTGTTTCTCACTGAGCTAAGTTGTAAGCTCACATGATATCGTTTTCTTTTTAGTTGATGATCTAGGTACCACGGTCGAAGATTATATAAGTACGCCGTCATATGGACACATGGTGGCTATGGATATGCAGACGGTGGAGAACAAGCATGACTCCTCATGCGAGTGTCTCTATTGTGTTTACCTTTAGTTTTATTTTCATATTTGGATTATAAAGTTGTAATGGAATATTTTATTTATGTTTTGATTTTGGAGGTAATTGGTTAATTATTATTTATCACATTAGATTCTTAGTTCATTATTAATAAAGACTTCAGTTGTCACACCCCAATTCTGCACCAACCAGAATGGTGTGATGAACCGTCTATGATCCAACAGTTCAACCAGGATCTCGAATAGGTTGTGTCCTTTTTGCTTAAACCATACACATCCACAACCATAATCAGAGTAAATAAACAATATCGGAAGTCTTTACTATTAATGAACTGAGTATCTAACAGTGATATCATAAATGAAGTATCCAATTATCTCAAATAACTGAAGACATAAAATAAAATAATTTAATCAATTACATGTTCTGAATAATCCAAAAAATAAATCTAATCAAAGACACATGAGTTGCACTCGTACGACGAATCATACGACTCCATCATAGCTTCTGTATCCATCGCCGCAACATGCCCGTACATTGGAGCATTCATATAATATTCTACTGTAGGACCTGCATCATCAACTAAAAATATTCGACGTCGAAAGGGTGAGCACACATCATGGCTCAGTGAGCAAACAAAACAATGCAACAATCATATGCATGCATTCAATTCATATCTTTGGTCTGGTTCATAAGTTTGCAATGTGCAATAGAAAGGATTGGTGGCCGCCGCACCTCTATACACGAGTGTGTAAAGCCGTCCAATGGATCAAACAACATTGCCGTCCCACATGCACCCATCATGGAATAGAGATAGAGCTAAAGTGCCCGGATCAAACATCGCATGACACTTCCCCTGATGCCCTACCCAAACCAACACGTAAGCCCCTATTGGCGAGGGCTTGCAAACTGGACTCGCAACTAACCAGTCTTAATGTCAAACAGTGTTACCAAGGCCTCACCCCAGCATCCCTCAATACGTCCATAGAGATAGAGCTAAGGCCCCCCGACAGAGTCAGAGACTACACGGTCCGAGACCACCTCCCCTGATGCCCTACGACGTAATAGTTCTACTAAGGTAATGGCGATACGACAACGTCAGTGGACAAGACTTGAGTAGAGATAAAGCTAGAGTCTGGTGACTAGGATGAACTACAGTGTCAAGTCCTCCCCCTGATGCTCCCCTCGCATCAAGCACACTAACCACACACATACATTCACATGCCTATTCCTAGCATCATAATCATCATCATGTTATAAATAAACTGAATTAAATATGCATGAACAGTAATAACAGGAATATTGGATGACATGTGAAATGCACAATACATGCATACAAGTATAGAATCATTCATGGCATTAGACTCAATAAATAAAAATGATTTATTATTAGCCAATTAATTTAGGTCTTGTTCCCTCACCTTTGATTGATAGTAGATCCTCGTTCAAGCTTTGTAACTCACTTTTAAACCACTTGAAAACCTAACAAATTTATAAATTTTAAATTAGAATTAATTCCCATGAATTTATACTAACAGAAACTGAGGGGTCGTAGGTGTGGCAGCACCTGTGGTCTCAGTTTCTGTGACCACAGGGTGTGTGGTCGCAAGGTGTGGTCGCATATCCTGCGACCACACATGGGACCCCTCCCTAGAAACATCCCGAGGGCCTGTGGTCACAAGGTGTGGTCACATATCATGCGACCACACATGCGGCCACACCTTCCCTGGAAACTTCCCGAGGGTGTGTGGTCGAATATGTGTGTCTCGTGTGGTCGCACATCATGCGACCATACGTGCGACCACACGTGTGATGATCAACTTTTTCATCCCAACTCCAATTTCTTTTTGCTTAGATTCCTTGGCTTATCATTATGGTCCTTCCTATGATTGTTCTATGGCTCAGAACTAGTATGTTCTTACAAAATCCTTCATCCACATAAATTCCTCCCATGGATTCTCTTGGAATTTATCCATGGATTGATGATTGGGTCTCATTTAAATCCTATCTCTTTCATGAACTATCCTAGGCTTTCAATTTAACATGGGGAATGTTTTCATACCTTAAGCTTGTTGAAGATTCAGAGTTTTCTCTGAATTTTCTTCCTCCTTAATCTTCCTCTTCAATTCTCCTTCTCTTCCTTCTCTTCTCTTCTCACTTTTAGTTTGAGCTCTAAAAGGGTGAAAGAGGCTAAGGGACATCCAATTTATAGAGGAAAACCCTCCCTAATAAGCCCTACATAGTTTAGGAAAGAACCCCCTTCGGATTAGGAAGGTTTCCTAAACTTGATTCTGTCTGGAATGCGTGTGGTCGGAGGTGGGGTCGCAGAACCCGTCAACCACACCCTCTGAAACATGCGACCACATGACCTAAATTCCTGTGGTTGCATTATTTTGAGGTGTGATCGATTACACCTATTTAGGTATGCGACCACATGCTCATAATTGACTGTTTTTGGGTTAAAATTCATATTTGGTCTTGTGGTTTCTTCATGCACTTGGTCCACTTAGCCCGACCATGATAGGAAGACCTGATATAAGGTGGTAAGACCGATTAGTTCAATACGGGTCTTACATCAGTTATTATTTATTATCTCTGAATTTGGTTTGATGCGATGATTTGATTGTTGGTACAGTCTTACGAGATCCTGGTTTGAACCATTGGTTCATTGACAGTTCATTCACATTTCTGGCTCGGCCAAAATTGGGGTATGATAGTACGACTGTACAGTACGGGTTTAAAACAAGTTTTATCTAATTTCAACTGTTCTATCACCCTAGACAAATTAAAAGGTGAAGTTTATGTCACGTGTTTCATATTCTAGTGTAGTTGGTTCTATTATGTATGTTATGGTTTTATACCTGTCTTGACATTTCATAGGCAGTCACTGTAATGAGTAGATATTTGTCATGTCTTGGTAAAACTCATTAGTAGGTATAAAATGGATATTTAGATATTTGAAGTGTAATGTTTGTTCAAAGTTCGGGAGAAACAATGAAGTTTTGACTAAATTTGTTGATTCAGATTATGCAGGTGATCTTGACAAAAGAAGATCACTTACAGGGTATGTATTTACCATTGGTGGATTGTGGTTAGTTGGAAGACTACTTTACAGGCTACAGTTGCATTATATACTACAGTGGCAATGTCACACCCCAATTCTGGTCTAACCGGAATGGTGTGATGAATTTCAATAAACCAACGGTTCAACCAGGATCTCGTAAAGGTTGTACCCACCATATCAAACCACATACATTCCACATTAATAATCAGAGGTAATAAACAAATAAGCGGAAGTCTTACAGCTAATGAACTGAGTATCTAACAATGATAATAAATAATTAATCCGATTATCTTCAAAACTCAAGACATAAAAGTAAATAATCCATTACATGTTCTATTAATCAAATATAGCTAAACTAATCAAATATGCACTGGTTGCACTTGCATGATGAATCATGTGCATCTTCAACAGCTTTTACGTCCATGGCGGCAACGTGTCCATACATCAGCGCATTCATATAATCTTCAATTGTAGGACCTACATCATTAACTAAAAATATTTGACGTCAAAAGAATGAGCACACATCACAGCTCAATGAGCAAACAAAATAATGCAACAAACATATACATGTATTCAATTCTTATCTTTGGTCTGGTTTTTAAGTTTGCAATGTGCTATAGAAAGGTTTGGTGGGCCCCGTACCTCTATACACGAGTGTGTGAATCTGCCCAATGGATCAAACACCATTGTCGTCCCATATGTACCCATCATGAAATAGAGATAAAGCTAAAGTGTTCGGATCAAACACCGCCCCTGATGCCCTACCCATACCAACATGTAAGCCCCTATTGGCGAGGGCTTGCAAACTGGGCTCGCAACTAACCAATCCTAATGCCAAACAGTGTATCCAAGGCCTCACCCCAGCATCCCTCAATACGTCTATAGAGATAGAGCTAAGGCCCCCCGGCAGAGTCAGAGACCATACGGTCCGAGACAACCTCCCCTGATGCCCTACGACATAATAGTTCTGCTAAGGTAATGGTGATACGATGATGTTAGTGGGCAAGACTTGAGTAGAGATAGAGTGTCACACCCCAATTCTGGTCTAACTAGAATGGTGTGATGAATCGCCAATAAACCAACGGTTCACCCAGGATCTCGCATAGGTCGTACTCCCATATCAATGCACACACACATTTCACATTAATAATCAGAAGTAATAAACAAATAAACAGAAGTCTTACAGATAATGAACTGAGAGTTTAACAGTGATGAATAAATATTTAATCCAATTATCTCAAAACCACAAGACATAAAAATAAATAATCAATTACATATCCGATGTTCAAACTATAACTAAACCTAAGCAAAAACACATTGGTTGCACTCGCATGATAAATCATGCGCATCTTCTTCAGCTTCTACGTCCATCACAGCAACGTGTCCATACGTCGGTGCATTCATATATTCTTCAACCGTAGGACTTGCATCATCAACTAAAAATATTCGACTTCGAAAGGGTAAGCACACATTACGGCTCAGTGAGCAAACAAAACATTGCAACAAACATATGCATACATTCAATTCATATCTTTGGTCTGGTTTTTAAGTTTACAATGTGCTATAGAAATGTTTGGTGGCCGTCGCACCTCTATACACGAGTGTGTGAATTCGCCCAATGGATCAAACACCATTGTCGTCCCACATGCACGCATCATGGAATAGAGATAGAGCTAAAGTGTCCAGATCAAACACCGCCTACACTTCCTCTGATGTCCTACCCATACCAACACGTAAGCCCCTATTGACAAGGGCTTACAAATTGGGCTCGCAACTAACCAATCCTAATGCCAAATAGTGTATCCAATGCCTCACCCCAGCATTCCTCAATACGTCCATAGAGATAGAGCTAAGGCCCCCCGGTAGAGTCAGAGACCACACGGTCCGAGATCACCTCCCCTGATGCCCTACGACGTAATAGTTCTGCTAAGTAATGGTGATACGATGATGTCAGTGGGCAAGAGTTGAGTAGAGATAGAGCTAGAGTCTGGTGACGAGGTTGAAGACCACCATGCCACGTCCTCCCCCTGATGCTCTACTCGCATCCAACACACCAACCACACACATACATTCACATGCTTATTCCTAGCATCATTATCATCATCATGTTATAAATAAATAGAATTAAATATGCATGAACAGTAATAGTAGGAATATTGGATGACATGTGAGATGCACATTACAAACATACACGCATAGAATCAATCATGGCATTGGACTCAATAAAAATAAACAGTTTGTCATTATCCAATTAGTTTAAGTCTTGTTCCCTCACCTGTTAGCAATTCTCGATGTCCTTCCAAGCCTTGAATTTTTCTTTGAATTAATTTAACAACCTAAAAGTTATATGAATTTAAGTTAGGGTTCATATGTGACATGTTACAGTAGTCTTAAATCAAAATAGAGTACTGATAGGTGCTTGATTGGTCCTATGGTCTCATGCTGTATCGACCTTAGTGTCTACGATTGATACCCTACGGTCGCATATGGTGCGACCGTAGTTGTGATCATATGATTTCTGAATCTTTCCGAATGCCTATGGTCGATCCTCTGGTCATACTGGTCATGCTATGATCGACCGTAGCTGTGACCTTGAGATTTCTGATCACAGTCTACCTAAAATTCGAGTTCCTCCTAGGTAAATTCTTCTGTTCTTCAATGGGTTTTATTCTAAGGTCATCCAATGGCCATCATTAGTAATTTTTTATCAACCCTAATCAACAAATTCACTCCTTATGGTTCTCCTTGGGATTTTCTCAAGGAAATCACATAGATCATAATAGGTTGATATTGCCTATTCTCCATAGAAGTCTTATTCCTTAGAGTTTACATCTCCAGAGATTCGTTTCATACATTTTCCTGTGATAGAGAGTCAATCCCTTCTTAGCAAACTCTTCTCCTTAGCTTTTTCTTCTTTTCTTTCTCTTCCTTCTCTTCCTTCTCTTTCTTTAAGGTTTACTAATGTTCTAAAAGAGTGAAAAAGGGCTGAGGGACATCCTTTATATAGAGTAAAACTCTCCATATAGAATCCTCTTTCAATTAGGAAAGCAATCCCTTAGTTTAGGAAAGTTTCCAAAACTCGGAGTCTGATATGGGTTCTCACGGTTGATCATACGGTCTCATAAACCGTCAACTGTAAGGTCAAAATCATTGACCGTGGGATTCTGGATTTCATATTTTTGGTTCCCTTCCTTATGGTCGACCATACCTACCCAGGCATGCAACTTTAGGTATGTTTTTAGTGTTTTTAACTCGATTCTCATACTTGGTTTGTGATCTATCTTCACACGCTCGGTCCACTTGGACAGGAATGATGGGAAGACCTGACACGACACGGTTTGACCAAGTTAGTGGAGTGCGGGTCTTACAAAGAGCTAGAGTCTGGTGATGAGGTCAAAGACTACCATGCCACGTCCTCCCCCTGATGCTCCACTCGCATCCAACACACCAACTACACACATACATTCACATGCTTATTCCTAGCATCATCATCATCATCATGTTATAAATAAACAGAATTAAATATGCATGAACAGTAATAGTAGGAATATTGGATGACATGTGAAATGCACATTATAAACATACAAGCATAGAATCAATCATGGCATTGGACTCAATAAAAATAAACAGTTTGTTATTATCCAATTAGTTTAGGTCTTATTTCCTTACCTGTTAGCAATACTCGATCTCCTTCCAAGCCTTGAAATTCTCTTTGAATTGATTTAACAATCTAAAAGTTATATGAATTTAAGTTAGGGTTCATATGTAACATGTTAGAGTAGTTGAAAATCGAAATAGAGCACTGATAGGTGTCTGATTGGTCCTATGGTCTCATACTATATCGACTTTACTACCTACGGTCGATACCCTACGGTCTCATATGTTGTGACCGTAGCTGCAACCATATGGTTTCTGGATCTTCCCGAATGCCTATGGTCAATCCTCTGGTCATACTGGTCATGCTATGGTCAACCGTAGTTGCGACCTTGAGATTTATGGTCACAGACTACATGTAATTCGAGTTCTTCCTGGGTCAAATCCTCTATTCTTCAATTGGATTTATTCTAAGGTCATCCTGAGGCCATCATTAGTAGTTTCTTATCAACCCTAATCATCAAACTCACTCATCATGGTTTTCCTTGGGATTTTCTCAAGGAAATCACATAAATCATAATAGGTTGATATTGTCTATCTTCCATAGAAGTTTTATTCCTTAGAGTTTACATCTCTAGAGATTCGGTTCATACCTTTGTCTGTGATAGAGAACCAATCTCTTCTCAGCAATTTTTTTTCCTTAGCTTTTTCTTCTTTTCCTTCTCTTCCTTCTCTTTCTCTTGGGTTTACTAATGTTCTAAAAGAGTGAAAAAGGGCTGAGGGACATCCTTTATATAGAGAAAAACTCTCCATATAGAGTCATTTTTCAATTAGGAAAGAAATATCTTAGTTTAAGAAAGTTTTCAAAACTCAGAGTCTGATCTGGGGTCTCACGGTCGATGGCTACGATCGTAGAACCCATCGATCGTAGGGTCAAAATCATCGACCGTAGGGTCATTGATCAGTGACCATTGTTTCTTTCCATATGGTCGACTTTACCTACCCAGGTATACGACCATATGTATACAGTTTTGGGTGTTGAGTCAATTTTTATACCTAATTTGTGATTTATCTTCACACGCTCGGTCCACTTGGCCCAGGAATGATGGAAAGACCTGACACGATACGGTTAAACCAAGTTAGTGGAGTGCGGGTCTTACAGGCAAAATATGTATACATTAGTGACTAAGGCAGTGAAGAAAGCTATATTTGGTTAGAGGTTTATTTGATGAGCTTAGCATGGATTATGGAGTGACTATCTGGTGTCTATTGTGATAGCCAGAGTATTATTCACTTGACTAGAGATCAAATGTATCATGAGAGGACAAAACACATTAATGTTTGATAACATTTTGTTAAAGAGATTATTACTCAAGGCAATATTCAAGTGTTGAAGATTGGTACTGAAGACAATCAATTGATATGTTGATGAAGCCTCTTGCAACTATGAAATTCAAGTATTGCTTGGACTTGATTATAACATGCTGCATTTGAGTTCATCCCATTGGAGGATTATTGGAGAAGATCATTTATGATTTGTTAAATATGGCCTACATGGGCCCAGTCCAGCAAATCAAGAACCAGCCAATGTCGCTAGCACCAATTAGAGCCAGCGACACTGACTGGTGCTCTTATTTTTCCTTCCTTATTTCAATTGTTATTTATTTTCTTATTATTGTTATTTGTTTCTTTTTATGTCTCCTCTTATTTATGGAGACTTTATCTATATAATTGGATTCTTTTTGCTTATAAATAAGATTGGTGTCTAAGAGGGAGAGGAATTGATCTCAACTACAGCACCTTGCTATTTTTTGTGATCTGCTCTCCACTTCTTGTTCTTCTTCTTCTAATTTCTTCTTCTCTCTTCTTCATTCTTTGTTTTTTTGGTTTTGTGTTTGAGGTTATGTGGTTTTGTTACATGGTATCAGAGCATTAGATCTTGACTATCTTCCACACTTGGTTTGATAAGCCTTTGATATTTTTGCTCTACCTATGTACTGATTTTACTTGGTATTTTAGATGATCAAGATCTGTTGTACATACTACTATGTTGTTCATGTGTGATTGATAACATCTTGATCATCTTCTTATTGTCTATGTGGTAAGCATTCATTACAATTTTTACCTATCATCCTACCGCCACCCCTCTTGAGCCATCATTCCTTTGGCCACTCGTTTGGCTAAACCGAGATTTTTTTTATGCAAAGATAGATATATATTGTGTAACCCCACTACCTCCATCTTCCTTTGCTTCTTTTTGAACCTTATTTCCTTGGCCAACTGGTTGGCTGAACCGAGTGACAATAGAACAATTAATTTGCATTGCTTGGTTGTGATGACTGATTATAAGCCTTCAGAAGTTCAGATCATCTCTGTAAAATTAAAAGGGGTGTCAAACTACCTGTTATGGGCTCAGGCTATTAAAACCTACATTCTCTCTAAATAAAAACTGTCCTTGTTGCTTGATGATGCACCTGACCATGATTCTAAGGATCCAGCATCTCTGAAGACATATAATACATGGCTTCGTGATAATTTCATGGTTCAAACTTGGTTATGGAATAGTATAGAGTCTTTTATCTTACCTACTGTAATGTTTCATGATACCACCAAAGCCATCTGGGCTGATTTAAAGGAGACCTATGGTCAAGATAAGAATGTTTCTAGGATTTGTGACATCTATGAGAGGATGTTTACTTATTCCATTGGTGACAAATCTCTGACTGATTACTATGGAGGCTTCAAAGGCCACATTGAAGAGATCCAGGCTGTGCAGTCGCTTTCTACTGATATTAACAAACTGAAAACTCAACAGTCTGAGTTTTATATGGCCAAATTTCTAGCTGGTCTTTCTTCTGAGTATCAAGCTGTGAAGAGTCAGCTGCTTGCCGGTGCTTCTATACCTACCTTAAGCGAGACGTTCTTTCATCTCCAATGTTTGGTTCCTCAGACTGACACTTCCCAAAAAGATACAACTACTTTATTTGCTGGCCGTGGTCGGGGTACCCCCTCTAGGGGTCGTGGCTCCAACCGAGGTCATGGCCGTGGTCGTGGTTTTGGCCGTTCTCAAATTGATAAATCTATCCGCTTTTGTACTCATTGCAATAAATCCAACCACACTGCTGATACCTGTTGGGATAAATTTGGTTGCCCTAAATGGGCAAAAAATTTGGTGATAACTGTAACCATTGATGATGCATCCCGGACTGCACTGGTTCCACCATCTACACTTGCTCCATCTTCTGATCAGTATGAAGCCCTTCTTCGAAGGGTTCAACACCTTGAGAACACTGGACCCTCTTCTACTGCTACTTTGGCTCATACAGGTACAACTGCCCTTCTTTCCTCCACATCCCCTCACCCTTGGATCATTGATTCAGGTGCTACCTGTCACATGATGGGTCAGTCCTCTATCTTTTCATCCCTTCATAACACAAATAAACCTATTACTATTTACCTTGCTGATGGGTCCTCTACTAATGCCTCTCAGTATGGTAATGTTTCTCTTAACCAGTCTATGTCCTTACCCTCTGTCCTACATGTACTTAATTTTTCTCTTAATCTTTTGTCTATTAGTCAACTAACTAAATCTCTCAATTGTGTCGCTTTTATCCCTCCTATTATACTTTTCAGGATCTCAGGACCAAGGAAATGATTGGTGGCGGACGTGAGCTTGCTGGTCTGTACTACTTGGAGCCCACTGAACATTTACCTATTGCTGCAACTACTACTACTACTACTCCTCTTCAATGGCATCAACGGCTTGGTCATTTGTCTTTGTCTAAGATGAATGTTCTTATTCCTGGTTGCAAGTCTCTAACTTCCTTACAATGTGAGGCTTGTGAGTTAGGAAAACATCATTGTTCGTCTTTCCCTTCTCCTAAGAATTTTACTCCATTTTCTTTAGTGCATTCTGATATTTGGGGCCCTTGTCGTGTACCCAATAGGTTAGGTTTCCCGTATTTTGTAACCTTTGTGGATGATATTTCCAGGATGACCTGGTTTTATTTAATAAAAGATCGTTATGAGTTTCTTTTTATTTTCAAAAGGTTTCATAAGGAGATTCTTACTCAGTTTGGAGTTCCAATTAAAGTGTTACGTACAGATAATGCTCTTGAATATGTTCAAAATTTTGTGTCTGATTTTTGTTTTGCTAATGGTATAATTCATCATACCAGTTGTGCCTATACCCCTCAACAGAATGGGGTTGCTGAACTTAAAAATAGGCATCTTCTGGATATTGCCAGGTCACTAATGTTTTATATGAATGTCCCTCAGTTTTATTGGTGTGACGCTGTCTTGACATCTTGTTTTCTCATAAATCGTATGCCTTCTTCTGTTTTACACGACAAATTCCCATTCCATTTTCTTTATCCTAACATTCCTTTGTTTCCTGTTCATCCTAAAGTTTTTGGTAGTACATTCTTTGTTCACATTATGCATCATAAATTGGGAAAACTTTCCCCCCGTTCTCTAAAGTGTATCTTTCTTGGTTATTTTTGTTCTCAAAAGGGGTATAGGTGTTTCGATCCTACTACCAAACGTCACTATGTCAGTCATGATGTTACCTTCTTCGAAGATAAGCCATACTATCACGTTTTGGTGCCATCTCCTTTACCTCCATCTGAAGCACCGATTCCTTTTGTACCTACCTTACCTGATGCTCTTGAACCACACACTGACTCCACCTTACCATCTAAACCACAAACTGACCCTCCATCTCCCTTGTAGGTTTATACACGACGTCAACCAGTGGCTCCAACTACTACTACACCAGTTGCTTCGTCAACTACTACTCTTGATCGGTCTCTTCTGATCTCCTTATTGCTCTACGTAAAGGTACTCGTACTCGTAAAAATACTTTTCCTATTGATCATTTTGTTTCCACAGCCCATCTTCCTCGTTGTCACCAAAATTTGGTTCACTCATTATCCACTACTTTTGTTCCTACTACCCTTTCCCAAGCCTTGTCCCATCTAGGGTAGAAGGCAGCTATGGATGCTGAAATGGATGCCTTATTGGCACACCAAACATGGACGCTTGTGGATCTCCCTATAGGTCATTTAGTGGTTCGTTGCCGATGGGTTTATACAGTGAAGCATAATTCTGATGGGACTGTTGACAGACTAAAGGCTAGGCTGGTTGCCAAAGGATTCACTCAGACCTATGGGGTGGATTATTTTGAAACATTTTCTCCTGTTGCTCGTTTCAACTCAGTTCGTGTTATTGTTTTTTTGGCTGTTAATCTAGATTGGTCTCTTTATCAAATAGATGTTAAGAATGCCTTCTTGTATGGTGACCTACATGAGGAAGTCTACATGGATCAACCTCCAAGGTATGTTGCTCAGGGAGGGAACTCAACTAAGGTGTATAAATTGCTTAAAGCAATTTATGGACTAAAACAATCTCCTCGTGTGTGGTTTGATAAGTTCAGCACTGTTATTATAGATTTTGGCTTCGTTACATGTTACTCTGATCATTTTATTTTTGTGAGACGCCATTCTTTTCGTGTCACCATTATTGCTGTGTATGTCGATGATATTATTATTACAGGGAGATAAGACTGGTATTGCTGAAATTAAATCTTATCTAAATACTCATTTCCAGATGAAAGACTTAGGTCTTCTTCATTACTTCTTGGGGATTGAAGTGGTTCGCAGTAGTAAAAGCATTAGTTTGTCTCAAATAAAGTATGTACTTGATTTACTTTCTGAGTTCAGAGTTCTTGGAGCTAAAGCAGTTGATACACCAATGGATCCACATCAGAAAATTGAAACTTGTGATAGTCCTAAATATTCTGATATTCATCAATACAGACGCTTGGTTGGAAAATTGATTTATCTAACTGTAACTCGGCCTGATATTTCTTTTGCTGTTGGGGTTGTTAGTCAGTTTATGCATGCTCCTAAAGTTGCTTAGTGGGAGGCAGTCTATCGCATATTGCGGTATCTCAAGAAAGCTCCTGGAATTGGTCTTATTTATCATCGACATCGACACCTTGACATTGTTGATTATTCTGATTCTGATTGGGCAGGAGCTGACGGTGATAGACGTTCCACCACTAGATACTGTACTTTTGTTGGATGTAATCTGGTTACTTGGCGGAGTAAAAAAACAAACTACTATATCTCGAAGTCCAGTATTGAAGCTGAATATCGTGCTATGGCACATACTACTGCTAAGTTGTTATGGTTGAAAACTCTTCTACAAGAACTTGGATTTCCTATCTCTAGACCTATGTCGTTGATGTGTGACAATCAAGCTGCTATTTATATTGCTAGTAATCCAGTCTTCCATGGGCGTACCAAACACATAGAGGTTGATTGTCACTTTATTCGAGATGTCGTTATGAAGAAGATAATTGTTACTCCCTTCGTATCTTCTTCAAATCAACTTGCTGATATTCTTACGAAGCCGTTGTTTGGACCAGCGTATCGATTAAACTGTCACAAGCTTGGATTGGGTGATCTGTATACTCCAAGCTTAAGGGAGGGTGTTAAATATGGCCCACATGGGCCCAGTCCAACAAATCAAGAACCAGCCAATGTCGCTGGCGCCAATTAGAGCCAGCGACACTGGCTGGTGCTCTTATTTTTTTCTTCCTTATTTCAATTGTTATTTATTTCCTTATTATTATTATTTGTTTCTTTTTATGTCTTATCTTGTTTATGAAGACTTTCTCTATGTAATTGGATTCTTTTTGCTTATAAATAAGAATGGTGTCTAAAAGGGAGAGGTATTGATCTCAACTACAATACCTTGCTGTTTTTTGTTATCTGCTCTCCACTTCTTCTTCTTCTTCTAATTTCTTCTTCTCTCTTCTTCATTCTTTATTTTTCTGATTTTGTGTTTGAGGTTGTATGGTTTTGTTACATGATTGTTATGTGTTTATTTGTTTAGAGGTGAATTCAAGCTAGTGTGGAGGTTTGTTATGTGTCTTAAATTCTTCGGCATCTTTGGATTCATGATCCATTCCAATAATTTTGATAGAGTTATCCGATGGATCTGCCCGACTTCAAGGAGTTCATTTATATTATTTTGAATTATTTTTTTCTTTTATCTTGTAACCTTAGCGGCAAATAGACGAGAGAAAGAGGTTTTTTGAATTTAAGACTTAGGAGAAAGTTTATTTTAAGAAAATCTCTATTGTATCCTCAATTTAACACTCAATCACTTTCATCTCTTCTTGTGGATTTAGCATATCACATTGGTGGGTGATCTTGTGTCATTTGCTGTGTTTGCTCTAACAGTCAGCGGTTCCCTGCGGACGTGTCCTGTACTCCACTGCTACCTCACCCACTACGCAGACGTGTCCTGTACCAAGTAAGACGTGTCCTGTACAAAGTAAGAACGGCCTTGAGCGAAGGCCTATGAAGTGGAAGTCCCTTCCTGTTCACTTCAACAAAGGGTGTCCTAGCAACTCCAGACCATTTTTTGCCTCTGTTCGGTTCAGTTCCTCATCATGCACTCTGAAGATCATTGAAGAACACCCAATAGTTGGTAAGGCTTCAGAAGATATGGCAGTTCCTGGTATTTTGATGCCTATTTTCCCATCAAGTTCGCTTCTTCAGGTTGCTAGAAATCCTCAAAGAAGAGGCAGAGCATTAGTGGATTCCAGTAGAAGAAATCTATCAGTTTCAGGTGCTCTCGGGATAGTTGAAACAGAATTAGTAAGGGAAGCTAGGTCCCCTAAGAAAGAGGTTGTGGTTTCGGATTGTGAGCAGATACTAAGAAGGTATTCTGGGTTGCTGCAGATTTGTTCTTCAGAAGGGTCTCTTATTGATGGAATGGCAATTCATGGGCACGTGATCAAGAATGGTGTAGACCCGGATTCTCACTTGTGGAATTGCTTGGTTAACATGTATGCAAAATGTGGGAGCCCCCAAAATGCTCGTCAGATACTTGAAGAAATGCCTGAGAGAGATGTTGTGTCTTGGACTGCGATGATTGCAGGTTATGTTGCACATGGTGATGGTAGTGAAGGTATGGGTTTATTTTCGGAGATGCGAAGAGAGGGTATTAGGCCAAATGCATTTGCCTTTGCTACTGGTTTGAAAGCTTGTTCGATGTGTTTCGCTTTAGACTTTGGGATGCAGTTGCATGGGGAAGTAATTAAAGTTGGGATTTTTTCTGATATATTTGTTGGGTCTGCTCTCGTTGACCTTTATGCGAAATGTGGTGAGATGGAACTCGCAAGAAAAGTTTTCCTGTCGATGCCTGAGTGGAACTCTGTGTCATGGAATGCATTGCTTAGTGGCTATGCTCGAATTGGTGAGGGAGAAGAGGGTTTGAAACTGTTCCAACAAATGTTGGAATCAGAACCGAGGCTCAGCAATTTCACGTTGTCCACTGTTCTCAAGATTTGTGCAACCTCAGAAAATGCAAGAAAAGGTAAAGCAATTCATTCCTTGGCAATCAAGATTGGGTCTGATAATGATGGGTTTCTAAATAGTTCTCTAGTTGACATGTACTCCAAGTGTGGGCTGGCAGAGGATGCTTACAAGGTCTTTCTTAGGATCAAAGATCCTGATGTGGTGGCATGGAGCTCAATGATTTCTTGTTTCAATCATGAAGGATTCTACTACGAAGCAGCGGAGTTATTTGGTGACATGGCTCGATCTGATGTGAGGCCAAACCAATTTACACTGGCTAGTCTCATTAGCATTGCCACTGATCTTGGCGATTTGCAATATGGCAAGAGCATCCATGCATGCATATGGAAATTTGGATATGAGCTTGATAATTCAGTTTGCAATGCTTTAGTGACAATGTACATGAGAAATGGATCTGTTGAAGATGGTTATCAGGTGTTTGAGGCTATGACAAATTGGGATCTAGTTTCTTGGAATGCACTTCTATCTGGATTCCATGATGGTAATGCTTGTTGTCAGGGACCAACAATATTTAAGCAGATGTTCATGGAAGGTTTTAAGCCAAATATGTACACTTATATAAGCATCCTAAGGTCTTGCACTAGCTTGTCTAACGGAGGCTTTGGGCAACAAGTACATAGCCATATCATTAAGAACAACCTCAGTGGTGATGATTTTGTGGGAAGAGCTATTGTTGACATGTATGCCAAATGTGGATGCTTGGAGAATGCTCAATTGGCTTTCAAAAGGATGAAACAGAGAGATCTCTTCACCTGGACAGTGATAATCACTGCTTGTGCTCAAACTGACCAAGGGGAGAAGGCCATTAAGTTTTTCCGCCAAATGCAGAGGGAAGGTGTTTTCCCCAATGAGTTCACACTTGCAAGCTGTTTGAGAGGTTGCTCCAGCATAGCAGTTCTAGAAAACGGCCGGCAGCTCCATTCCCAGATCATCAAAGCTGGTCACTCAGATGATATGTTTGTTTTGAGTGCACTGGTCGATATGTATGGGAAATGTGGATGCATAGAAGATGCAGAAGCTCTATTCAGTGGTTCGGCTTCACGGGATACGGTCTCTTGGAACACAATCATTTGTAGTTATGCACAATATGGGCATGGTTGGAAGGCTCTCAAAGCCTTTCAAAGTATGGTAAATGAAGGGATCAGGCCTGATGAGGTTACCTTCCTAGGCATTCTTTCAGCTTGTAGTCATGGTGGTTTAATTGAAGAAGGGCAACGGTACTTTTATTCATTAAAAAATGTTTATGGAATTACTCCAACAGTCGACCATTATGCTTGTATGGTGGATATACTTGGTCGGGCAGGTAAACTTTATGAGGTTGAAAGATTTATAGAGAAAATGAATCTCACTACTAGTGCATTGATTTGGCAAACAGTTCTTGGGGCTTGTAAGATGCATGGAAATGTGGAACTTGGGGAAAAGGCAGCAAAGAAACTGTTTGAGATTGAACCAAAGACAGACTCGAGTTATATATTATTATCCAACATTTATGCATCCAAAAGAAGGTGGGATGATGTTGCAATGGTTAGAACATTAATGTCTAGTCAAGGTGTAAAAAAGGAACCTGGTTGTAGCTGGGTAGAGGTTGATGGTCAGGTTCATGTGTTTTTGTCAAAAGATGCTTCACACCCGAAGATCAAAGACATCTACATAAAATTGGAGGAATTGCACTTAAAACTTATTTCAGCAGGGTATATTCCAAACACGGAAAATGTTCTTCATGATGTTGATGAGAGAGAACAAAAGGAATGCCTCCTTTATCATAGTGAAAGACTTGCATTTGCTTTTTCTCTTTTGAATATGAAACCTGGAAGACCAATCCGGATTTTTAAGAACCTCCGTATCTGTGGAGATTGTCATGATGTTTTCAAGCTCATCTCAAACATCACAAATGCAGCAATTGTTATCCGTGATGTTAGTCGTTTCCACTACTTTCGTAGTGGTTCTTGCTCTTGTCGAGATTACTGGTGATCCCATTGTGCAGGTATCCAAATTGAGCATGTTTTAACTTTAAAAAAAAACAATGAGTGATACTAGCTTGTGTTGTACAGCATTGATTCAATTATTTTTGCATCGCATGATGTTTTACTTATTTATTTTTATCCCTGTACTTTCAACACTTTTCTTGTAGAAATGGAGTTGAATTGTTGAGGGCCTTGAGGCAACATCATGCATTAGCTGAGGCTGAAGCAAGCTGTTTAGTCACAAGAAAGATCCTCAGAAATTGAAGCCTGAGGTCAACCTTCTTTCTTTATGCTCTGTTACTTTCCTCTTCCACTACCCATTGAGATACACATACCCACACACCACACACACACATATTCAGAAACACACTTGAATTACCAGAGCAAGGGTAGAAGACTATGACTTCTAATTCCAGGAGATGTCAAAGGGAGGAATATCTGGCTGGCAGTCTAGAAATGATCAAAAGTATTTGAGTACTAGGATGTTCCTGAATTATAAGTAGAAGGTAAAATTTCATTAAATGGGCCTGTAACAAAATGGAGAATAAGGAGAAGATGGAGGTTATCGATGTGAGGTTGGTTGTTTCCTCCCATCATTCCTAGCTTTATTTATAATGAATAATAAGAAAGATTACAAACTAATAGGAACTTTAGAGTGTAGGAGTCCCAATTTCTAAGGAAAGGTAAAACAATGAAAAAAAAGAAACTAGATAAACTTCTATCCCTAGGCGCAATAACACAAATGAAAATAAAGTAAACCACGTTAACAACACTCCCCATATTGTGGGACCTATAAACTGGTAATCTCCAGCAGTTCCCTCAAGCTGGAATATGCTCCAGTTTGGATATGCAAAAAATCAACACTCCCCCTCAGGTTGGGGTTTCATCTTGGAACAACTAGAAGAGATATGGACCCACTGGTCTTCAATATATAGCTGTAGGAAATGCCAAGGAGCAAAGGGAGAACTTCTGGAAGCAATACGAAAACATGAACATTAATCTTCGAAAAACCACCAACAAATAAAGAGGTAGTAGGCACTAAGCCATTAACATGAGCGGTTGCATCCATGGATTACAATCTCGGGTCTCGAGGGTGTCTTGATCCTTAAGGAAACCGAGATCTCGAATCTCGGCGAGATACTACCGAAATTCCCAAAGGCTAAAAATGGGAGTTTCGACATGTATTTGATCATTTTAAGGCTATATACTGTAGGAAAATACTAATTTAGTATATATATAAACACATTTAAAGTATCAAAACTAATCACATTGTGGGAAAATCATACATTCATAAATCATAAATCCACACAATGACACAAGTGCTCATAGTTTCAAAGTCTGAAATACTCAAAATCAAATAGTTACTTCCCATCACTCCATCCTAATGTCTAATCATATGTAGAGTGGTGTGTAGGATCTATCTGGTTAGATTGCCTTTGCTGAAGATAATATAGCTCGGTTTGAAAAACAATGTCCTGCCACGACATCCTCCGACTGAAGTAGCGCTGGTAGTTGTCCACATATCTGTTATACATGAAATTTGGTATGTTTGTAAAGTAACCTATCCTTGGATACTGTAACAATTCCAAAAAGGGATGGACAACAAGGTCACAAACCAAAAACCAAAAGAGAGAAGAAGATTGAAGAAAAGAAGAAGAGGAGGAGAGAGAGAGATTTCGACACAGCAGTGTGCTGTAGCCGAAACTGGTAAAGAGCTCTCTCTTCAATTACTTTTATTTATAGAGAATGTAAACATCCATTATAAGGAAAGTATCTATAATAAGAGAGGACTAAAAGGAAAAATACAATGGACTCATAATGTAAATAACCAAACAATAAGAAAAGGAAACAAAACAAAGCATCCATATCGGTATTGGCTGGCGGTAATTACCGCCCAACCGATACCAATATGGGCCCTAATGGGCCATATCGTAACACCCTCCCTCAAGCTGGAGTATACAAATCACCAAATCCATGCTTGTAACAATTCAATCGATACGTTGGTCCAAACAAGGGCTTTGTAAGAATATCTGCAAGCTGATTTGAAGAAGAATCAAAAGGAGTGGCACTAGCTTCTTCATAATAGCATCTTGAACAAAATGGCAATCCACCTTTATATGTTTGGTACCCTCATGGAATACTGCATTTCTAGCAATGTAGATAACAACTTGATTGTCACACATCAAAGACATAGTTCGAGAGACTGAAAATCCAAGTTCTTGCAAAAGAATTCTTATCCATAATAATTCAACAATAGTCTATGCCATAGCACGGTACTCAGCTTCAGCATTGGACTTATTTATAGTAGTTTGCTTCTTATTTCGCCACATAACGAGATTACCTCCAACAAAGGTACAATATCCAGTAGTTGAACGTCTATCATCATCAGTTCCTGCCTAATCAGCATCAGAAAAACCAACAATATCAAGGTGGCGATGTCGATGTTGATGATAAATAAGACTAGTACAAGGAGACTTCTTGAGATATCGCAGTATTCGACAGGCAGTTTCCTAGTGGGCAACTTTAGGTGCATGCATAAATTGACTAACTATTCCAACAACAAAGGAAATGTTAGGCCGAGTTACAGTAAGATAGATTAGCTTTCCAACCAAGCGTCTATATTTATGAATATTATAATATTCAGGACTATCACATGTTTTAAGCTTCTGATGTGGGTCCATTGGCGACAGAAGAGAACGTCTTAAAATAATCAACCCCATAGGTCTGAGTAAACCCTTTGGCAACAAGTTTAGCCTTTAGTCTATCAATAGTGCCATCAGAGTTATGTTTAACTGTATATACCCATCTGCAACAAACAAATGAGTGACCTTGAGGGAGATCAACAAGGGTCCAAGTTTGGCATGCCATCAGAGCATCCATCTCAGCATCCATAGCTGCTTTCCACCCTGTATGAGACAAGGCTTGGAAAAGAGAAGTAGGAACAAAGGTAGTAGAAAGGGAGTGAACCAAATTTTGGTGACAACCATAGTTGTCAAGGCTTCGCCTAGGCAACGCCTAGGCACCCAAGGCCGCCTGAAAAATAGGGCGCCTTGGTCGCCTAGGTGCCCCGTCAGGCCTCTAACGCCTTGGTTTGCCTTGACGCCTTGACAACTATGGTGACAACGAAGAAGGTGGCAGTAGAAACAAAATGCTCAATTGGAAAAGTAATTAAAGAACGTTGAGTACAAATACGAATACCTTTACGAAGAGCAATAGGGAGATCAGAAGAAACCATAGGATCAGGAGTAATAAAAGTTGGCGGAGCAGTTGGTGCACTAGTAGCTGGAGCCACTGGATGACGTTGTGTATAAACCTGCAAGGGAGGTGGAAGGTCAGATGGTAAGGTTTGGTTAGATGGTGGTTTAGGATCATCAGGTGTGATGGTAGGGATTGGTGGTTCAGAATCATTAGGTGAGAGAGGGAGAAAGGAAGGAGTAGGCATTGTAACCGGATAGTATGGTTTGTCTTCAAAGAAAGTAACATCAGGATTGACATGATGACGTTTAGCAGTAGGATCAAAGCATTTATACCCTTTTTGAGTACGGGAATAACCAAGAAAAATACACTTAAGAGAGCGAGAAGTATGTTTTCCTAATTTAGGATGCATGATATGGACAAAACATGTACTACCAAAAACTCTAGGGTAGACATGAAATAAAGAAGTATCTGGATAAAGAAGACAAAAGGGAATTTTATTTTGTAAAATAGAAGAGGGCATCCGATTAATAAGATAACAAGCAGTCAGAATGGCATTACCCCAATAAAATTTAGGCACATTCATATGAAACATCAGAGATCGCGCAATATCCAAAAGATGTCGATTTTTATGTTCAACAACCCCATTTTGTTGAGGAGTATGGCACAACTAGTATGGTGTATTATGCCATGTTCAAAACAGAAATTAGATTAACCGTTTGAACATATTCAAGAGCATTGTCTATATGTGAAATCTTAATGGAAACCCCAAATTGATTTAAGTTCTTTATAGAACCCTTAAAAAATAGTAAGTACTCAAAACGATCTTTAATTAAATAGAGTCAGGTCATCTTGGAAAAATCATCCACAAAGGTTACAAAATAAAAAAAGCCCTAGCTTATTGGGGATACCACAAGGACCCCAAATATCAGAATGGACTAAAGAAAAAGGGGTAGAATTCCTAGGTGTAGTACTAGTAGGAAAAGAGGAACGGTGATGTTTCTCTAGGTTTGTTGTAAATCAAACCAGATGGCCTTGGTAGTATTGTGAAATATCACAGTAGGTAAGATGGAAGGCTCAATACTATTCCACTACTAAGTTTGAACCAAAGAGTTGTCATGAAGCCAGGTATTATACGTCTTAACAGACTCAGGATCCTTAAGATCACAAGCAGGAGCATCATCAGTTAACAACTGCACTTTATCTTTAGACAGGATCTGGGTCTTGATGGCCTGAGCCCAGAGAAGATAGTTTGAAACCCTTTTCAATTTAATGGAGATGATCTGAACCTGTAGGCTTGGGATCAGTCATCTTAGAACAAAATAAATAACAATTAACACAATCAAGCAATATAAAATTGTTTTTCTTTCACTCGGTTATGCCAACCGAGAGGCCAAAGGATATAAGGCTCAAAGTGAAGCAATGGTTGGTGGTGGATATAGGGTAGAACAATAATAAAAATAACAATAATCCAAAATTTTGGTTCCGCCAACTGAGTGGCCAAGGAATGAAGGGCTTAAAGGGGGTGGCAGTAGGATAGTAGGTAGTAAATTTTATTTTTTATTTTTATTTTTTTAATTATATCTCAACTCATTAACAATAAGAAGGTGATCGAGAAGTTAAGAAAAGAACCAAACCATTGGTAGCATAGTGTTAATAGAAGTAGATCTCGATCTCCAAGACAAGTAGTACATAGTTAGAACAAAAATATCAAAGGCCTATTAAACGGTAGCGTTGATGAATGATAGCTAAGGATCTAGGGCTCTGATACCATGTAACAATTCCAAAAAAGGATGAACAACAAGCTCACAAACTAGAAACCAAAAGAGAGAAGAAGATTGAAGAGAAGAAGAAGAGGAGGAGAGAGATTTCTAAACTGCAGAGTGCTGTAGCCGAAACTGGTAAAGAGCTCTCTCCTCAATTACTTTTATTTATAAAGAATGTAAACATCTATTACAAGGAAAGTATTTATAATAAGAGAGGACTAAAAGGAGAAATACAATGGACTCATAATGGAAATAACCAAACAATAAGAAAAGGAAACAAAACAAAGCATCCATAGAGGTATCGACTAGCGGTAATTACCGCCCAGCCAATACCGATATGGGCCCTAATGGGCCATATTGTAAAAGATACATTTCAATATAATGTGGAATGAACTCAGTGTACACTGGCTGGTGGGGCATGACTCTTTGGGTTGTCAGGAAGGAGAAGAGACCGTCCACAAAGTTGGAACCAGTCTGTGAAGTAGCATCAACAAAAGAATCATGTGGATTGGGAAGCGTGCGGTAATTGTCACCGGAATAAGAACCGTACGCCGATGTGGTGGCAAATCTGGGAGCAGGGAAAGATGGGGCACTCCACTGCCACTGCTCTTATCTAGTGCTACCCTCAATGCTCATTCCTGCAAAGCTTGTGGACATGCTATCAACCTCAGGCTCAATATCAGGATCAGGAACAGGAACGATGTCAATGTAATAATCGTCATCTTCTTGGGTTGGTTGCAAAGGGCGGCGACAAGACCGACGTGAATACCCAGCCGTAGGATGTGATGAAGATGGCACCCACCATGGTTTGTATCCTGTGTAGCATGAGTATACTGGCTCTCGTCGGTCAATCTAACAATGAGTACAGTCGGTCTAGGATCATATGAGGCCCCACCACCACCACCACCACCATTACCACCACCACCATCACCATCACCATCACCATCACCATTACCACCATCGCCATTATCACTATTAGAAGCTGACCAACCAGTCTCATCGGCTGTATCATCGCCACCAGTGCTTGTGCCATTGCCTATGTCACACTCCTTTCCCGATATATCGGTACTATGGAATGGACGAGATCTCCACATCCTAATTTAGGGCATTGGAAATCCCCTTCCAGGATCATAAAATGTGGAACACCAACTAATAAACCCAACATGACACAAGAAATAATAATAATCCACACCACCAGATTACTTAGATTCCAAATCAAGAGTATAGCGGAAGTTTTAGAAATTGTTAAGTTACATTGCTAAATAATCAAATAATAATAATATTGATAAATTCCCAAACCATGGTAAATGTTAGTAATTAAGATAATTAAATCCTTAAAATGTAAATTATTCATATGGGCAACACGCCCCCAACTCCAAAAGAATTAATCCAATTTCAAATATTGTTCATAAATTGTCCATTGTGTCTATCCGTAGACACAGTCGCCACACTTGCATGTCTCGTCATGAACGTCGTCATCACCAGCGTCCACAACGTCGAGTTCCACATCGGTCAAACCTGCATCTAAAAGAATTTGTGTATACAAGGGTAAGCTTAGCAAGGAAATCAAATGTGCAACATACAATATACATGAATTAACAACTATGATTTGGTATATAACTGTATGTGCTAACTCGCGGGCTCCACGGTGAATGCCGCCTCACTAGGTGTACAGCAAACATCCCTGGGTTGCACGGGTCACTCCTAAAGAATGAATACCGCCTCCCTCGGCGTATAGTATCATCCCCCATATATGGGTCCGTCGTTTTGGTCTGCACATGACCGCAACTCATCCTAAGTCCACCTCGTGGCACTTGAGGAGGTGATAATCCCATTAATCGTTTTGCCCGCCCATCCATACTACGTCGGGTATGGGGAGCATCGCAGCTATGTTCATACCACCCTTTATTGAACCGATGCCATTACATAACCCCCTAATGGCTAGGGGACAGTTATTAGGGTGAGTAACATACAACTAACCAAGTCCTCCTAATTATCCAGATTATTGGATTGTAACGTCGCCAAGCTTCAGACCCCGTCCGAGCCCCCACATAGGCATCGTGACTTGGCTAGGTTACACATGGTCATTGCAAAGCAGCGTTCGTAAGAAGTGGTGCAAGCGTCCCATTCCACCCACCTTCCTCCTTACAAACTTAACCAAACATCACGAATCAAAACACAGGTCAGTCGCTTTTGTGGAAAGGTAGCGAGTGTCCCATTCCACTCGCCCTCCAATCTTTACCGACACTGCTGACCCCAAGTTCAAGAATGCATATGCATGGTGTTACAATATGTAAGGGTCAAACATGGCCCTTACGGATATCGCTGGCGGTCAATAGCGCTAGCAGATATCGGCTGGCCTGTTTGGTCCATCTTTGAACTTTATTTGTTTCCTTTATGTGTCTATTCCTCTCATGGACAGTTTCCTTTTGTATTTCCTCTTCATATCTATAAACATATGTGTGTGTGAGAGAGCTAGTATCGATTCTAGTGTCCTGCTCTTTGCTGTCCACTAAATCTCTCTCTCTCTCTTTCTTTCTCTTTCCTTCTTCTTCTCAATTCTTTTCTCTCTCTCTCTTTTCTTCTTCTTCTCAATTCTCTTTATATTTTTCTGGTTTGCGAACTTGCTGGTTACTTCTTTGTGAATTGTTACATGGTATCAGATCACTAGATCTTGGCTATCATTCAAACTTATTATTTTGATAGGCCTTTGATATTTTTGCTCTTCTTCTACTACTTCTACTACTAGATGATCGAGTTTTCTTTTAGTTCATCTATGCTACTAATGTTGGTTAATTGAACTGCTCGATCATCTTGTGCTCATGTGTTGAGAATTGTAGAATTTTTTTTTGTGCTACCCTACTACTATTACTACCGCCCCCTCCATACTTTGAGCCTTTCTTTTTTTGCCAATCGGTTGGCTGAACTTAAAAAAAAAAAAAAAAAAAAATCATCATCATATCACAAATCTTGATCATTGTTTGGTGTTAAGTGATACTGGCTTTGAATCATTTAGAGGAATAATAACCAATAGCTTCGGCGGTAATAGTGTTGTTCTTCAAAATTGATTTCTGATACGACCGATCTCTAAGCCATTAATCGTCAGGAGGTTCCTTACCCCACTACCTTCACCACCCCTTTTTTTTTTTTATCTTGAGCCTTCATTCCTTGGTCACTCCGTTGGCGGAATCGAGATTTTTTGTGCTTGATTATTTATGTTCACGATGACTGAATACAAGTCTTTAGAGACTCAAATTATTTCTATTAAATTGAAGGGGGTTTCCAACTACCTACTATGGGCTCAGGCTATTAAAGCCTACATCCGATGTAAGGATAAACTTAAATTGTTGCTTGAAGAGGCTCCTACAGTTGATGACACAGATAAAGATTAAAGAGTCAATTAAACTTTATGATGCTTGGCAGTGTGATAATTCTCTTGTTCAGACTTGGTTATGGAATAGCTTTGAACCGTTTATCCTGCTTACTGTAATGTTCCATGATACTGCTAAGGCCATTTGGGCTGATTTAAAGGAGACCTATGGATAGGTTAAGAATGTGACTCGTATTTATGACCTGTATAAAAGAATGTTTACCTATTCCATTGGTGATAAATCCCTGACTGATTATTATAGGGGTTTTAAAGGTCTCATTGAGGAAATTCAAGCTGTGCAACCTTTGACCACTGATATTACCAAGCTTAAAGCCCAACAGTTTGGTTCTATGTAGCCAAATTCTTGGCTGGCCTGTCTCCTGAGTATTAGGCTGTGAAGAATCAGCTTCTTGTTGGAGCATCCATACTTACCCTAAGTGAGACTTTCTTTCGTCTCCAGCGTCTTGTACCCAAACTGACTCTTTTCCTAAAGATACTTCTCCTAAAGATACTTCTGCCTTGTTTGTTGGCCTTGGATGGGGTTCTTCCCCTAGAGGCTGTGGTACCAACCGTGGTGGTGGTGGTGGTTCTGGTCGACCACCTGTTGATAAGTCTGCTCGTTTTTGCACTCATTGTCAGATGCCCAATCACACTACTGATATTTGTTGGGAAATGTTTGGACGTCCTGAATGGACAGACACTTTGGTTAACACTGTTGCCATCAATGATGCATCTCTTGCTGCTGCCCCTGTTTCTCCACCCATACCCACAATTCCCTCTATACATTATGAGGTCCTACATCGTAGGGTTCAACAACTTGAGGCATCTGGCTCCACATCCACTGCTACCTTAGCCCATACAGGTAACTTTGCCCTTCTTTCCCATACCTCTCCTTGGATCCTTGATTCTGGAGCTACCTGCCACATGACTGGTGAGACTTCTACGCTTCATAGCATGTTATTCTAATCACTCTATCTTTATCAGATGTCATAACTCAAATGTCACCATTATTGCTGTTTATGCTGATGATTTTATTATTGTAGGAAATGACAAGTCTAGTATTGCTGAAATCAAGTCATATTTGAATGCTAAATTTCAGATGAAAGACTTAGGGCTTCTTCATTATTTCTTGGGGATTGAAGTAGTACGAAGCCGCAAAAGCATAAGTCTTTCTCAACGGAAATATGTACTTGATCTCCTTTCTGAAACTGGCTTACTTGGAGCCAAGCTTGCTGATATTCTTATGGACCCCCATAAGAAACTTGAAACGTGTGACAGTCCTGAGTTCTTTGATGTTTATCAATATAGACGCTTGGTTGGGAAGCTGATTTATCTTACTGTCACTCGGCTTGACCTCTCCTTTGTTGTTGGAGTGGTGAGCCAATTTGTGCAAGCTCCCAAAGTGGCATATTGGGAAGCTACCTGTCGTATGTTACGTAATCTAAAGAAAGCTCCTGGTAATGGTCTTATTTACCATCAACATCGTTACTTTGACGTTGTTGGTTATTCTGATGCTGATTGGGTAGGAACTGATGGTGACAGACGTTTAACTATCGGATATTGTATTTTTGTTGGTGGAAATCTTGTTACATGGTGGAGTAAGAAGCAAACTACTATATCCAAGTAAGCGCTGAAGCTGAATATCATGCTATGGCACAGACTACTGCAGAATTGTTATGGTTGAGAAATCTTTTGCAAGAACTTGGTTTTTCTTCAGCTCGACCAATGTCCTTACTATGTGACAATCAAGCTGCCATCTATATTGCTAGTAATCCAGTGTTCCATGAACGTACCAAACATATAGAGGTGGATTGCGATTTTGTTCGAGATGCTGTTATGAAGAAATTGGTGGTCACTCCCTTTGTATCTTCTTCAAATCAGCTTGCTGATATTCTCACAAAACCTCTGTTTGGACCAGCGTATCGATTAAACTGTTACAAGCTTGGAATGGGTGACGTGTACATTCTAGCTTGAGGGAGGGTGTTAAGATATGTAAGGGCCCGATATCGCTGGTGGTCATGAGCGCCAGCCTGTTTGGTCCATCTTTGGACTTTATTTGTTTCCTTTATGTGTCTATTCCTCTCATGGACAGTTTCCTTTTGTATTTTCCTCTTTATATCTATAAATATATGTGTGTGAGAGAGAGCTAGTATTGATTCTAGTGTCCAGCTCTTTGCTGTCCACTAAATCTCTCTCTCTCTCTCTCTCTCTCTCTCTCTCTCTCTCTTCTCTATATTTTTCTGGTTTGTGAACTTGTTGGTTACTTCTTTGTGAATTGTTACACATCATCAAACAAACAGTTTATTGGATGGCATGTTATCACACATAGCATGTTATCAATCGCATAGCATCGCACAACATAAGCATATATACCTAATTCTACCAAACAAGGTCCAATTCCCTTACCTGGGACAGCAGCAGCAAAATAATAGAGAGTACGAATCTTGAGTAGTTTCTCCTAGAGTTCTGCTGTACCTCAAATAGCAATAGAAGTACTAGTATCAAATCCATCGGTTCACTGCTTGCCTCTATTGTTTGCCCAAGCATAGCCTAATAGTTTATTTACATTTCCAGAAGTCTGATTATCATTAATGAGCATTCTATACTTGCTGCCTAGAGGTTCCAAATACGTAGAATCCTAAACAGCAAGAATTGAAGGTAAAAGGCATAGGTTAAAATCAAAACGACGGGGAATACCTATGAAAATATATAATTCCAAGGATATGAACACATGAACAGGTTCACAAAAATTCCAGAAAGATGATGACCAAAGATGGCCTTTATCCGAGGTCATTTCACCGTGCGGCACATGACTGACCGCACGGTCTTGACCACAGGCGTGTGCGGCACATGCCATCGGCTGCACGTCAAAACGTGGCCAAAACACTTCGATCTTTCTCCAGTGGTTTTCTAGAATTTAATTAAGCCTAATTAAGGATTTTGGGTTCGAAAATCTCATTCTAACTTAGGTTTTTGGCATTGATTCTGTTTCCCAGTTTATCGATATTGCTGGATTTGGTTTTAATACTTTGGATCCGATTCTAGCAATACCAGGAGAGGTTTTCCTTGGGTTTTAATCCAACAATAAATCATTCCAATGAATCCCCAAGGTCTAAGGTCCTTAGATCCAACCATTAGTCATTATGATCCACTTTTCGATATTCTTAGGATCTCAATTCTTCACTAATTCAGATCCAAGTTTCAGTTGAGTCCTTGAGTGAATCTCAGTATTAGTTATAGGAGGCAATGGCTTGAGAAATATGACCAGAGATCCTTTCATGGTTCATACTCGTTTATTTTAACTCAAAGAGAAGTAAGAGGATAGGGAGATCGATACCAGTTATGGTTTTTGGTGTCGGTGCTGTCCAGCGGTTAATTCCGATGGTGGTAGAGGATCCTTCTTCCTTCTCTCTTCTCCCTTCTTCTCCAGAACATGGCAGAGCTCTCTTCTCTCACTTTCCCTCACGTTTTTGTCCATGTGATGTTATGGTTTTTGGTGTCGGTGCTGTCCAGCGGTTAATTCCGATGGTGGTAGAGGATCCTTCTTCCTTCTCTCTTCTCCCTTCTTCTCCAGAACATGGCAGAGCTCTCTTCTCTCACTTCCCCTCACGTTTTTGTCCATGTGATGTTGGGAATGAGGGAATGGATTGAGTGAAACTCAATTCACATTGGACAGGCTCTAAACATGGAAGGGGAAGGATTCCCTCCTCCTTTCTAATTTTAAAATGGACAATGAACCTGGACACTAATTCCAATGAGTCCTATTTGAGACCAGGTCTGATCATTGGTCCAATTGGGTCGGTTTTCTGAACCAAACTCGATCCAAGAGGTGCAGCACTGGGGTGTGGCACGTGTGTGACCGCACCTTGGTGGTGTCGTGCCGGACCCCTTATTTACATCCTGATTGTATAATTTGAGTACCAGGGTTTTGCTAAGTTACCTTTATTGGGTTTCATTGGTTTGGTCCACCTTGGTTTGATTCGTTCGTCGTGGTAAGACTTGTTACAAAGTCAAAATTTCAAATTAGGACCGAAATTTTGGGTGCGGGTTTTACAACCAGCTAGGGGGTCAAAAGGTCGAGGCGATTGTATGTGTATACGACCTTTGTCTGAGGACAGAAACCGCTGCACATCAGCACCCATCGGAGTAGCCAAAGTGGGGTCGGGCCTCCTACCAGACTCATCCAACACTGTTATTGCTTTATTTCGCACCCACTCCAGAAAGGGATCCTCCTCATCTGAAGATAGTTGGAAGATGTCAGCGAGCTCAATCGGGGTTTGATTGTTTTGTTGTGATCAGCTTATGCTCTGTACTTTCAGTCTCATGTTGTAATGCACGTACACCAAGTCATTGAGCCGTTGAGAGCATAATATATTCCGTCTTTTTGAATGGATGAGGTAGAAGGTACTTCAGTTTCGCTCACAGCCAGATACGGAACATGTCTGAGATGGGATTTTGATTGCTATTATCTTGAACTTAGATTCATTCTCGCCATACAACACCCACCACTCAGTTGCACAGGAAGAAGAACACATTTTAACGAGATCTCGTTCTCATGTCAATATACATATTAAACAAGATATGTTACTTGGAAATTGCAATTTTCATAATTCCATACTAGGATCAGTACTTTCTTGGCCAGCCACTGTGGCGGAAGTTCCCAAACTCCCAAGGTCATCTCTGAATGTTTTAATCTACACCCATTCGGAAACTTATAAAAATTAACCATTATAATATATGGATATTCAAATAATTCAGCACTTAAACCATACAACTCACTTCCAAGTTGCCAAGTGCTTGTACAGTTGAACTTGGTTCCAGCCACAACAGTTTTGACCACACTAATGAGGTTAGAATTGAGCCCAAGAACATGTGAATATTGATATTTGGGGTTCAAATAGTATGCTGCAAAATGTGAGTCACATGATTAAAATCTAGTACTAAATTGAACTAAATTAAAGAAATTATGAAATATACTCACCAGCCTTATGCAGTGGGTGCATTAGCTAATTCTCCCATCGATCTTTAATCTTGATAAAATTTTTGTTACCATGTGGAAACACAACACGAACACACTCCTTTAACATATTGATGGCAGCATATAAAAGTGGCATGGTGGGCTTAAATGATGTATCCTCCAATCTCAACACCTTCATCACTGGCTCCAAAATTTTTACTACGTTCTTCAGGGTTCTCCAAAATTCATTTGAAGCTATGGTAGACTGTGCTTGAACCCCACCAGGGGAGATGGACTCCCTCTAGCGAAATCAGTCATCAGATGCAAACATCGATCTGAGTCCTACCATCTTTGCCTCAAAGCTCTTCAGTGCTATATAGTTGGTAGCAAATTTGGTAACGCCGGGTCTAACCAAGTCCCCTCCACATTTCTCTCTCAGGAAGTTCAAAGAATAGCCATGGTTGTATACAAATGTTGTCCCCTATCTAGCTTGTTAAACCACAATTTTTACCTTGGATAGCTTGCCCATATCCTTCAGCATGAGATCAATGCAATGGGCGGCACATGGAGTCCAGAAGAGATTGTAGTTCATATTAGCTATCATCATCTCTCCTGCCTTCTTGTAGTTGTTGTCATTGTCTGTCACAATGTGGACCACATTTTCAGCCTCAACTTCATCCACCATTGTCTGCAACAGTTCATAAATGTAATTGACATCTTTTGTCACAGCAGATGCATCCACAGACTTGAGGAACGCTGTCTTCCCATCACAGTAGACTATGAAGTTGATGATGGACTTTCTAGTGGGATCAGTCCAATCATCACACATAATGGTCACCCCATATGTATTCTAGGACCTCTTTAAATCTTCTATCCAATTTTGTAGTTCTTTTTTTTGTCTAGGGAGATATATATTCATGATTTCATATGCAGTGGGGCCTTTAACCCTAAGACCAGCCTCAGCAACTGCATCAAGAATGGTCTGATAGTATAGGCCCGTAGTGGCATGTGTTGGGATACCATAATAGAAGGACCACCTAGCATAGGAATCCCCAATATATTCTTTTGTATTCTTCCACATTGACTTCAGCTTCTTCTACTTGTTCCCAGGCTTCCTAAAAGCTGCTGGATCCTGGTGTAGGATTTCAACATAATCCTTATCCCTAGCAGGTAGTGGCTGGGGTTGTGTTCTAGTACTTTGTGATCTTCTAAACATAGAAGTCAACCCCTTACTCTGTGTTTATGGCTGAGGTTGTTGATTTGATCCACTACCATTGGCATTTGCCCCTCTCATCATGGCCCTCGCCTTTCCTGGTCCATATCAAGGGAGACTCTACTAGCTACAACTGCCCATCTCACATCTCTAGCCTCAGCCTCAGTCATACCAGTAGTATACATGCCATCATCATCAGAAGAGTCATCATCCATACCACCTCTTATTGTGCCTCAAATTGCATCCTAGCTTTTTCTTTCTCTGCCTTTTTCTGCTGTCCTCCTTTTATCTGTTTGGTTACGGCATTGGAAATCTCCATAGGAACCATAATACACTTTGCCACTTCTGTACTGGTCCCACTCAAGTGTTGTTTAAGTCTAGTGATCCCACTAGAAATAAGCCTTTTCCAACAAAATTTACATTGGGTCTTCTGTCTATTACCGTAAATGGCAGTCCCATGTTGCCATGCCATATCAGTACGACCACCATCACCTCCCTCAGCAGACCCTGAAACAACCATTATCTCTCGTTAGCACTGTTACATTAAATGATAAAATAAACAAACTTAAATCAATAGGTTTAATATAAAGAAACTTAAAATGGAATAACATAAAAAACACCAAATATCAAATACAACTCAAAACACATTGAAATTATTTTTCAAAATTTTATTCATATTTTATAAGAAAACAGAATATTTTTTCCAATTTTACAGAATTAATTAGATATTATTATTAATTTCGGATATTACATAAAAATAATTTTTTTTTCCAAAAAAAAATATCCGACACCATGGAACCGTAGATCAACCAATGGTGTTCAACATATATTATTTTGAATACCAACAGATAAGTATTAATAATATTTTTCCTAATTTTTTATTGATGGAAAATAGGATTTTTTAATCAGAAATTCAAAAAAAATAAAAATATATACTAAAAAAAAATGAAACCATGATATATCGGCCAAAGTTGTTCAACATATATTATTTTGAAAGTACCGATTAATATTTACAAAATGTATTTTTCATTTTCTTTAAAAAAAGAAAAAAATATATATATATATATATATATATATATATGTATATATATATATATATATATATATATATATATATATATATATATATATATATATATATATATATATATAGGAAAAAAATGAAATCGTGCCCGCGTGGATGGCCAATGGTGTTCATAATATATTATTTTGAACAACGTCTAATAAATATTTATCATATTTTTTTTTCATTTTTTAATTGCTGGAAAATAGGTTTTTTTTTTTTAACAGAAAATTCAAAATAATAAATATATACACATAAAAAAAATTTCGAAAGGGTGAGCTTGTAGATCGGGCTCATGTGTTGCACATATAAAAATTTCATCATTATCTAACATGTATTGATCATGTTATGTAAAAAACTATGTTTTTGGGAAAAAACCTTACATAAAATAGTAGATCCGACGATGAATTAGTGATTTCCTCCCTCGTTCCAAGCTTCAACAAGACTTTGGTGGAGTGATTTGGCAAGAACAGCTGGAAAGTAGCCAAAAGAAGAGGGAACAGAGAGTTTAGAGTGAAAACAATAAGTCTTGGTCGAAATTTTGACCGAAACTTGCTATTTATAACAAAAACCAGCTCGAGAACTAGTCGAGTTGGTCAAAACTGGGCGAGACCAGCTCGAGAACCAGTCGAGTTGGTCGAGACCCTGTTTTGACCTGGTTTCTTGTCTCAAGCCTATCGAGAACCTCGAGAAAATCGAGATCTCGACGAGCTCGCCGAGATTTGATCTATGGTTGCATACGTGTAACAGATAATAGTCTCTCTTCAATGAGCAGACCTGCATAAAGGTTGCATCTTATGCAACTAAATAAAAAAGATTGCATCTTGGAAAACTGGTAATAGTCTCTCATCAATGAGTAGGACTGAATAAAGGTTGCATCATGTGCAACTGAACAAAAAGTTGCATCTTGTGTAACTGATAATAGTCCATCGTCAATGAGTAGACCTGACTAAAGGTTGCATCTTATGCAATTGATAATTTCTCTCGTCAATGAGTAGATCTGAACAAAGGTTGCATCTTGTGCAACTAATAATAGTCTCTCGCCAATGAGTAGACCTAAATAAGGTGATAAAAATGCCTCTCCAATGAGTAGACACGAGTCTTTCTTCCTTTTGCAGACTTGAACAAACCGATAAAAGTGTCTTTTCCATGAGCAGACACGAAGTGTCTGTAAGTCGATGTCCGATATCCCTATTATGGCTATTATTTGATTAGGACGTGTTGGGCCTGTTATGGCTATTCTTAAATTAGGAAGTATTATAAAAATTAGGAAGCTTTTTTGTACTTCCTTTTATTTCCTTTCCTTTTATTGTCAGATTAGGTCTCCTATATATAATCCTTTGTAACACTTTAGACTTAGACATTGGATCAATAAAGTATCTATCTTTCTTCTTTTTCTTTTCTTCTCAGACTCTATCATGGTATCAAAGCAGGTTCCTTGAATCAATCCAGATCTTCATTACGAATAAGACAGCAAGTATTGGCATCTCTGTTTCTCTTGCACCTCATCATTGCAAGTTGCAGAGATCCTCTCATCGTTTCTTCCTTCTCTTTGCATCGAAAAAGCCAACAGTAGTACTTCTTTCTTGATCTTCACATTGGTATTCTTCATATCGGTATGCTTCACAGCAGAATCGGTACATCTTTCTTCTTCTTTCATGATCACAATCTTGTCTTCTTTCTCTGTAACAAAAATGTCGTCTATTGAAAAGAAAAATTAAACCATTAGCATCAGGTTAAATGGTAGCAATTACTCTTATTGGTCATCTGTAAAGTAAATTTTTTTAATTGGCAAAGGCAAATGACTGATTCCACAGTCAAACCATCAGATCCGAAAGGAGAAAATAATAGCCATAATAGGGATATCGGATATCGGCTCACTTCATCAATTATCTGCCCTTCATCAGACTGGTACTTGGGAACTGGTACCGATGCCCACTGACAAAAATATTATTGGTTGCAAGTGGGTTTTTAAGGTCAAAATCAACTCTAATGATTCCCTTTAGCACTACAAGGCTCGCCTTGTTGCAAAAGGTTTCTCCCAGGCAAGGATTAAAGTATCGTGTATTGGTATCGTATCGGTCGGATGATCTTAAGAGATGTATCGTATCGTATCGTGGATACGGTGGATATGCTAAGATACGGGCAAAATATGCATAGGAATGCTTGAGAAACATACAAACACTAATTTAAAACATAAAAACCCTATAATTAACCAATTTTATGGTCTGTACAAGACATTAAGTGATTGGACTCAATACATTACTTCCAATCATAGGTATGTATATAAATTATAAAGAATTTTATTTACACTAATTGCACTAATTTACCTCCAATTAACTAATTTTTATTATTTTTTTCTTTATAAAATTAATACCATTTCTTAACTTTTAAGTGGTGTGCAGTGTATGTTAATATAGAATGTGATACATGGGATCATGTCCCATGGACAAGGAATTAAGTATCGACACGATACGCACTGTATCGGCCAATACGTATCGGT
This sequence comes from Protea cynaroides, assembly GCA_028583415.1. Classification (NCBI taxonomy): domain Eukaryota; kingdom Viridiplantae; phylum Streptophyta; class Magnoliopsida; order Proteales; family Proteaceae; genus Protea; species Protea cynaroides. The sequence goes on along the minus strand of CM053268.1, from coordinate 18,046,184 downwards.
ATCGACACTAGTCGATACAATACCCCTCGATTCGTCTCTCAATTTAAAAAAAAAACACAGTATTTAGCGTATGGAGCCGTATCGGCTTGATACGCCTCGATACGCTCGATACACTCGATAGTGTATCGATACACTTTAAATATGATTAAAAAAAAAAGAAAGAAAAACCAACCTGCAATAAATACGCCTTGATACAGTTCAATACTGGTCGATACTGGTTGACACACCCTTTTAGTATCGAGCAGTATCGATTCTCTGCAAAAACACGTCTTTTTCCAAAAGCCGATAACCATTTCAGCTTGATTCCTTGTCTACAACTTCATTTTCTTCCAAAAAACTTTAAGGCTTTGATTCCTAGCCCTAAAACGACTGGGAAGGTAGCAACAAACTTGGTTTTTGTGAAGATTAGAGCCTGAAATCATCTCTTCAAGCTCTAAGGGCGGAAAACAGTGAAGGTATGAGTTTCAACTTTATTTTTTTTCAAAATAAATCGATTTTTGTGTTGTTTCTTCCCATGAATCAGTGAAGTATGGTTATATTTGGTGAATACATGCTACATACATGGATTTAAACACTAATTTGAGGTTCGATTTGAGAATTTTTTGAAGAACAGTACAAATTTTGATTTTTTTTTCCAAAAATTAATCCTTTGGTTTTCTACTACTTATATAAGATGTGTAAACCACTAATCTACCATCTTTGCGGCTCAGTGGTAATTTTCGAGTTTTTTTTTTTATTTTTTGGTTAAAAAATTAGATATGTAATACCTCTCAGCTCTCTCTCTCTGCTCTCTGCTCTCTGTTCTCTCTCTCTCTACTCTCTGTTCTTTGTTCTCTCCTCTGTTCTCAGCATTTTTTTTATTTTTTGGTTAAAAAAATAGATATATAATACCTCTCAGCTCTCTTTCACTGCTCTCTATTCTCTCTCTCTGCTCTTTGTTTTCTGTTCTCTCAATTTGTCTTATTTTATTGTTTTTTATTAAATCATTTGATTTCATATTGAGATGTGCGAGAAGAAGAAAAGTTTTTAAAAATGACATCATATCAACATGATCAACATTTGTGTTGGAAAAATTTGAAAACAGTTTTTATAAACATTTGTTTTTATAGTTTTTTATTTTTGTGATCTTTGAGTCATCTATTACGAAAATTAAAAAATTCATCACCAAGACCCAGCTAGCTGGAAAGTGCCATCAATAATGATATGGGAGAGATTGATAGAATCAGTTTGTTTTACGCAAAAATAAAAAATAAAATTAATCAATTTGGAAAAGGACATTAATTTCCAACTTTATCTCTATGGAGTGGAGTGAGAGGGAATTCAATATGATTGTTAGTGTGGGGCTCTTTTCTCGTCTGTTGCCATGTGCAGGAGTTGATATTTCCTCCCATCTTTTATTGTTTGTTATGATGCACTGATTCAAATCCTCTCCTCCCAAGGGTTCGGGGGGAGAGGCGAACTCCCATCATCAATCGATTCCTGACATTTAGGAGTGGCTTTACTAGCAATGATGGAAGGACCAAACAGTTCTTTTAGTACCATAGAAAATAATATAAAGAAGATTTTTTTTTTCCATTGTTTGTTATCAGGTAAAATGATTAGAAAATATAATTTTCCATTGTTTGTTTTGGTATAGATGTAAAGAAATATATTGTAAAAGTAGGAAGATATTACATGAAAGCTCCGTTTGTTTGGTCTGACGTTAACTTTTAACTTTTTTTTTGTTTTGATGTTAAGTAAAATTTTACACCTAACATTTTATAGGTAAAATATTTCCATATAAAATGATAGAAAAAAAATGTGTAAAATATAATTTTTCTTCTTGGTAGTTTTTTTTGGCCATATTGAAACAAAATGTGGGCTTCCGGAAGAGCCTGCCCTTCAGCTTTAGCTCTTGAGCATCGTCATCATTGTCCTCGAAATGCTTGTCAAAATATAGGCTGTGTTTGGTTTCTTTTACATGGAGAATGTTGATTAGTTGGACTATTTTAGAATTTGTTATGTTATTTATTTTTAGTCTACTTTGAATAATACCCTAATTTGGGTAGAATGGTTCTGCTTATGTACTAGAAAAAATCTAAGGTATACAATTGATAGATTACATTTTCATTTTGCTGCATGTGTTTGTTGCCCTTGGATTCTAGTGTTAGTTGTTGGTTCACTAGAATTCTCACTTCAATTCAATTCTCATCTTAGATGTCACATCATTGTTTATAAAATTTAAATCATCCATCATATCATTGAAAACAATCCAAATATTTTGTAAATAAAAATAGTTTGCTAGGTTTGACATTTTATATTAACCTTGTATGTCGTATCACACGTGTGGTGTGTAGGAATATGGCGAACAAAGACGTGGGTTGGTTGTATTGCACTAAAATGAACGACAATAGATTGACGACAAAGTACAATTTCTATGGCACTGAACATCATGGTGGTGGGGTGACACGGCAAAAGCAACACATGGCAGGGGGTTTTGTCAATGTCAAGAAGTGCTCAAAATGTCCAGTGGAGGTGAGTAGGGTAATGGCAAAGCATTTAGCTGAAGGAAAAGCAAAAGGAAAACAGAGGTAGGATGATGCAGAGAGAATAATAGAAAACCTTATGGAGGATGAAAGTCACTTAAATTTAGAGGATTATGAGGGGTCCGATATGGATGCTGAAGATGAGATTCAGTAGGTGCTTAGGAGATGCAGTCCAAGGACCAGCCAGTAGTGGATCAGCCCAAGGATGTGTCAACATGGGCCCAACCCACACTGTTCACGTGAACACTGTTCACGCGGTACTGTTCACGTGAACACTGTTCACGCGGTACTCGTTCACGTGAACACTGTTCACGCGGTACTGTTCACGTGAACAGTACCAACAGCAGAATTTTTCCTTCTTTTATTTCTTTCCTAAATTATTCTTAGAATTTGTTTCCTAAAATTAAGTTATGGATTGATATTTTGTAAGTTGTTTTTTTGGAAACTTTCCTAAATCTATAAAGGCAAGTTTCCCTTTTAATTTATCTTAGGATATTTTTTAGATTGGAAACTTTCCTAAATCTATAAAGGCAAGTTTCCCTTTTAATTTATCTTAGAATATTTTTTTTTAAGAGGACTAAATCCTTCCTTATTTTGTAATCTTTCTTAAGTCTATAAATAAGATAAAGAAGAAAGAGAGCCGAGATTTTAGACCTGAAAAAAGAAGAGAGTTTAGCTCCTCGATTTTTCTTTGAGTCTCATAGGTTGTGAGACTCAACCAAATATTCTGTTTTATGGTTTTCTTGTTCTTCGTTAATTCCTTCAAGTTCTTATTATTGCATCTGAATTGCGAACGAAGCTCGTGGGATTAAAGATTAAAATCATATCGACCAGCTCTAACTAAACCAGTCCCGTTTTCAGATGATAGGTAGTTTTCAAAAAATCACATCTCTCTCATCTGTGATCGGATCATCTCCAACTTTGGATATGTCTTCATAATCATTCCAAAGAGTATTTCCCATCAAGTTTCAAGTGATTTCAAGGGTTAGATTTCAAGATAAGTGGTTTTCTTCATTACTTTTCTCTGCAGATTTTGTATTGGGCTGAATTAAGATCCTCGTAGCAAAGAGGGCTTGTTAATTTGAGATGTCTTAACCTCTTTGCCATCAATTGGTATCGAGCATGGCCGAGGAGAGTTCTAACTCTCCTAATCAGTCCAATAATCTCAATGACCTTGTTAATTTGGTTCTCCAACGATTGACCAAATTGGATGCCAAATTAGGCGAGTATGGATGGAAGAATAAGTAATTTGGAGGAACGGGATAATCCTAGGCCGGCGGACTGGAAGCCCCTAGAAGAGAAATTCCCATAGCCAACCTAATGCCAAGGCGTGTTCCTAGGGCTCCCCAAAGAGTCCCTAGAGAAAGAATACCAAGACCCACCCTATGAAGACTATGATGGCAATCAACCTATTCGGTATCAAACCCATAAGGTGCGAATGGATCTTAAGGAGTTCCATGGAAGACAAGACCCCCCAAGCTTTTCATGATTGGGTGAATGCCCTAGATGACTACTTTGATTGGTTTAGCCTACCCGAACCTAGAAAGTTGCAATTGGCCCGCTCTAAACTAGTGGGGGTGCTCGCGATTGGTGGCGTAACTATGATATAGTCTCATGAGGAGTCGTAGAGAACCCACTACTTGGGAGGAGATGAAGGAAGAATTGAAAGAAAAATATTTGCCACGATCCTTCCAAAGAAGGTTGCATGACCAACTGAATAATCTTCGACAAGGCACTATGAGTATGGAAGATTATGTCCATCGGCTTTGACCAATTGTGTGCACGGTCGGGTTCACGAGACAATGATGATCAAATGATATCTCGATTCCGTTTGGGGCTGCGACCGAAATTAGAGGAAAATGGGAGTGGTTGATATTGTTAGTTTTAACGATCGTGTTGATAAAGCTTTCCAAGCGAGAGGACCTTTTGAAGTCAACACCAAAACCCACCTCCGGTTCTTATGAATTGAAGCACCCTACACCAAACAAGAAAAGCCATAGGGACTACATCTCATGCTACTCCAACAACAGATAAAGGTAAAACTCTCATGGTAGCAGCTACGGATGTGCAATGCTATCACTGTAATGCATATGGTCACTTTGCTAGAGATTGTCCACAAAAATTAAAGGTAAACTCCTTAGTTGCTGCAATCGAGGCCAACCCGGATACCGGGTATGTGAACCGCAAAGTGATGACACTTCGTTCCTAATACGGATGTCATGGATGATAGTGAGGATTCATATGGAATCCATATAATCACCAAGATGGTCTTGATTGCCTCAAAAGTAGATGTGGATAATTTTGATGCCTTTCTAAAGCTCTATGGATTGACAATAGTGACCACAGTTCTGATGAAGACCACGGTGTTATGGAGAAAATTGCGGAAGACAAAGAATTGAATAAGATCGTCCCCATGGATACCACGATTCCATTTGACTTTCCTCAAGATGTTGAGCATGTTGATTTCGTAATACCTTCTAAATATCTTGAAGAAAGTGGACCCAAAGTGATGGATTTTCTTCCAACGTCGCAAAGCACGGTTTAAGTTTCAAGATCAACGGATCTTGCCTACCGACCCCTCTCGTAGTCATTCTTCACCATTACAAAACTCGTGGGCGAGTTCTTTTTAAGTGGGGGGGAGTTGATGCGTCAAGGACCAGCCAGTAGTGGATCAGCCCAAGGATGTGTCAACATGGGCCCAACCCACCTGTTCACGTGAACACTGTTCACGCGGTACTGTTTACGTGAACACTTGTTCACGCTGTACTGTTCACGTGAACACTGTTCACGCGGTACTGTTCACGTGAACAGTACCAACAGCAGAATTTTTCCTTCTTTTATTTCTTTCCTAAATTATTCTTAAAATTTGTTTCCTAAAATTAAGTTATGGATTGATATTTTGTAAGTTGTTTTTTTGGAAACTTTCCTAAATCTATAAAGGCAAGTTTCCCTTTTAATTTATCTTAGGATATTTTTTAGATTGGAAACTTTCCTAAATCTATAAAGGCAAGTTTCCCTTTTAATTTATCTTAGAATATTTTTTTTTAAGAGGACTAAATCCTTCCTTATTTTGTAATCTTTCTTAAGTCTATAAATAAGATAAAGAAGAAGAGAGCCAGCGATTTAGACCGGAAAAAGAAGAGAGTTTAGCTCCCGATTTTCCTCCGGTTGAGTCTCATAGGTTGTGGGACTCAACCGAAATATTCTGTTTTATGGTTTTCTTGTTCTTCTGTTAATTCCTTCAAGTTCTTATTATTGCATACTGAATTGCGATACCATTAAATGCTGATTTGATCAACGAAAGCTCGTGGGATTAAAGATTAAAATCATATCGACCAGCTCTAACTAAACCAGTCCCGTTTTCAGATGATAGGTAGTTTTCAAAAAATCACATCTCTCTCATCTGTGATCGGATCATCTCCAACTTTGGATATGTCTTCATAATCATTCCAAAGAGTATTTCCCATCAAGTTTCAAGTGATTTCAAGGGTTAGATTTCAAGATAAGTGGTTTTCTTCATTACTTTTCTCTGCAGATTTTGTATTGGACTGAATTAAGATCCTGTAGCAAAGAGGGCTTGTTAATTTGACTTGCTTTGAACCCTCTTTGCCATCATTAGGAGATCAAGGCACGAGGCAGGAGAGAAACGTTAGAATGAAGACCAACTAATAAGGTCTATGTCTCAGGGTGTTGGTCGTAGTGGTGCTGGTGGTAGTGGGACACAGAGAAGCAAGGGCAAGCAGCCAGCTTTATTGAGTAAATCTAGCAGTATAAGAGGTATGTTTGATCGAGTGAGAGGTAAGAAGAAAAAGAGCCTAGAAATTCATGACATGACTCCTTTAATGCCCTTCAAATTAAGAGATGTAGCGCAACAGAGAATAGAAGAGTCAATGCATTCTAAGTCCATGGGTAAGAAAATGGGAGAGTCCATCGCTAGATGGTTCCATAGTGCATTTATCCCATCACACAAGACCAAAGATCCCTATTTCAAGGCAATGGTGAGGGAGATACAGCGCTATGGACCTGGTGTGACGGCCCCCACAACTTATCAAATTGGTGGCCTTTACTTGGATGCCATAGTGGGTGAAGTGAATGATTATATAGAAACCTGCAAACAGAAATGGTCCCAGTATGGAGTAACCATCATGTGTGATGATTGGAGTAGGCTCACAAGGCTGTCCATTATCAACTTTCTTGGCTACTGTGATGGGTGTTCCATCTTCCTTAAGTTAGTGGATGTATCCGCTCACGTGAAAGATGCACAGTATATCTTCAAACTGATGGATGAAGTTGTTGAGGAAGTTGGGGAGGAAAATCTAGTTCAGATTGTTACTGATAATGTTGCTAATTTCAAAAAAGCTGGACTAACCCTTATGTTGAAGAGGCAACATTTATTTTGGACACCTTGTGCTGCACACTGTGTTGATTTAATGTTTAAAGATATTGAAGAGTTGCCCAAGGTGGCTAAGGTGATTGGTCAAGCAAGAACGGTGATAAATTTTATTTACAATCACAGTTGGGTGTTGGCTTTAATGAGGAAGCACACACAAGCGGACTTGATAAGGCATGGAGCAACAAGGTTTGCAACCAACTACGTTGTCTTGGACTGCCTTGGGCAGCGAAAAATAGGTTTACCTCAGATGATAACTAGTGGAGAATGGTCGTCGAGTACATATCATGCAACCAAGATAGGGACTGAGGTGATAGAAATCTTTATGTCCACAAAATTTTGGAAGAAGGTTGATGAAATAACTCAGATTATGAAACCCTTATTTGTTCTACTTTAGTTGGTTGATGGTGATAAGGAGCAAACAATGAGGTTGTTGGTCGATGCAATAGGGACGATAAGGTATAAGTTAAATGAATGGAACCTATCATCAAAGAAAAAATATTTGAAGATTATAGAGAACTGATGGGAAAGAATGTTGTTACAAGACATTCATATGGCAGGTACTTTGGTTTCTATTAGTCTTAAACAATTGCTTTTTATATTTATCAGTTAGGATTTGAATTATAAATTTCTAATGTATCTTACATCTGGATGTGTAGCATATTACTTAAACCCGAATCAATAATATTCAAACTCTGGATTGACGTATGACTTGAAATATATAGAAGCTGTTAGAAAAGTTATCAATAGAATGGAGTCAGATACAAGTAATGTCTTGTTGGCCACAGAACAGGTAACAAAAATCACTTTTGTTTTCCATAAATGTTATTTGTACAAACCCTTAATGATTGGCTAAAGTTATTTAACTACTGTAGATTAAAATTTTTCGTGAATGCCGAGGAGAATTTGGTGATTAGGTTGCTAAGGCTGCTGCATTCAAGATGGCTCCTGGTAAGTTAGACAATGAATATATTATTTTTGTCTTAACTAATTGGTGTCTTACTTAACTAATTAGTGGCTAATTAGAAATATTGTTCTTTGTACAGCTGATTGGTAGCTTAACTATGGCACAAGTGCTCCACGCTTGAGGAGGATTGCAATCTGGATTTTGTCTCAAACGGCCTCCTCAAGTGGTTGTGAAAGGAACTTGAGCACTTTTGGGCTTATACATATTAAACCATGCAACCGCCTCAGCCATCAAAAACTTCAGAAGCTGGTCTACGTGCACTACAACATGAGATTGATGAAAAAATTTATGGAGTTGGAGCGGCCAAATGAGACAGAAGCCTACATCGACCCACTTAACATGACCCATGCGCTTGATGAAGATGACCTAGTTAGAGCATGGGTAGAGGACACCGATAGAGCATTTGTGATGGATGAGATTGCTGAGGATAAACAATTTACTAGACCTGATTCTTTAATAGATGACATCATTCGTCAACTAAATGAAGATGATGAAACACAACCACCATCACAAATACAAGATCAAGTCCAAAGTGAGAGTACTTTGTCCCCCTCTGATGGTGATGCCAGAAGGACGAGGTTAGGTGCTAAATATGGAGGCATTATTTATGAGGAGAGTGGTGATGATGATGATGATGATGATGACGATGGTGGTGGTGGTGGTGGTGGTGGTGGAAGTGATGCTGGTAGTAGTGGTGGTGGTATGCAATCATATGATCCGATGCACTTTACAGAGGAGGCAGGATATACTCATACAACTCAAGACGATGATCATGGTGGTCGTTTACAACAAAGGAGTTACAGCCAAAAGGGGAAGGGGAAGGGGAAGGGGAAGGGGAAGGGTAGGCAACAACTCCATGATGATGATACTAATATGATTACATATGAAATGGAGTCAATGAGCATGAGGTCTGCTGCAGACAATGGAGCAAGAATGGTGAACATCGACGCTGGTAGTACATCACATGGAAGTCAAACTGAGACATAGTGGGTCCCAGAAACGAGAATGTCGATTTCAGAAGAGTATGTACATTTCTACTACCAGTTTACTACCTTCTATAATCAACATATGGATTGGTTTATCTACTGTACATGGATAAGAGATACATTTCAAATAATATTGGTTGCACCTCTTCTTCCCCAATATGAGTCAAAGTTCGATCCGGGCCGTCACTCGACATGGAATTAGCTGAGTAATATACATGTAAGAAACACTTTCTTTCTTAATGTTGTTAATTATAGATTTATTGTGTTTTTATGCTTTAAAAATGTGTTCTGTATGATCCTTAATCATTTCTGTGGGTATCCTGTCCCATAATCATGAGTGTCTATGATGTAAGAAACATTTTCTTTCTCAATGTTGCTAATTATAGTGTTTTTATGTTTTAAAATTGTGTTTTGTATGTTCCATAATCGTTTTTGTGCGTATCTTGGCCTGTATCCATGCATATCCTTGCGTATTCACCGTATCCACGATACGATACGTCTCTTAATTTTAGCTGACCAATACGGTACCAATACACGATACTTGATTTCTTACCCATGGACTATATATAAAGCTAGGAGATACAAGGCTTTTTTCTTGTTAAACGTTACAGGGATTTGCAGTTGCTGGGGACGAGATTGCTGGAGTCGATCGCAGTCCATGGGGTTGCTGGGGATGAAATTGTTGGAGCCGGTTGTTGAGGACGAAGATCGCATCACACAGGTTAATATTTTTTTTCCCTTCTTCTTCTTCTTCTTCTTTTTCTTCTTTTTCTTCTTCCCCTCTTCTGGCGGCGGCGGCAGCGGCCATTGCTGCTGTCTGTTTCTCCTCCTCTGGTGGCAGTGGCAATCACTGCTGCTACTTTTCTCCTCTTGGGGCAACGGCAGTAGCTGCTTCTCTGCTGCCTGATTCTCCTTTAGCGGCGGCAACTGGCTGCTGTTGCTAGCGACGGCGGCGGCTCCTCGTCCTCTTTCTTCTTCTCCCTCTTTCTTCTTCTTCTTCTTTTTCCTCTTCCTTCTTGGCTGACTCTGTTTCTGTAAATTTTTTTTAATAAAAAGCAATACGTGTATCCGACTGTATCGATGCGTATCGGATTGTTTCGACCCGTATCGGTACGATATGGCCAGTACACATGGATACAATTTTATTTAAAAAAATAAGGTATGTATCGCCATGTATCGTATCGACCACTGTTGATACCAATACGTATCAGCCGATACATCCCATATAGTGTTGATACTTTAAACCTTGCTCCTAGGAGTATGGTATTGATTATGAGGAGACTTTTGCTCTGTTGCTAAGATGACGACTATTCGCACCTTGATCTCTGTTGCTGCTGTTCGTAAATGGCCTCTCTTTCAGATGAATGTTGAGAATGCTTTTCTACATGGGCATTTGACTGAAGAGGTTTATATGAAACCTCCCCAAGGTTTCTCTCATCTCATGGCCATGTTTGTCGTCTACACCGTGTTCTTTATGGTCTTAAGCAAGCTCCTCGTGCATGGTTTGAAAGGTTTCACCTGGCTGGTTCTCGCATTGGTTTCACTTCGAGTGTACATGATTCTGCACTATTTATTCGCCCTACTCCCATTGGTCCTATTGTGCTACTCTTGTATGTGATGATATGATCATTACTAGTGTTGATCTTTCTAGTATTGAGGAAGTTAAAAAGCATCTCTTGAGTGAATTTTCCATGAAGGACTTGGGCTTACTTTGCTATTTCTTGGGCATCGAGGTTGCTCATTCGCCTAAGGGTTATCTCCTCTCCCAGTCGAAGTATGCCTCTGATATTATTAGCCGTGTATGGTTGTCTGATGACCATGTTGCTACTACTCCAGTTGAGTTGAATGTTAAGTTCTTTGCTTCTGATGGTGTACCGTTGGAAGATCATACTTTATACCGAGAGTTAGTTGGTTGTTTGGTTTATCTGACAGTGACTCGACCAGATATTTCATTTGCTGTTCATGTGGTTAGCCAGTTTGTCTTTGCCCCTCGGTTGACTTGATATTACATTTTTCGTTATTTCAGTGGTACTCTATTTCATGGGTTACTATACTCGTCCACCTCCACTTTAAGTCTCCGTGCATATGCTGATGCTGACGCTGATTGGGCTGGAGATGTTAATGATCAAAAATCCACTTCAGGTCTCTGTTTATTTTTGGGAGATTCTTTGGTTTCCTGGCACAACAAGAAGCAGACTGTGATTGCCCGCTCTTCTGCTGAGGCTGAGTATTGGGCTATGGCCCATACCACGGCAGAAATTATATGGATTCACTGGATACTATCTGACTTGGGTGTTCAACAGTCTTCCTCTACACCTCTGTTTTGTGACAACAAGAGTGCTAACCAAATAGCTCATAATTCCGTCTTCCATGAGCGCATGAAACACATTGAGATTGATTGCTACTTTGTTCGTCACCATTTTCAGGCTGGCTCTATTAGCTTACCTTTTGTTGCTAAGTTTTCAGTTGGCGGATTTCTTTACCAAGGCTCATCCTGCGGCTCGCTTTCAGTTTCTTCTTGGCAAACTCATGTTGATTTCTTACCTCGCCACGAGTTTAAGAGGGGGGTGTGAGCCGATATCCGATATCCTTTATCCTTATTATGACTATTATTTGATTAGGAAGTGTTGGGGCTATTATGGCTATTATTTGATTAGGAAGTGTTGGGGCTATTATGGCTATTATTAGATTTGGAAGTATTATTAGATTAGGAAGCTTTTTTGTATTTCCTTTTATTTCCTTTCCTTTTATTGTCAGATTAGGTCTCCTATATATAATCCTTTGTAACACTTTAGACTTAGACATTGAATCAATAAAGTATCTATCTTTCTTCTTTTTCTTTTCTTCTCAGACTCTATCAGTGTCTTTCCCACGAACAGACACGGAGTGTCTTTCCACGAGTAGACACAAACAGGTAAAAAATATATGCTCATTTCTCCCCCTCACGTGGAGCATTCCATGTGGAAAAATTACTAGGGGTCTTCAAACAATGAACGAGGGATAATATCCCATATAGCCAGAATAATAAGAACCACAATCATCCACCAAAAACAAGGAGGTTCCCATAGCAATAAAATTGCAAATATACAAGGCTAATGACAAATTGTAAATTCTGGCCACATTTATAGGCCGAAGGCAAATTTGTAAATTCTGACCGCATTTATGGGGACACTCAAGATAATAATACTCAACATACGTCAAGAATAGGAGATCGTGGCAAATCAGTAAATAAATCAAGACTATGAAAAATGACAGTTCTGTAAATAATCAGCACTGTCAAATATCCCTTTTGAGTAAAGGCAACAAGACCAAGGGTATAATAGGAAATGAGAGACTGTGCAAGACCAGGGGATGCAAAAGGATCTTGATATTAAAGAACAAGGGGCAGGTCTGCAACTTAAAGGAGTAATGGATAACTAAGGAATAAGGGATTATAAGAGGGCTAAATTAGGAAAGACAAGGGAAGAAAACAATTCACAATTGTGGCTGGAGTCTGTCGCAGATAAGTAGTAGGTATCGGCAGATTTTAAAAGGAACCTTGATCAGCAGCACTCGATAATGATAACAACAATAAATTCAGATTTCGAAGAAGATCGAGATCTGATTTTCAAGAAACCAGAGCTTGATAATAGCAGTGGATAGTATCATAAAAAATCAGATCTGATTAGATCTGAAATTCAACCACAGAGCAGCAGCAATAGTAGATCAGATTAGTATCGCCAGTTCTAAGTAGAATAGAGCAGCAACAGTAGATTGAGATCAGTAAAAAAAAAATAGTTGACCAGGTCACTAGTAATCAGATCAGTAGATCAGCATAGCTGATGAGTAGAATCAATTTGAGAAGAACACATCAGCAGATAAATAGTAGCAGCAGCAGATTTGCAGTAGGTCAGGTGAACAATAATGGTGGCGCACACCATGACAAAGAATTTTAGATGACTCTCAAAACGGCACCCGCGCTGATACCATGTAACAGTTTCCATCTCAAAAGTTCAAACTAATAAGTGAAGGGATTCTCACATATATAAGACACCTAAGGTTCTAGTCTCTAAGCAATGTGGGACTATTCTCAACACTCCCCTTACGTGTTGCCCCTCTTCTGTGACTATTTTTGGTAGCCGCAATGGCTGTTAGAGTAGCCAAGGAAAACACAGCATGTAGACTGCATCTGCAGTTTGTGCTTGTTATATGGTGTTAATAATGGATAACAGGCGCAGCCAATGGTCCACAGAAGTGTGTAATCTGGTTGTTGCTGAAACGATACTTCAAATGGAGACTGATTCTGTAGCACTGTCATTGGCAATTTGTTTATCAAGTAGACTGCATTTTCAAAAGCCATTGACCAGAATTTCATTGGAACCGAGGCTCGAGCTAGGAGAGTTAATCCAGTTTCAACAACATGCCGATGCTTCCGTTCGGCATGACTGTTTTGCTCGGACGTATGGGGACAAGAATATAAATGAGAGATTCCTGAAGTTTGAAAGAAACTATCAAAAGAGTGATCCTCTATCGCACCATCCGATTAGAAGTATTTCAGTTTAAAATAAAAAATCTTTTGAACGTGAGAGTAAAATTTCATAAACACAGAGAATGCCTCAGAGTGGCTTACAATAGGAAAGACCTAAGTAAGCCGACTAAAATCATCCATGAAACTAATATAATATTTAAATAGGCATGGGTCAAGGTCCCCATATGCCCGAGTGTATTAAATAGAAGGGATAAGGTGCTCTAAATTTATTCAAAGTAACTGGAAGCTTGTGAGCCTTGCCGAGCTGACAGGCATCACATAGTACTGAAGATGAAAAAGCAACGGTCGGCAGTGCTGAGTGCTGAAGCAGATACTACATACATTTGGTTGAAGGATGTCCAAGCTTGTCATGCCAAATGTGTTTGGATACCCGTTCACCGATGAGAGCTTCAGGTGGCTTATTCTTTATGACGTGTGATAGCGGATCGAGTGGTAGACAATAGTAGCCGGCCTTAGATTGACCTTAAAGGAGGGTAGTCCCCATTTTGAGATCCTTCACATAACAACAAGTTGGGTGAAACTCAATAGCCACTTGGTTATCAGCAATAAATTTATAATTTTTTTGAATTAGACTGTGATTGAGCTTGTCTAATGTTTAGGATTTTCAAACCTGCACCATTTCTGACCATGTTGTAAAAATCAGCAGTTATGTGGTGTATCACGCCTAGTCTGGGTACCACACAGGATTGAATGATGCTGATGGGGTAGTGAGGAAGGCTGCCGGGGTTGTGAACCCTTGTTGAGCAGTATGTTGAGAAGACTGGTAGTTCGGATTAAACCGATTTTAACAAGTTGAGGCAGTGTGATTCGACCGGTGACATATTTGACATGGTGTTAATGGGGTCAATGTATCAAGGAAAGAGAGAGTATCAACAGTAGGGAGATCTTGGGGTAGATCTCGATGGAAACAACAGTAGTAGGCAGCCACCATTGCTGCATATTATTTCTTACGGTTGCGCTTTCTTACCTGGTTCTTTCGTTATATCGTACAACAATTTTTTTTTTTGGCATCTGCTGCTAGTTGCAGTTCATCTGAGGGCACCCACAATCTGTGGCTCCATCATCTTCTCTACCGGATGATAGCAGCCTGCAATACCCGCCGGTTTAACCCTAAGATCTCCTGTTCCAGTGGCTTCCTTTCTGCTTGGATTAGTTGTTCTTCACTCGTGGCTTGAGTCTGGTTTCCTTTTTCTAGCTGTTGGTAGTAATATTGGTTTGAGGAAAAAAAAAAAAAAAATTCCTAGATCTAAGTCAATACAACCCTGTTTGTTTTGAAATTTGGGGCCTTGCTTCCTTACTCTAGGGCGAGCCAAAACCTAGAAACTTTCCACTCAAATCATCTTCTGTTGAGAGAACCCGAATTGATAACTTGTTTGAACCTGTCCTTACTGCCAGATTTACTTTCAAAAATTTTTAGTCAATATTTGTTGCCTATTTGCACCTTTGTTTGTTGGATTCAAGAGAAATATGAGTTCAGATTTGTAGCTAAAACTTTCAGTTCCATTAGAGTTGTATTGAATGAGATACAAGGGCTGAATTGATGTATCAAGGAAAGATAGAGTATATAGCAGGTACAAAACAGAAACAACAACAGATTAATAGTAGGACTAGTTCATCTGATCTGGGTAGAGTAGATCAAGACATTGCAGAGGGCAGTAGTAGGTAGTGTGTAGTAGCAGGTACCCAAAAAAAATTATATATATATATATATATATATATATACACACACACACACACACACAAGGAATAAAGTATCATGTATCGGTAGCGTATTGGTAGGGCGATTTTAGGAGACGTATCGTATCGTATCATATCGTGTCGTGGATACGCTAAGATACACTAGATTACGGGGCAAGATACACACGAAATTATTAAGGAACGAGCAAAACACAATTTTTAAGCATAAAAAAAACTATAATAAGCAATCTTAAAGTATTTCCAAAGATTAAAGACATAGTTGTTGACATTCAATGAGCTATAACCTTCAATTCCCATGAACTATAAGTTTTCAGCAAAGACGAAGATCAAAAAAGTGGAAAAAAAATTAGTTGTATCAAGCTGTATAAGTGCGTATTGACCATATCAAGGTGTATTGGTCCGTATCGAGGTGTATCGAGATGTATCGGTTAGTGTATCTTATTTTATGCGAGAATAGAAACATAAGTGTATCAATACGTATCGAGTGTATTGACCGTATCAAAGTGTATTGAGCCGTATCGGTTCGATACAGTCGATACATGTGGATACACTTTTTGTTTAAAAAAAAAAACCTATCAAAGAGTATCGTATCGATCACTGCCGATACAGATACGTATCAGTGTATACGGTATATATATATATATAAGGTCTGCGAGCAGGTGTATAAGGTCTGCGAGCAGGTTCCATGAACATGACCTTGCTGTGAACAAAAAAAATCAGATCAGCAGCAATAGTAGGGAGATTTTGGAGTCGGTCTCGATGGTAACAACAGTAGTAGGCAGCAACGAGAAATCATATCTGAGTAGTCTGAACAGCAGTAGATTCTGATCAGATTTGATCAGCAAATCAGCAAGTAGCAAACCAGAAAAATAATAACAAGATGCAGCAGCAGCATTGGTGGTTGCTCCCCAGAACGGAGACCTTTAAACGACTCTCAAAACGGCACCCTTTGATACCATGTAACAAAATAGAAAATAAGGAGAAGATGGAGGTTATCGATGTGAGGTTGGTTGTTTCCTCCTATCCTTCCTAGCTTTATTTATAATGAATAATAAGAAAGATTACAAACTGACAGGAACTCTAGAGTGACTAGGAGTCCCAGTTTCTAAGGACAGATAAAACAATGAAAAAAAAAAAGAAACTAGATAGGCTTCTATCCCTAGGAGCAATAACACAAACGAAAATAAAGTAAGCCACGATAAGAACACTCCTCATATCCTGGGACCCATAAACTGATAATTTCCAACTGGGCCCATTTGGATAAGATTATCTAGATGGTTTTAATACTCTCTCTCTCTCTCTCTCTCTCTCTCTCTCTCTCTCTCTCTCAGACACACACTTGCTTTTTGATTCCCTTTTCTCTAACTAGAGCATGCTTACCATTTAGAGTTTGAATTTTTTTTTTTAAATTAAAATTTTAACTACGAATCCATCTTTTTTACACCAGGTAAAAGCTGGAACATCCTAAAGGATGTAGTTTCTTAGATGGTCTGGAGGTCCTTGCTAAATCCATGTAAGAGTTGGTTTTTTTTGGGGTGGGGGGCAGTCATTGCTTCTGGCACTCTACACTTTGGCGTTGCTTTTCCTCCTATGAGCACCACTATAGATACTTGATGAGGTACTTTCTTCCTTAGTAATTGTTTTAAAATTGTTTTCTGTATGTTGTTTTCTTTTGAGTATTGTTGAACCTCTTCGGCTTTTCTTTTTTACAAAGTTTTCTTAAATGAGAATTTCCTGTTGTGAGAGGTTTTTTGTGCAGCTTTTGATGGTTTTTATGAATTATGTTAAGCTAAATATTTCTGTAATTGTTGATGTGTACTTAGTGGGCGATCAACATCTGGACACGTAGTGGGCAATCAACATCTGAGAGGACCCGTGGGTGGAAGGATATAGAATTCAGTCGCAGCAACCACCCTCTTATGGAAGATGTACCCTTACAACGCCTTACCTAGTCGGCTCACCTTTGTCGCCTAAGCACTCAGGCAGCCTCAAATCCTTGTCACTCTGACAACCTTGATATGTACCCAGCTTCAGTTCTTTGGTGAGTCTCTTGCTTTGCGCTTTGCAGTCGAGCATTCCCTACTAAGGAGTCAGAAAACACTTTTTTTTTTTTTTTTTTTTTGATATGAAAACACATTAATGTGTATTTGAATACGTAGATGTGCTTATGGATTTTAATTTTCATTGAGTTAATTTAAGGGTCAAGAGCAAGGAAATAATCTACAGTGTATGATCAAATATGGATTTTAGGCCTACTGATGTCCAATTAAATCAAAATATCAGTTTACCTCAAGAATATTCTTGATTAATAGATTGGTTGTTTTTAAAGCATGCACTCAAGCATCTGAATTTGAGGATGGCATGAGTTCTCATTTTCTGTAAGCATGTGACAGAAGGTGGATTGGACAGAAAATATGAGGCTCTACTGGGATTAACAAACTTAAGCCATAATATTGGTGAAAATAACCTGTTCAACTCAGACCCATCTTTTCTCACAACTGTCAGTTTATTCCACACAAGATCATGAGTCAAAACAAAGCGCTTGAGTCAAGCCCACACTAAACTATTATCTGGAGGAGTCTTATTCCATACTAAAAGGAAATCTAAATTTCCG
The DNA here is from genome assembly GCA_028583415.1 of Protea cynaroides. Lineage (NCBI taxonomy): Eukaryota > Viridiplantae > Streptophyta > Magnoliopsida > Proteales > Proteaceae > Protea > Protea cynaroides. The sequence continues at coordinate 18,028,476 of CM053268.1, read as the reverse complement.
AAGTTCTATGGAAAGTTGATCTCAACAGCCCAACAAGACAGAAATTAGATAGAGAGTAAAGGAAGAGTTAGTGTTGAAGTGTTTTAGAAAATGGCTACTCCACCATGAGCATTGAATTCAAAAGTTTTCTCCATCATAGATGGAAAGCATGAAACACACAAGGCTTAATCGAAGTTCTTGTTGAGGTTCTTTTCCCGCTTGTATATTTAAAGTTTGAATTCTCCATATCAACTTTTTTGAATATATGATGCCAACTGCAGAAATCTTCTTTATAGTTTCCTTATGCTCCAAAATTTCTGAAATGAAGCTTCTCATGAACCCTAGTTTGAAATATCTTTTGTTTCTTGTTATTTCTGTAAAACTATAACATTTGTTCTGTTTCTTAGATATATTGGATGTTCTTCAAGAATTTCTAAGGGGAAAAGGAAACAAAAATCCAGTCCCTTTTTCTTCTAGAAAAGGATATGTACTCCATGGTTGCAATGGTAAACATGTTATTGACATCAAAATGAATATTACTGCCAAAAATCCCCTTTGTTTGATTGATTAGTTGTATCATGAGAAATCAAATTCTAGATTAATGTAAACACCTTATTCAGATTATGAAACTATGCATATTGGTCATTTGAGTAAAGTTAGCATTTACAATAAGAGAAGTGATAATGGGAGGTGGTTTCTGCCACCATACCCAATTGATACAAAATTTTGGTGCATTTTTTTATCAAAACAGAAATATTTTTCACTCTCAAGGGAACAAAACACAGACTTGATGAACTTCAATAAAAATAGTTTCTTGATGCTGCTCCATTCAAGGTGTTGATCATGACTAAATCATCGCACTCAATCTGGCCTTCTTTGCAATTTCAAATCCAAGAGAGGATTCAATCTCAGCAAGCTTCTTCAGCTCAAATCAGGCTGAAACATAGCTGATCTCTTTTTGCAGCCAAAAACCTCAATTTTCTGGAGAATGTACATATTCTCACAACGGGATATTTAATCGCTTGTTATACGGGATATGACACATCCAGCAGAGCGAAGCAGCGTTCCATTCTTTTCGGCGGCATCCTTCCGCATTGGCGGCGAGGAGGCAAGCCCCCCCATCATCTTCCACATATCTTGCTCATCTGACATGGCATGAATCACCGAATCTGCACTCAGGAATAGTAATGCTTTGGAAAACGCGTGATTTATTAAGTGAAAGATGCTAACCGAATAGTTATTCTGTTCTGACTGACTGGAGGTGATCTGATGGCGGGAAGCATATGATGACTCTTTGGTTGGGTGTTGAGAACTATCTGAAGTCATCATGCCTCACAGATGTTTTGATGTGGTATGGATGCTGCCCTTTGACAAGAGCTTCGTTATGCACCTTCCAAATATGCCAGAGCCAGAGTAAGCAATTGCAGAACACATCAAGAGGGTTCAATCTCAGCAAGCTTCTATGTCAGCCCAATTCACCTTGTGACACAGCTGATTTCTTTTGCAGCCAAAAACCTCCATTTTCTGGAGAATTTACATATTCTCACAATGGGATATTTATTCTGTTCTGACTGACTGGAGGTGATCTGATTGGGGGGGAAGCACATGATGACTGGTCTGGTCATCCTTTCTTTCAAAGGCCGTTGGGTGTCGAGAACTACCTGAAGTCATCATGCCTCACAGATGGTTCGATGTGGAATGGATGCTGCCCTTTGAGAAGAGCTTCATTGTGCACCTTCCAAATATGCGCAGAGTAAGCAATTGCAGAACACATCAAGAGAGACATCATCATTGCTGCCTTTAAAATATTGGATTCTGAGGCACTTCCTGATCTCATGGCATTGATATACACAGCTTGAATTACTTCCCTTGAAAGTAGAGAGCTGATCAGTCTCTGTTCCAGCTGTTACTTCTTCAGCCTACAATATCTCATCCCCAAATCACCTGAGTTTCAGGAGTTCTCATAGAATTCATGAAAGATGTGGTACCCAAGGATCAGTTCTGACTCATTCTGAGAATTTTCATTGGCTGCATAGACCCTTCAAGAAAGCTTCACACCCATGAAAACTGTCTCCCAGACCAGCTTCAAGAAATATATACAAATGTTTATCCTTTTGCACCCTTTGTCCTATTGATGGGGAAGAATTGTCAATTCTCTTGTTATAATATCAGAGAACCGACTCATTTAAGATTGAGAAATGGACTGTTGAATATACTTAAAAGCTTTCAGATAATTTAGAAAACCCATAAACCAGAACTCAAATTTATCCGAAGTTACTATTTGTATGTACTTTTAGGATGGCTTGTTCACATTCACTTTGGTCAGCGACTTTGATCTTCTTTAGTGGAATCATGACCTGTACAGAATTAGATAACAAGATTTATTTAATATCATCTGAAGTAATTTACAGAGAGAGGTTTCAAGAATATTTAAATTGTGGAAGTTTTCTCCTGAATCTACCTTGTTAGATGTTCTATTCAGCTCTCCTGTTGGCAGAGTGAATGTAAGAGATCTCTCGCTGCAGAAAGAAAGTCTTGCAGTGGAGACAAAGAGGAGCCCAGCAACAGCATCGGCTGTTGTTGACAAATAGCATTGGGAAGCATTCAATAGCTTCTGGCACTAGCTTCTGTCCTGCACTAACATTGAAGATCTGCTTGAATAACTTCTCCAGACTACCTTCTTGAAGAATTCTGGCACCCAATCTCAACTTCCCCTTCACAGCTGCAGATGCCTTGGGCCCCAATATAACTCTAACATCCAACAAAAAACAATAGTCAAATACTGAGTTACCCAGAAAAAAGTATCCTTATTCTCATACATAACAGTTTTTGGTATATCATTGAACAAAGGAGGAAAAAGAAGGGAGAAAGAAAAAAGGGAATCAGAAGATAACTCAACATGAAGAAAAGACAGTTATACCATGCTGTGCAAAATCGTCAGCTTTCTTCCCCACCTTGTTGATTCATTCTATCAGTGTATTTACTCTATCTGCATTGTCGAAGCAACCCCATTAATATACGATTAAAAGATTCAGAAAGTTAAAATTTTACTAAACGTATTTGACAAAGAAAGATCTGAACCAGGTCTCAATTTCTTTCTTTCTTTTCCCTTCTTTAAAACTTACTTGTGTAATCTCTTTTCCTGCCCAGAGTTATACTGTCATTTTATAGAATAATGAAAAGTATTTGACTGTTGTTTTAAATTGTTGAATATTACAGTTAGATTGGGGCCCAAGGTTTCTGCAACTGTGAACAGGAAGTTGAGGCTGAGTGACAGAATTCTTCAAGAAGGTGGTCTGGAGAATTTATTCAAGCAGATCTTCAATGTGAGAAAAGGAGAGAAGCTATGTGAAGGGGAAGTTGAGGCTGAGTGACAGAATTCTTCAAGAAGGTGGTCTGGAGAAGTTATTCAAGCAGATCTTCAATGTGAGAAAACGAAAGAAGCTATTGAATGCTTCCCAATGCTACTGAATTTCTTTTCTTTCTACCAGGATTTGACCTCACTGTTACTCCTTTCAAAGAACTTTCGAGAAAAGTAGTGGCTGGGTTTTCAGATAGCAAGCCAGCAAGGTGTCCAGGTTTCCTAGTATGAAATAAAGTTGGCAATGTTCTTTTTGGTAAATGTAGATCCAACCAAAAGCTTACACCCAATTGCATATGGGTTTTAATATACTGGGTCCTCTTCTGTGGGTCTTCAACTGTAACTTCTAAGAAACCAGTTGTCTTTGACCGAAGAAATTGAAAGATATCAAATGTGTAACCATGTTATGTTCTGGAAGCACAAAGTAGTTGCAGTGATGGAAATACTCAATCTTGTGGGTCATCAAAGATGCAGAATCACCTCCAGAATCATAACTATTCACATAAGAATTACTTGCTTTTTTCTTCTTATTTCATTTGTTTAATTTTTTTTTTAATCTAGACCCAAGCTCATGATTTCATTTGATTTGAGTGCTCAAATGCCAATGACAAAATGGAGATTTAAAAATTCTAAGACCATTAGACAGTGCATCGATGTGATCGGAAATTCAAGATTTTTGTAAGCATGCCTGGACTTAACATGGGGATATTTGGTGGAATTTGAGTGATATACAACACATGGCTAATCCATACCACGTCAAAGGCAACCAGAAGATAACACAAAGAATAAGACAGTAACCATGCTGCGCGAAATCGTCAGCTTTCTTCCCCTCCGTGTTGATCCATTCTATCAATGTATTTACTCTATCTGCATTGTTAGAGCTACCCCATTAATAGTTACTGAATTTGCTGTTAGCTAAGCGAATTCAATTTTTTTTAATAGATAATAGCTAAGCGAATTTGCTGCTATATATATATATATATATATATATATAAAGAGAGAGAGAGATTTTGTTTGGATATGGGAGAATCCTTTGAAGGAGTGGAAAGAAAATATGAGATAGCAATTTCAGATAAAAAATAGTAGTTTAATTTGCCTAGCTACTGGGTCTTCAACTATATATGTTACATCCTGTTCCCGATATATCGGTACTATGGAATGTAACAGGATTTCCACATCCTATTAGAGCATTAGAAATCCCTTTCCAGGATCACAGAATGTGGTACGCCAACCGTTAAAACATACCGTCATGGTAAAATATCAATAAAATATGCCACCACGAAAGAAAATAAAAAATTTACAAATGAAGAATATAGCCGAAGACTTAATTAATCGTATCCATAGTAGTTGAAATTCAAATGTTAAATATAATAAATCCCAAACCCATTGTAAGGTAAATAAAATAGAATAATTAAATTCATAAATCCAAATTATTCTCATGGGCAACACGCACCCAATTCAAATAGATTAAAAACAAAGAAAGGTTTATCAAATGTCCAATGTTTTTATCCATAAATACGATCGTCACACTTGCACATCGAGTCATGGACATCCTCATCAATAACGTTTGCATCGCCATGATCCGCATCAAATATTCCTGCATCATTTAAAATAGTTTGTGTACACAAAGGTAAGCTCAATCACCGAGCTTAGCAAGAAAATTAAACATGCAACATACAAATGCATGAATTAACAACTACGGTCTGGTAAATAACTATAAATGCTTGTAAGACCCGCACTCCACTAACTTGGTCTAACCGTGTCGTGCAAGGTCTTCCCATCATTCCTGGACCAAGTGGATCGAGCGTGTGAAGATAGATCACAAATCAGGTATGAGAATCGAGTTAAAAACACTAAAAACATACATAAGGTCGTATGCCAGGGTAGGTATGGTCAACCATAAGGAAGGGAACCAAAAATCTCAAATCCAGAACCCTACGATCGATGATTTTGACCCTACGGTTGATGATTTATGCGACTGTATGATCGACCGTGAGAACCCAGATCAGACTCCGAGTTTTGGAAACTTTCCTAAACCAAGGGATTGCTTTCCTAATTGAAAGATGACTTTATATGGAGAGTTTTTCTCTATATAAAAGACGTCCCTCAGTCTTTTTTCACTCTTTTAGAACATTAGTAAACCCTATAGAAAGAGAAGGAAGAGAAGGAAGAGAAGGAGAAGAGGAAAAAGATAAGGAAAAGAATTTGCTGAGAAGAGATTGACTCTCTATCACAGGCAAAGGTATGAAACGAATCTTTGGAGATGTAAACTCTAAGGAATAAGACTTCAATGGAGGATAGACAATATCAACCTATTATGATCTATGTGATTTCCTTGAGAAAATCCCAAGGAGAACCATGATGAGTGAATTTGATGATTAGGGTTGATAAGAAATTACTAATGATGGCCATAAGATGACCTTAGAATAAACCCCATTGAAGAACAGAAGAATTGACCTAGGAAGAACTCGAATTTCATGTAGACTGTGACCAGAAATCTTAAGGTCGCAGCTACGGTCGACCATAGCATGACCAATATGACCAGAGGATCGACCATAGGCATTCGGGAAGATTTCAGAAATCATATGGTCGCAGCTATGGTCGCACCATATGCGACCGTAGGGTATCGACCGTAGACAGTCAGGTCGATACAACATGAGACCATAGGACCAATCAGACACCTATCGGTGCTCTGTTTCGATTTTCGACTACTGTAACATGTTACATATGAACCCTAACTTAAATTCATATAACTTTTAGGTTGTTAAATCAATTCAAAGATAATTTCAAGGCTTGGAAGGACATCGAGAATTGCTAATAGGTGAGGGAACAAGACCTAAACTAATTGGATAATAACAAACTGTTTATTTTTATTGAGTCCAATGCCATGATTGATTCTATGCTTGTATGCTTGTAATGTGCATCTCACATGTCATCCAATATTTCTGTTATTACTGTTCATGTATATTTAATTTTGTTTATTTACAATATGATGATAATGATGATGTTAGGAATAGGCATGTGAATGTATGTGTGTGGTTGGTTTGTTGGATGCGAGTGGAGCATCAGGAGGAGGACGTGGCATGGTGGTCTTCGACCTCATCACCAAACTCTAGCTCTAACTTTACTCAAGTCTTGCCCACTAACATCGTCGTATCACCATTACCTTAGCAGAACTATTACGTCGTAGGGCATTAGGGAGGTGGTCTCGGACCATGTGGTCTCTGACTCTGCTGGGGGGCCTTAGCTCAATCTCTATGGACGTATTAAGGGATGCTGGGGTGAGGCATTGGATACACTGTTTGGCATTAGGATTGGTTAGTTGCAAGCCCAGTTTGCAAGGCCTCGCCAATAGGGGCTTACGTGTTGGTATGGGTAGGACATCAGGAGAAGTGTTGGCGGTGTTTGATCCAGATACTTTAGCTCTATCTCTATTCCATGGTGGGTGCATTTGAGATGGCAATGGTGTTTGATCCATTGGACGGATTCACACACTCGTGTATAGAGGTGTGGCGGCCACCAAACCTTTCTATAGCACATTACAAACTTAAAATCAGATCAAAGATATGAATTGAATGCATGCATATGTTTGTTGCATTATTTTGTTTGCTCACTGAGCCGTGATGTGTGCTCACCCTTTCAACGTCGAATATTTTTAATTGATGATGCAGGTCCTACCGTTGAAGAATATATGAATGTGCCGACGTATGGACACGTTGCTCCGATGGATGTAGAAGCTGAAGAAGATGCGCATGATTCATCATTTGCGAGTGCAACCAATGTGTTTTTGCTTAAGTTTAATTATAATTTGAACATTGGATATGTAATTGATTATTTATTTTTATGTTTTGTGGTTTTGAGATAATTGGATTAAATACTTATTTATCACTGTTAGACTCTGAGTTCATTATCTGTAAGACTTCTGCTTATTTGTTTATTACCTCTAATTATTAATGTGGAATGTATGTGTGGTTTGATATGGTGGGTACGACCTGTATGAGATCCTGGGTGAACCGTTGATTTATTGGCGGTTCATCACACCATTCTGGTTAGACCAGAATTGGGGTGTGACGACTTGGTATCAGAGCATCTCAGGTTCTACTCATTGACCTAACTACTTCCATATGAGTCATGAACTGAGTTAGGATAAAATTAAAAGCCGTAATAAGAACACACCATAAGCACCTGTGTTGTATGAGACATAAACTAAGAAAGAGAATAATGCACATATATAAAGGAGAAACCAATTATATATATATATATATATATATATTTGGGAATAAGACAAGTGTATATCAAATTCAGAGTACAGTCCACAATCCAGACAATTACTCTATAGTATAAAAGAAAAAAATATATAAATAGCAATCATGGAATTGGAGGTGCTGGAGGAGGAGGTGCCTCACGATCTCTATTGTAGTCCTCAGCATATACTCTCGCGAGCCAGACCACCTAAGTTTTAGTCTCTCGAAGACTAGCCATCAGATCCGCTATCCACTGGTCTGTAGAGCGGTGGGCATCTAGAAGCTCTACTACTCTCCAATCAGTCACACGCTGAGCCTCTCTAATTTCATGTAATAGCCCTATCATGTCATCTAATGGTGGGCGTGAAGGGCCAGTAGAATGAGAAGCCCTAGAAGGGCCAGCTCCAGTAGAATGCTGTGGCGATGGAGGAGGGATGGCATCCACATCCATGTACATCCGATCATCATCCTCCTCATCACCACCCTCGTATGCCTCTGCTGCTACCTCTGCTGCTGCTGCTGCTGTCGCCTTTGCATCTGTTGCCGCTACCCGAGTGAGAGGACTTCTCATAGCATTCCTCTCATCATCACTAATCTGTATCTCTCTCATGGCCATCCTACTGATGGCCTCCCAATCAAGGTCAGCTGAGAAGGTGTCCTCAAGGATCCTCTCATCTACTAGGTCCACCTGTAGACGAGCGAGCAAGGTGGAGATCAGCCACCCATAGGGCAAGTTACCTCTCAAGTCAGGCAATGTAGGTCGGTGATAATCATGAGAATAATGTATGGGAGATAGACATGCTGCCTAGTACAGATACAATACAACAAGTACTGAGTTAGCTATGAGATTATCTCATAATGTCCGCCCTGGCGAATCAGATTATGCTGGATAATCTTGCAGTAGACACGTGGCTCTGGACACAGGTTGACTGCTTTTATCTCCCAGTAGTCATCCCGAAGAATCTGGCTATCTATTTCTGCATGCATCTGTGTAGATAGAAACTGTGGCTCTCTGGGTGCACAGTAAACCAACTGACCATCATTGGAAATGCCTAGGAGGTCAGCCAACTCCTGGCAGTTGAAAGAAACCGGAACCCCTTTCACCCAACTGGTGATCCGAAGCTCTCTGACCCTCTCCACATCCTCTAGGTCATCCTCTAGGTCATCATCCACCTGAAGGTGATAGTAGAACTGCTTAACCAAGTCTGGGCGAATGCAAGCTTCGTATAGGATCACTGGAAGCCAGCCCATATCACCAAATGCCCTCTTCACATCAAACAGGGCCAAGTGGGCTAGGTTCCCACACCGACCCCCTTCAACTTTCTTTCGATCAAACCAAGGATATCGCACTTCTGCTTCCATAGATTTGAAGCGAAGTGGGTCATGAACTCGAGGAACTTTAGTGCGAACCATGATAGATGTAAGAAAAGAAAATAAGAAAACAAGTCAGATAAATTTGAAAAAAATTTTAACAGCATAACAACGTAAAATGGAAGAAGCCTCACTTTTCACCCAAAAATTTGGGCAGGAGGACTTACATAGGTCCCAAACCATCCTGCAAGGCTCATACAAACGGAAATTTAAACTAGGAAGGTCGAATTTCAAGAAATTTTGACAATTGGGCAAAAACCCCAAATTTTAGGTCAAAAATGGAAATTTCAAAATTTTTACCAAACCAACCTATGAAACTCAAATTTTCGTGAGGGCTTTCATCCATTGGGTGGCCAATAGCAAAAAACCCCAATAAAAATCAAAATTTTACGATTAGAAAATATTAATTAGAAGAAAACCCTATAAATGGCAAAAACCCTAGGTATGAAAGCTTAAAAATAGAAGAGAGTAGAGAACATACCTTATGGAGCGGAATGTAAGTCATAGATCGAAGGAAAAATCACCAAGCTTGTATGGTCGACACTGTAGCAACTCACTGGTGGCGAGTTGAGTAGCGACCGTAGGAGGAAGAAGGAGAAATGAGAGGGAAACTCTCAGAAATAGGTTTTTAAAAATTGATTTTGGATCTTAAGGTCGCACAATTCGACCAAAACCATCGACCGTATGATCGACCATAGGGTCTTGGTAAGTTGCCAGGGATGTGATGGTCGCACCTAAGGTCGCACAACATGCGACCGTAAGCTATCGACCTTATGACCTACTGTTGACTGCATTTTGATTCTGTTTGAACTTTTTCCTATTGATTTTGTTTTTCTCTTGCCTTCCATTGTGAGACTAACCCAATACTACCATCATATCTTGTCTCACATGTACAGCCTTTCCAAGTACCATTCAACCAAGAGTTTAAATGGCTGTTCGTAGAGTAAGTAGAAGGAGACAGAATGCAAACCCATCTCCACCACCTATGGAGACTAATGACAATGAAGGTCAGCAAGGACAGGAAGGGAATATTAGAACTCAAAATGCTGCACCTCAGAATGTACACACCCAAGCCAACCCAAGCAACCTACCTGCACCACCTACAGAATTGGCTACTGCGGTGATGAATTTAGCACAACAATTGTAGCAAATACAGCAAGTGCAAGCCAACATGCAAGCTGCTATGGGATTTGCTTTCCCAGCTGCAAACACAACACCTCTACCTGCAGGACAAGATAGTACTACACCTAGTGGTAGCAACACTGTACCCCAAGTACCGCAAACACCAGCAGTACATGGTCAAGTGCAAAACCCTGAAGCACCGCAAGGCGGGTATAACCAAGGAAATTATGAGTACCAACTGCCTATGTATGGAGTATATGCACAGTATCAGCTTGATCACTCCAGACGATCGAGCGTTTTCTGAAGTTGAAGCCGAAGGAATTTATAGGCAAGCCATCAGATCCGTTATGGCCAGCTCACTGGATCGATGAGATGGAAAGAAACTTTATGATGATGACTATAAATGAAGAAGAGAAGGTATTATGTGCCATTTTTATACTGAAAGGTGATGTGCACCATTGGTGGAAATCTACTCGGAGTTATCTGTTGACAAAGCACGCCCAACTGACCTGGGCTATCTATAAAGAAGCTTTCTTTGAGAAGTATTTTCCCAGGAATTTCAAAGATCAAATGGAAAAGGAGTTTCTGAGTCTGTATCAGGGACAGATGACTGTAGACGCATATCAACAACGTTATGAGAACTATTTTTCTTTGCTACCTCTAGCATGTAGGAGGAAAATAACAAAACTTGAAGGTTCATCATGGGACTTAGGGGAAGCATCCGTGAGCATGTATTGGGACTGAAAAAGAAGATTTATAATGAAGCTGTACAGATTGCTCGAGTACTAGAATCGAGCCAGAGGGAAAGTTATTTTGCTCAAAATAGAGGTATTAAAAGGCCTAATGGAAATTCATACAACGGAGGGAACTCAAAGACATTTAAACCCTCTCGTACTCAAGGCTTCAATGCTGTAGCCAAGACTACTCCGATAGCCCAACCTCAACAGAAGCAAAGTAGTGCTGGAGTTAAATGCTTTAACTATAATCAAGTAGGACATTATTCAAGGGAGTGTCCTAAGCCAAGGAAGCAGCTACAGCAAGGAAATGTTTATGCAGTTACATCTGAGGATACTGTCGCATCGCTTGATGTGGTCACAGGTATGACCTGAATTGTTCATTTTGTACTACCTTGTGTAAGCATGTAGACTAAATTAAATCAAATCACAAGTATAGTACCTATTAATGGCTTACCTGTCAGAGTACTCTTTGATTCTAGAGTTACTCATTCTTTTATATCTGTCGTTTGGAAAGAAGTTAAATCTACCCTCAGACCTTTAGACTACAAACTGTTTGTACGATCACCTATGTGATTAAAAGTGGGACTAGACAAAGGTTATGGACCATGTCTAGTTCTTATCGACTAGAAGATTTTGGATGCAACCTTAATTCAACTCGAGATGACAAACTTTGACGTTATCTTGGGAATGGATTGGTTAGCTCGGCACTCTGCAAACCTATTATGTGCAGAAAAGAAATTGACATTTAAAGACAAGGAAAGAGCAGAGTTTAGTTTTGCGGGAACCAAACTTTCCCGTAAACGAAAACTCATTCTCTCTACATTGAAGGCTAGAAAATGCCTCGAGAAAGGAAGAATTGGGTATCTAGTATCCGTGGTTGATCTCACCAAGGAAGCACCACGAATGGAGGGTATTGAAGTTGTACGTGAATTTTCAGATGTATTTCCTGAGGAACTACCAGGATTACCACCCGACCGAGTGACAGAGTTCGTTATAGATCTTACACCCAGAGCCACACCAGTATCAAAAGCACCCTATCAAATGGCTCCTATTGAACTGAAGGAACTGAAGGTACAATTATAGAAATTACTAAACAAGGGTTATGTTAGACCCAGCATATCACCATGGGGAGTGCCAGTATTCTTCGTGAAAAAGAAGGACGATAGCGTTCGACTGTGTATATATTATCGAGAATTAAATAAGCTTACAATCAAGAATCGATATCCGTTGTCTCGGATCGATGACTTGTTCGATCAGTTGCAAGGTGCCAAAGTGTTCTCCAAAATTGATCTTCGGTCAGGATACCATCAGTTGAAGATTAAGGAAGGTGATATTCCGAAGACAACATTCAGAACCAGATATGGACATTATGAATTTTTAGTCATGTCTTTTGGATTGACTAATGCACCCGCAACTTTTATGGAACTCATGAATCAGGTATTCCATGATATGTTAGATACGTCAGTCATTGTATTTATTGATGACATACTAGTCTACTCTAAGGACAAAGAAACTCATGTCACAAATCTAAGAGTCGCTCTGCAGCGATTAAGAAAAGAGAAGCTTTACGCAAAATTTACAAAGTGTGAGTTCTGGCTAAATGAAGTCGCTTTCTTAGGCCATGTTGTATCCGCTGAAGGAATTAAAGTGGATCCTAGCAAGATTGAAGTCATTGTGAAATGGGAAGCACCTAAGAATGTTGCAGAAATCAGAAGTTTCTTAGGTTTAGCTGGTTATTATCGACGATTAGTGGAAGATTACTCTAGAATCGCCGTACCTCTCACCAGTCTGACAAAGAAAGGAGAAAAGTTTGTTTGGACCGATAAATTTGAAGAGTGTTTTCAGACAATGAAGGCTAGACTGATATCAGCTCCCATCTTGACTATTTCGATCCTAGGACAACCATTTATCTTATACACTGATGCGTCTGGGTTAGGTTTAGGATGTGTGCTTATGCAAGGAGAACAAGTAATTGCGTATGCCTCAAGACAACTGAAGACACATTCTTCTATCCCACTCATGACTTGAAATTAGCAGCAGTAGTACATGTTGTTAAGATATGGAGACATTATTTGTATTGAGAGAAATTTCAGATTAAATCGGATTATAAGAGTCTCAATCATCTTTTTAATCCGAAGGAGTTGAACATGAGACAAAGAAGATGGCTGGAATTATTGAAGGATTATGATTGCGATATCCAGTATCATCTAGGAAAAGCTAATGTAGTTGCTGACGCACTAAGCAGGAATGCTATGACAGAATCCCAAGAAGAAGTTAGTGCAAATGCTGTGGCGTGTGTCACAGGGAGAGTATTTAATTACTGTAAAGAGCAGTTTGCGAGTGATATTCCGAATGAATCAACTAACCAAGGGTTTATTCATCTATTTTCAAACATGTTTACTACATTGAAGATTGTACTTGATCTATTAGATGAAGTAAAAGCCACTATTAAATCAGACCCTTATCTGAGAACGGTGCAAGAAGACCTCGAAAAAGGTAGGACTACTCCTGAGTTCACCTTGGATGTTGAAAAGGTACTAAGATACAAAGGAAGGGTATGTGTTCCTGAAAATAAAGACTTGGATATTAGACACAGACTAATGAAGGAAGCTCACACCACAGCTTATTCGATACATCCTGCAAGTACGAAGATGTATCATGATCTGAAGAAACTATATTGGTGGAGAGGAATGAAAGTGGATGTAGCTAAATTTGTGTCTCAATGCTTGAATTATCGACAAGTAAAGGCTCAAAGGCAAAGACTTGCAAGATTATTGCAGCCACTGTCAGAATCAACATGGAAATGGGACTGCATCACTATGGACTTCGTCATTGGGTTACCATTGACTCCTCGAGTAGTTGACGCGGTCTGGGTGATTGTAGATCGTTTGACCAAGACAACTCGTTTCATAGCTATACGACCTCAGTATACCCTAGAGAGGTTAGCTAAGCTTTATGTAGATAATATTGTCCGATTACATGGTGTACTCGAAAGCATTGTGTCCGACAGAGACCCACGCTTTACCTCAAAGTTTTGGGAAGGATTACAGAAGGCTATGGGTACAACATTGAAGTTTAGTACTGCATTCCATACTCAGACAGACGGACAGTCAGAGTGTACTATTCAAATTTTAGAAGACATGCTTCGAGTTTGTGTTATTGATTTCAAAGGATCATGGGATGAAAAATTACCATTGATTGAGTTCACTTATAACAACAGTTATCAAGCGACTATACAAATGTCACCCTATGAAGCACTGTATGGTAGGAAATGTCAAACTCTTTTATTTTGGAATGAAGTTGAAGAACGGAGTATTGTTAGACCAGAGTTTGTTGAAGAGACTTGTCGAGTAGTCGACATTATCAAGGAAAGAGTCTGAATAGCTCAGAACCGTCAGAAGCAATATGTAGATAATCGACGTAGAGATCTCGAATTCACCATAGGTGATAAGGTATTTCTGAAAATATCTCCTATGTGTGGTTTGAAAAGGTTTGGACAGAAGGGAAAGCTATGTCCCAGATATATTAGACCTTATGAAGTTCTAGATAGACGTAAAAAAATAGCATATCAGTTAGCACTACCACCGTCCATGTCAAGTGTGCATGATGTATTTCATATCTCATTACTGAAGAAGTACGTCAGAGATCCAACACACGTGTTAACAACGGATCCATCGGATTTGACTGAAGATTTGACGTTCGAAGTAGTACCTTTTGAATCACTAGTTGGAAGGTGCAACGCCTTCGCAACCGTGACATTTACTACGTTAAGTTACATGGAGAAGCCAAAATATAGAAGAAATTACATGGGAAGAAGAGAACGCTATGCGGAAGCAATATTCTCACCTATTCAACTCGGAAGGTATGAGAAAATTTTGAGGACAAAATTTTTATGAGAGGGGGGAGTTGTAAGACCCGCACTTTACTAACTTGGTCTAATCGTGTCGTGCCAGGTCTTCCCATCATTTCCTGGACCAAGTGGACCGAGCGTGTGAAGATAAATCACAAACCAGGTATGAGAATCGAGTTAAAAACACTAAAAACATACCTAAGGTTGTATTCCTGGGTAGGTATGGTCGACCATAAGGAAGGGAACCAAAAATCTCAAATCCAGAACCCCACGGTCGATGATTTCGACCCTACGATCGACGATTTATGCGACTGTATCATCGACCGTGAGAACCCAGATCAGACTTTGAGTTTTGAAAACTTTCCTAAACTAAGGGATTGCTTTCCTAATTGAAAGATGACTTTATATGGAGAGTTTTCTTCTATATAAAGGACGTCCCTCAGCCCTTTTCACTTCTTTAGAACATTAGTAAACCCTAGAAAAAGAGAAGGAAGAGAAGGAAGAGAAGGAGAAGAGGAAAAAGCTAAGGAAAAGAATTTACTGAGAAGAGATTGGCTCTCTATCACAGGCAAATGTATGAAACGAATCTCTGGAGATGTAAACTCTAAGGAATAAGACTTCTATGGAGGATAAACAATATCAACCTATTATGATCTATGTGATTTCCTTGAGAAAATCCCAAGGAGAACCATGAGGAGTGAATTTGATGATTAGGGTTGATAAAAAATTACTAATGATGGCCATAGTATGACCTTAGAATAAATCCCATTGAAGAATAGAAGAATTGACCTAGGAAGAACTCGAATTTCATGTAGGCTGTGACCAGAAATCTTAAGGTCGCAGCTACGGTCGACCATAGCATGACCAATATGACCAAAGGATCGACCATAGGCATTCGGGAAGATTTCAGAAATCATATGGTCGCAGTTACGATCGCACCATATGCGACCGTAGGGTATCGACCATAGACAGTCAGGTCAATATAGCATGAGACCATAGGACCAATCAGACACTTATCGGTGCTCTATTTCAATTTTCGACTACTGTAACATGTCACATATGAACCCTAACTTAAATTCATATAACTTTTAGGTTGTTAAATCAATTCAAAGAGAATTTCAAGGCTTGGAAGGACATTGATAATTGCTAACAGGTGAGGAAACAAGACCTAAACTAATTGGATAATAACAAACTGTTTATTTTTATTGAGTCCAATGCCATGATTGATTCTATGCTTGTATGCTTGTAATGTGGATCTCACATGTCATCCAATATTCTTGCTATTACTGTTCATGCATATTTAATTTCGTTTATTTATAACATGATGATGATGATGATGTTAGGAATATGCATGTGAATGTATGTGTGTGGTTGGTTTATTGGATGCGAGTGGAGCATCCGGGGGAGGACGTGGCATGGTGGTCTTCGACCTCATCACCAGACTCTAGCTCTAACTCTACTCAAGTCTTGCCCACTAACATCGTTGTATCGCTATTACCTTAGCAGAACTATTACGTCGTAGGGCATCAGCGAGGTGGTCTCGGACCGTGTGGTCTCAGACTCTACCGGGGGGCCTTAGCTCAATCTCTATGGACGTATTAAGGGATGCTGGGGTGAGGCATTGGATACACTGTTTGGCATTATGATTGGTTAGTTGCGAGCCCAGTTTGTAAGCCCTCGCCAATAGGGGCTTACGTGTTGGTATGGGTAGGGCATCAGGAGAAGTGTTGGCGGTGTTTGATCCAGATACTTTAGTTTTATCTCTATTCCATGGTGGATGCATGTGGGATGGCAATGGTGTTTGATCCATTGGGAGGATTCACACACCCGTGTATAGAGGTGTGACGGCCACCAAACCATTCTATAGCATATTGCAAACTTAAAAATCAGACCAAAGATATGAATTGAATGCATGCATATGTTTGTTGCATTGTTTTGTTTGCTCACTGAGCCGTGATGTGTGCTCACCCTTTCGACGTCGAATATTTTTAATTGATGATGCAGGTCCTATCGTTGAAGAATATATGAATGTGCCGACCTATGGACACGTTGCTGCGATGGATGTAGAAGCTGAAGAAGATGCGCATGATTCATCATGCGAGTGCAACCAATGTGTTTTTGCTTAAGTTTAGTTATAATTTAAACATCGGATATGTAATTGATTATTTATTTTTATGTATTGTGGTCAGATAATTGGATTAAATATTTATTTATCACTGTTAGACTCTCAGTTCCTTATCTGTAAGAATTTTAGTTATTTGTTTATTACCTCTGATTATTATTGTGGAATGTGTGTGTGGTTTGATATGGTGGGTACGACCTATGTGAGATCCTGTATGAACCGTTGGTTTATTGGTTGTTTATCACACCATTCTGGTTAGACCAGAATTGGGGTTTGACAGTGCCAACTCAAGACAACCCACACACAAAGTCCCCGGCTGCATGGGTCTCTAACAAAATGAATATCGCCTCACTTGGCCTACAGTAACATCCCCCATGTATAGGTTCGTCATTTTGGTCTGTACTGACTGCAACTCATCTCAAGTTCACCTTGTGGTACTTGAGGAGGTGATAATACCACTAGTAGACTAGCCCGCCCATCCAAACTACGTCGGGTATGGGGAGGATCGCAGCTATGTTTATACCATCTTTTATTGAACCCATGCTACTACATAACCCCCTAATAGGTAGGGGTACAATTATACTGGTATTAAATGTTCAACTAACCATATTCACATAATTAACCATATTATTGGACCGTAACGTCGCCAAGCTTACGATTCCGTCCGAGTCCCTACATAGGACATCATGACTTGACTAACTTACATGTGGTCAATGCAAAGAAGCGCCGATAAAAAGTGATGCAAGAGTCCCATACCACCCACCTTCCTCCTTACCGACTTAACCAGACATCATGAATCAATCACAAATCAGTCGCTTTTGTGGAAAGGTAGCAAGTGTCCCATACTACTCATCCTCCAATCTTTATTGGCACTACTAATCTCAAATGCAAGGATGCATATGCATGAACAAGCAAACAGTATATTGGATGACATGTTATCACACAAGCATGTTATCAATCTCATACAATATCACAATATCATGTTCATATGCAAACAAAGGTCTAATCCATACCTGAGATGGTAATTAGAAATCGCTACCGAGTACGGCTTCGACCAACTTCCCTATGATTCTCTTGTACCTTTAATAACATTAGAATAGTAGCTATTAATCCCTTCACTACAACAATAAGCATTTTTGGGGAGGGGAATTAGCGACAGTATCT
Organism: Protea cynaroides; assembly: GCA_028583415.1. Lineage (NCBI taxonomy): Eukaryota > Viridiplantae > Streptophyta > Magnoliopsida > Proteales > Proteaceae > Protea > Protea cynaroides. The sequence goes on along the minus strand of CM053268.1, from coordinate 18,010,526 downwards.
AAATTTCTGTTGCCAAAAATCATTATAGCCAATGGGATTTGAATTCTCGTCTGCAGAAATCATTTTATCGACGGAATCTAAGTTCCCGTCACTAAAAATCAATTAAGCCGACAAGAGTTTAGATGCCATGGCCTAAAATTAGATTTTTCTGACGGTATCTAAAATCCCATCGCTAAATATCATTTTATCAAACGCATGTGCAGGGGAATTTATAAGTAGAGACAAAGTGGTTTGCTCTGATACCAGTGTTATTACAGTCCAATCTGAAGAATCAGACGTAATATCCAAGTCAACCTTTGAGACAACCCGAATCCATCCAAGATCGTTAACCACAGTGCTTGCCATATAAATCTTACAGTCTACACAAGTAATATCCATACAATCAAATGATCAAATAATAACAATAATGGAAGCATTAATATGTATAGATACAACGAAAGTGATATCATAACCATAATATGTTTGTTATGAATTACAATCATCATTCTCCACCAAAATATTACAATATCCAATATACACATAGCTAAACCAAAAAGAGTAAATCTGTAATATTGTTTTGATAGACCTTTTTGTCTGTCAACAAAAAGAATCATAAAGGTAGAAGGAAAAGAGTAAAGGGAGGGCTACGTCAAGCGTAGATGCAGTCGCTACAAGTGCAAGCTTCTCCATGCTCCCCACTAACATCATCAATCCCAGCGATAACTCTCACCAAAGGAGACTCCATAGAATCTGCAACAGAGTAGTCACTTGAAATAGATTTTTAAAAAAGTATCGATACGAGAGTGAACTCCCATCCCAGCTCAGTAAGAAATCTAGTATCACATGCATGCTTTACAAAATGATATGAAATGTAATTTTAATATTAGGTCTCAGGGTTAATGTTTCTACTTGGAATCATACTGAGATTCTGCTTGTGCTTTCGGTCCTGCCTACGGTCCTCAAGCCACTAACTCTCATATACTAGGCAAGGATAGAAGCAAAATAAATGACCCAGGGCCGCTAAACAACTTCTACAAGCAAACACCCATCCATGTCTCCAAACCCTTTAGGCTCGTCACCTCCCATCATAGACCCCATCTAACATCAGAGACCCCAGGCCAATTTGGTTTTTCCATCAGGTCCCGGACTAAGGAAGTGTGAGTCTATATCAACACCTAAACCCCTACTGGCAATGGTGTAGAGAACAGGGTAATGGCGCCGCCTATGTCTATTATGTACATTCAATTAATCATGGCTGCCCTCCAGTAGAGATCCCCCGCACAGCTCCCACGGTCCACTATGCCCCCACTAGAGTGCTAGCAAATCATGTGCCCATGCTCTAACATGCCACACGCATCATCATACATGGTCAAACATATGCTTAATAATGGAAGGCTATACCCCATTAGAGATCCCCGGCTCCACTCCAATGGACCGTGTCCCCGTTAGCATAAACAACATAGCCCGTGTATTGTGCTCCAACATGCCATACGTCCATCATACCTAAACAACATAAAATCCACAAACATAGTTGTTATAATGCAAATGCATGCTCAGATATAAACAGGTATTGGATGGGATGTTATAAAGCATAAATTAGACATGTTATAAATGCCTCACGTCTACGGATTAGACCCCTTACCTGATAGCACTACAAGTGCTGCAATATCACAAAGCTAAACAGAAGGCTTCCACTTTACCCGAATCTACCTATTTAGATAATGTTTCATTAGTTGGTTGTATAGCTTTTAATCAGTATGGACAAGTCTTTCATGTCCATACACGGGTCCCAAGACAAGTTGGGAACCCAATGGTTAGTCTCATTAATCCTATCTAGGCATACTAGCCAACAAAGTCAGAATCGGATAATCCAACCAGGTGGTACACCCTCCAGAATCATCATTCGATTGACACTTAAGAGTATTTTTTAAATACCCAGAATTGAAGGGTATAATTGGATGGTCCATTATCCGGCAGACCATCCAACTATACACCTTGTTATAGTAGTGGGCTTCCAGAAGGTTATTTGAAGGCTTTTCTGGGTGGTGTATCATCCGGCATTGCCTCCGGATTATTTTTAAGCCCATCTGGAGGTCCAGTTCAATCGGAAACAGAGGTAACCGAGGGAAGGTCACCAGGAAGATCATGCCCCTGGGAGGGTCCTCTGATTGGGAACCTCCGGTTATACAGAGGTCAGTTTCTGCCAAGGCAATTGCCTTGGCGGAGGTAGGGTTTTAGTCACCTGGAGGCGGGGCCAAGACTAAGCCTCTAGTTAATGCCTCCAGTTTGTGCCCAGAACCCAGGTTAAGAACCAAACTTGGTTTCCATTTGGGGATTTGATTCCCCCATTGTCATGGGCTTCAATTTAACGGTGGGAATCATATTCCCAACCTTATTACACTAAATGGGAGCGATAAATGACTCCATTAAACTCCATTGATGAAGGTGGGTTGGACCTAACCATTTCTAGGTTTATTGTTGGTCTCTATTAACAGAGACCATCAATAGTGGACAACCACCATGGTTTGCATTTAACATCACAAAGGAGGAAGGAGAGGATCATTAAACTTACCTCCAAGGAGAATGAGGTTAGGGTTTGGAGCTTGAACTCTTGAGCTCCAACTCTTTTTTTCTTCTCCCCCCACTTCACACTCTAAATGGCCAAGAAGGAAATAAGGAGCAATGACTCCTTATTTATAGATCCTGTGGAGAGAGAGGGTGTTTAACTCGAGCTCAACCTTATGCTGACAACCAGGGGATGCACCATTTGGTTAGGCCAAAATATGGCTTTTTGATCAACTCTTTGGCCCCGATGCTTTGGGATACGCATCAAGACCACCTAGGGTCCATCATGACAACCAACCTTACTAGGTTTGAATAGTGGAACTTACCTATGGTTCGAATACCACCATCGGATCCATGATGGGTGCTCCATCAGTTGGTGTGTTAAGACCTGGCACATGAAGAATCTAGGTTAGTAAGGGATAAGGGGTGTGGGTCTTACACTTGCAACTAGGGATTAGAGCCTTCATTTTGGAGAGAGGCAGGTGACCAAGCCGGTGGTGCCATTAAATCAGATTGGTGGTAGATGTAGTAGCAATAGTAGTGAAGGGTTCATTCTACTCCAAGTAGTATAGGCCAGCATGCTCACATCCGCCGCCAATCGTCGCCCTGGTCCCGATATCCTGAAAGACACAATAAGAAGGAAAGAAGGTTGTAACACAGTTAAGTGATTTGGTAAGTTTTCTAATAGACATAAGATTAAGAGGTAAATTAGGAACATATAGTACTGAAGATAAAGACAAGGATGTGGTAAGAGACAACTGCCCATGCTAGGAGGCAATGGTAGAGGAACCATCAGGAAGATAAATAGTTACAAGCTTGGGGGTATCAGTAATAGAGATAAAGGCAGAAGACTTACCAGTCATATGATAGGCATCTCTAGAATCAAGAATCCAAGGTGAAGGAGAGGCTGTAGATAATAAGGCAGATGTACCTGTATGAGCCAGGGTGACAGGGGAAGATGGAGCAGTGGCCTCAAGTTGTTGAACTCATCGCAGTAAAGCCTCATATTGAGCAGAAGATGGTGCAGATGGCTATGGTGGAGGAGCCTCTGCAGGAGTCAAGGTTTCCTCAGTAGTAACAAAATTAGTCAATGTATCAACACATTCAAGATAACCAAACTTCTCCCAACAAGCGTCAACATTATGATTGGTCTTGTGACAATGAGTGCAATATCTATTAGATTTATCATAGGTTGTCCTACCAGAACCTTGACCAGGAGGACCACGTTGATGACCTTGAGTGGAGCCACAACCTCTGGAGGAGGAGCCTCGGCCATGGCCAGCAAATAGAGCAGAAATATCGTTATAAAGAGAGTCTCTCTGAGGTACCAACCGTTGAAGACTAAAGAAGGTCTCACTCAGGGTAGGAATGGGGGCACTGGCAAGAAGCTGACTCTTGAATACCTGGTAGTCAGGTGAGAGATCAACCAAGAACTTAGCAATATAGAACTCAGACTGTTGAGCTTTTATTTTGGTTATACCATACGTAAGAGGTTGCACAGCCTGTATTTCCTCAATGATGCTGTAACAAAACCACATAACCTCAAATACAAAACCAGAAAAAAAAAGAATGAAGAAGAGAGAAGAAGAAATTAGAAGAAGAAGAAGAAGAAGAAGTGGAGAGCAGATCACAAAAACAACCAGGTGCTGTAGTTGAGATCAATACCTCTCCCTCTTAGACACCAATCTTATTTATAAGCAAAAAGTATCCAATTACATAGAGAAAGTCTCCATAAATAAGAGGAGACATAAAAAGAAACAAATAACAATAATAAGGAAATAAATAACAATTGAAATAAAGAAGGAAAAATAGGAGCACCAGCCAGTGTCACTGGCTCTAATTAGAACCAGCGACATTGGTTGGTTCTTGATTTGGTTGGCTGGGCCCATGTGGGCCATATTTAACACCCTCCCTCAAGCTTGGAGTATACAGATCACCCAATCCAAGCTTGTGATAGTTTAATCGATACGCTCGTCCAAACAACGACTTCGTAAGAATATCAACAAGTTGATTTGAAGAAGATACGAAGGGAGTAACAATCATCTTCTTCATAATGGATCTCGAACAAAGTGACAATCAACCTCTATGTGTTTGGTACGCTCATGGAAGACTGGATTACTAGCAATATAAATAGTAGCTTGATTGTCACACATCAATGACATAGGTCTAGAGATAGGAAATTCAAGTTCTTGTAGAAGATCTTTCAACCATAACAACTCAGCAGTAGTATGTGCCATAGCACGATATTCAGCTTTAGCACTGGACTTGGATATAGTAGTTTATTTTTTACTCCGCCAAGTAACCAGATTACTTCCAATAAAAGTACAGTATCCAGTGGTGGAACGTCTATCGCCATCAGCTCCTGCCCAATCAGAATCAGAATAACCAACAATGTCAAGGTGCCGATGTCGATGATAAATAAAATCAGTTCCAGGAACTTTCTTGAGATACCACAATATGTGATAGGCTGCCTCCCAATGAGCAACTTTAGGAGCATGCATAAACTGACTAACAACCCCAACAACAAAAGAAATATCAGGACGAGTTATAGTTAGATAAATCAATTTTTCAACCAAGCGTCTGTATTGATGAATATCAGAATATTCAAAACTATCACAAGTTTCAAGTTTCTGATGTGGATCCATTGGTGTATCAACTGGTGCTCCAAAAACTTTGGACTCAGAAAGTAAATCAAGTACATACTTTCTTTGAGACAAACTAATGCTTTTACTACTGCGAACCACTTCAATCCCCAATAAGTAATGAAGAAGACCTAAGTCTTTCATCTGGAAATGAGTATTTAGATAAGATTTAATTTCAGCAATACCAGTCTTATCATTCCCTATAATAATAATATCATCGACATACACAGCAATAATGGTGACGAGAAGAATGGCGTCTCACAAAAAATAGAATGATCAGAGTAACATGTAATGAAGCCAAAATTTATAATAGTAGTGCTGAACTTATCAAACCATGCACGAGGAGATTGTTTTAGTCCATAAATTGCTTTAAGCAATTTACACACCTTAGTTGAGTTCCCTCCCTGAGCAACATACCCTGGAGGTTGATCCATGTAGGATTCCTCATGTAGGTCACCATACAAGAAGGCATTTTTAACATCCATTTGATAAAGAGGCCAATCTAGATTAACAGCCAAAGAAAAAATAACACGAACCGAGTTGAGACGAGCAACAGGAGAAAATGTTTCAACATAATCCACCCCATAGGTCTGAGTGAATCCTTTGGCAACCAGTCTAGCCTTTAATCTGTCAACAGTCCCATTAGAATTATGCTTCACTGTATAAATCCATCGGCAACGAACCACTGAATGACCTGCAGGGAGATCCACAAGTGTCCATGTTTGGCGTGCCAATAAGGCATCCATTTCAGCATCCATAGCTTCCTTCCACCCTGGATGGGACAAGGCTTGGGAAAGGATAGTAGGAACAATAGTAGTGGATAATGAGTAAACCAAATTTTGGTGACAACAAGGAAGATGGGCTATGGAAACAAAATGATCAATAGGAAAAGTACTTTTACGAGTACGAGTACCTTTACGTAGAGCAATAGGGAGATCAGAAGAGACCTCAGGATCAGGAGTAGTAGCAGCTGGTGCAGTAGTAGTTGGAGCCACTGGTTGATGTCGTGTATAAACCTGCAGGGGAGGTGGAGGGTCAGTTTGTGGTTCAGATGGTAAGGAGGAGTCAGTGTGTGGTTCAGAAGCATCAGGTAAGGTAGGGACTAAAGGAATTGGTTGTTCAGATGGAGGTAAAGGAGATGGCACCAAAACGTGATAGTATGGCTTATCTTCGAAGAAGGTAACATCATGACTGACATAGTGACGTTTGGTAGTAGGATCGAAACACCTGTACCCCTTTTAAGTACGAGAATAACCAAGAAAGATACACTTTAGAGAACGGGGGGAAAGTTTTCCTAATTTAGAATGCATAATGTGAACAAAGCATGTACTACCAAAAACTCTAGGATGAACAGAAAACAAAGGAATGTTAGGATAAAGAAGACGGAATGAGACTTTGTCGTGTAAAACAGAAGAAGACATACGATTTATGAGAAAACAAGATGTCAAGATAGCGTCACACCAATAAAACTAAGGGACATTCATATGAAACATTAGTGACCTGACAATATCCAGAAGATGCCTATTTTTACGTTCAGCAATCCCATTCTGTTGAGGGGTATAGGCACAACTGGTATGATGGATTATACCATTAGCAAAACAAAAATCAGACACAAAATTTTGAACATATTCAAGAGAATTATTTGTACGTAACACTTTAATTGGAACTCCAAACTGAGTAAGAATCTCCTTATGAAACCTTTTGAAAATAGAAAGAAACTCAGAACGATCTTTTATTAAATAAAGTCAGGTCATCCTGGAAAAATCATCTACAAAGGTTACAAAATAAGGGAAACCTAACCTATTGGGTACACGACAAGGGCCCCAAATATCAGAATGCACTAAAGAAAATGGAGTAGAATTCTTAGGACTAAAACTAGAAGGGAAAGATGAACAATGATGTTTTCCTAACTCACAAGCCTCACATTGTAAGGAAGTTAGAGACTTGCAACCAGGAATAAGAACCTTCATCTTAGACAAAGACAAATGACCAAGCCGTTGATGTCATTGAAGAGGAGTAGTAGTAATAGTAGTAGTTGCAGCAATAGGTAAATGTTCAGTGGGCTACAAGTAGTATAGACCAGCATGCTCACGTCCACCACCAATCATCTCCTTGGTCTTGAGATCTTGAAAAGTACAATAGGAGGGATAAAAGGTAGTGACACAATTGAGAGATTTAGTTAGTTGAGTAATAGACAAAAGATTAAGAGGAAAATTAGGTACATGTAGGACAGAGGATAAAGACATAAACTGGTTAAGAAAAACATTACCATACTGAGAGGCATTAGTAGAGGACCCATCAGCAAGGTAAATAGTAATAGGTTTATTTGTGTTATGAAGGGATGAAAAGACAGAGGACTGACCCGTCATGTGACAGGTAGCACCCGAATCAATGATCCAAGGGTGAGTGGATGTGTAGGAAAGAAGGGCAGTTGTACCTGTATGAGCCAAAGTAGCAGTAGAAGAGAGTCCAGTGTTCTCAAGGTTTTGAACCCTTCGAAGAAGGGCTTCATACTGATCAGAAGATGGAGCAAGTGTAGATGGTGGAACCAGTGCAGTCCGGGATGCATCATCAATGGTTACAGTATTCACCAAATTATCTGCCCATTCAGGGTGACCAAATTTATCCCAACAGGTATCAACAGTGTGGTTGGATTTATTGCAATGAGTACAAAAGTGGGTAAATTTATCAATTTGAGAACGACCAAAACCACGATCACGGCCACGAGCTCGGTTGGAGCCACGACCCCTAAAGGGGGTACCCCGACCACGGCCAGCAAACAAAGCAGTTGTATCTGTTTAGGAAGTGTCAGTCTGAGGAACCAAACGTTGGAGACGAAAGAACGTCTCGCTTAGGGTAGGTATGGAAGCACGGGCAAGCAGCTGACTCCTCACATCTTGATATTCAGAAGAAAGGCCAGCCAGAAAGTTGGCCACATAAAACTCAGACTGTTGAGTTTTCAGTTTGTTAATATCAGTAGAAAGCGGCTGCACAGCCTGAATATCTTCAATGAGGCCTTTGAAGCCTCCATAGTAATCAGCTAGAGATTTGTCACCAATGGAGAAACATTCTTATCTTGACCATAGGTCTCCTTTATATCAGCTCAGATGGCTTTGGCAGTATCATGAAACATTACAGTAGGTAAGATAAAAGACTCTATACTATTCCATAACCATGTTTGAACCATGGAATTATCACGAAGCCATGTATTATATGTCTTCACAGATGCTAGATCCTTAGAATCATGGTCAGGTGCATCATCAAGCAACAAGGACAGTTTTTCTTTAGAGAGAATGTAGGCTTTAATAGCTTGAGCCCATAAAAGGTAGTTTGACACCCCTTTTAATTTTATAGAGATGATCTAAACTTCTGAAGGCTTATAATCAGTCATCACAACCAAGCAATGTAAATTAATTGTTCTACTTTCACCCGGTTCAGCCAACCGGTTGGCCAAGAAAATAAGGCTAAAAAAGAAGCAAAGGAAGATGGAGGTAGTGGGGTTACACAATATATATCTATCTTTGCAAAAAAAAAATCTCGGTTCAGCTAACCGAGTGGCCAAAGGAATGATGGCTCAAGAGGGGTGGCGGTAAGATGATAGGTAAAGAATTGTAATGAATGCTTACCACATAGACAATAAGAAGATGATCAAGATGTTATCAATCACACATGAACAACATAGTAGTAGGTACAACAGATCTTGATCATCTAAAACACCAAGTAAAAATCAGTACATAGGTAGAGAAAAAATATATCAAAGGCTTATCAAACCAAGTGTTGAAGATAGCCAAGATTTAATGCTCTGATACCATGTAACAAAACCACATAACCTCAAACACAAAACTAGAAAAACAAAGAATGAAGAAGAGAGAAGAAGAAATTAGAAGAAGAAGAAGAAGAAGAAGTGGAGAGTAGATCACAAAAACAGCAAGGTGCTGTAGTTGAGATCAATACCTCTCCCTCTTAGACACCAATCTTATTTATAAGCAACAAGTATCCAATTACATAGAAAAAGTTTCCATAAATAAGAGGAGACATAAAAAAAAACAAATAACAATAATAAGGAAATAAATAACAATTAAAATAAGGAAGGAAAAATAGGAGCACCAGCCAGTGTCACTGGCTCTAATTAGAACCAGTGACATTGGTTGGTTCTTGATTTGGTTGGCTGGGTCCATGTGGGCCATATTTAACAGATGCCTTTGAACCCTCTATAGTATTCAGTCAAGGATTTATCACTAATGGAGTAGGTGAACATCTTCTCATAGAGATCATAGATATGAGAGACATTTTTATCTTGCCCATATGTCTCTTGCAAGTCAAACCAAATAGCCTTAGCATTATTGTGAAACATAACAGTTGGTAAAATAGAGGGATCGATACTGTTCTACAACTAGGTTTGAACAGTGGAATTATCATGCAGCCAGGTATTATGGACTTTCATAGCATCAGGTTCCTTAGCATCACAGTTAGGAGGATCATCAGATAATAATGTCAATTTATCCTTTGAAAGGACATAGGTTTTAATAGCTTGAGCCCAGAGAAGGTAATTGAAAACTCTTTTCAATTTAATAGAGATGATCTGAACCTCAGTAGGTTTAGAGTCAATCATCATGTATAAGGGATAAAGAATTTCAATAAGCAACAACCACTACATATAAAAAATCTCGGTTCAGTCAACCGAGTGGCCAAAGGAATGAATGCTTGAAGGGGGGGGACAATGGTGGCGGTAGTAGTAGGACAGCAAAATTTTTATTTTTTTATATTTGTTTTTTGTTCTTTTCAATTCTCAGTTCAGCCAACCGAGTGACCGAAGGAATGAAAGCTCGAGGGGGGTGATGGCGGTGGTAGTAGTAGGGCAGCAATCAACTAAGTGATTGAGTAGGTAGTAGTTTCAAAATAAAGGAATCACAATATCATTAAAAAAAAAAAAAAAAAAAAAAACCTCGATCACTTAGTAGTAGTAGTAAAAAAAAAATCACTTACATATATAGAATAGAAAAATCAAGCCTATCAAATCAATGTATTGATGAATGAAGGCAAGAGATTTAATGCTCTGATACCATGTAACAATAATGCAAAGGAACAAACAAGACCTTGCAAACCAGAATATTGAGAGAGAGAGAGAGAGATTTCGAGTACAGCAAGGTGCTGGAGTCGACAATAGTAGATCTCCTCTCCTCAAGCTTTATTTATATGTAAAATAGTATCCAACTATTACAAGAGAGTCTCTAAAATTAGAAGAGACAAAATAAGAAGAAAATAAAACCAATAAATAAACAAACCAAAACACAGATAACCAAAAATAAGAGATACCGTTGGCAGTGATAGTACCGCCAGTGATATCTACTTGTTATCGTAACATCATCAATGGCTCAACAACACGAACGAAAACAGATACACGTATTAAAGAAAGAAAAATAAAGGTCCCTTAGAATGTTCTTTTGTGGGGTTTGGTTCAAATTTGACGTGAGCAAGTGAGCTTGTGAAGGCTCCTAACACAACTGTTTTGCAAAAATTCTTGTTAAAGCATATGAGCACTCATTCAAATGACATCATGATATTTGGGTCCATAGATAAAAATAAAAATTAAAAATTAGATAAAGTTGATTTAAACAAGTAATTCTTATGTGAATATACTTATGACTATGGAGGTGATTGTGCAACTATGATATAACTCTTTATTAGAACTGTGTACAAACTCAGGTCTTCATAGGATCGAATCACTGGCTTAAATATATAATGGGATCTTTGATGACCCTGAAAATTGAGTCCTTCCATCAATGCTACTGCTTTGTGTTTGAAGAACATAACATGAGTATACATTTGATATCTTTCTATCTCTTTAGTCAAAGGCAACTAGTTTTCTAGAAGTACAGTTGAAGACCTAGAAGTACAGTTGAAGACCCATAAAAGAGGACCCAGTATATTAAAACCCATATGCAATTGGATGTAAGCTTTTAGTTGGATCAACAATTACCCAAAAGAACATTGCCAACTTTCATTCATATTAGGAAACCTGGACACCTGCTGGCTTCATACTCGCTAATTAATGTGAGATACGAAATCAGCTACGATATGTTACACTATTTTGTCTGAAAACCCAGCCATTACTTTCCTCGGAAGTTCTTGAAAGGAGTAAATTGTCAGGTCAAACCCTGGTAAGAAAGAACAGAAAAATGATAATAACCCTTCCATGAAGGACAATGCAAGCTTTACCCAAAAAAAGAAAAAGAAAAAAAAAAAGGGACAATGCAAGTTGATGCTTATCTGTTATGCAGGTTTTTTTTGGATTTCTTTCCTACTTATCCTGAGGTGGAAGGGAGTGTTTAGTAAGGCCAGGCAGATAAAGATGTTTCAGCCCTTCTATGTGTGTCCAGCTCATCATATAAATGATAATACCATGAAGAAACTAACTAACAAAAAAGCCTCAAGGATCTCTTTGACATTAATGGATGTGGAAAGGAGAAAAGGGCAGCAACCCATACTTTATAATTTCACAAACATGGAGAGGGCATCATTCCATCAGAGCTGCATCAGCTCCAAATTCCTATTGGTCTAACAAAGTAACAATTATACCATTTTATAAGAGTTTTTGGTTTTATTGGGTTTGTAAAAAGATTCCCTTGTCTTAACCATGAGTCATAGCAATGAGATAATATATATTATAAGGAAACTGGACAATTAATATCTTTTCAGTAAGAAGTTTAAGATGCATTTGATAATGCATTATTGTAATTCATTCTTATAATTACATTCTTAGAATAAAGAATGCATTCTTAACATAATGAGAATGGACTTAAGATCAACGTATTTCCGTTCTACTCTCATAATGTAAAGTGGGCTGAATAGCATGTTCCAAAATGTGTTCTGTTTTATAATGCATTCCATGATCTATGAACAATAACGCATACCTGTGGCATGATTAGGTGATGAGCCATGTTTTCTGAACAGGGAAAAGTATCAACACATCAGAACTGCATCAGCTCCTACTCTCATAGGACAAACAAATATCCCTTCTTTAGAACTTGAAGCTTTATTTTGCCGGTGAGAAGATTACACTTATCCTCTTTATTTTTATTTTCCTGAACCTTATTCTCTTGACAAGTGTTATCATAAAGTAGGATCCACAAAACATAATCCTTATGACTGTATAGGGGACCCACAGGGCTAAAATTATTGGAAAACAAAAAAAGAAAAGTAAAGGAATTAAGAACGGTCCTGTCTATAAAGTATCAATGGTGACTCACCTATTTCTGCTGACCATTAGATGTCTAGAAAATTGTTTGGATTAGTTACTTCTCAATTATGCACTTAAATTCATTCAATGATTTAACACCTTTCCATTTATTATCATGCACCTTTTTTAATGCTCCTGGTTGGTAGTCCTAGATTTTTAAAGCTCTATTATGCCATTTGGCCAATTCCAATTGAACTAAAACTTGATATGTAAGAATAGAAAACCTGTCAATTAATAGGAGGGCGGCAACGCAAAGAAATCCCATTGATGGTTTGGACCTCCCACATTCCCTATGGAATGACTCATACACAATGTATGCAAATCTACCTCACAACCACTCGGGGCCGGGTCTACCAGATTTGCACACCCATCCCGCAATTCATTCCACGCACTTCACAAAGTACATAATCAAGCAAACCACAACACACAAAGATTACGTGGTTCACCACCACAGTGAGTGATGGCTAATCCACGGAGTAATGCCCAATGAGCTTCGTATTTACTCAATACTCAACTTTTAGCCCTTTACAGGATAATGATGCTCACCTTAAATTTTTCCATCTTCTCTTTTTCTTTGCCTAATGCTATCATACATTAGATTCCCATACAACATAGGCATTCAATATCGTCAACCTACTTTAACATACAATGAATTGATTCAATAAATAGTAAGGGAGATGAGAAAATCTCACAACCAATTTTTCTGATAATTGACGATGTTCCTCTTCTTCTGGTAGTCAATAAATCCCTTGCCATATGCAATCAAGCTCTTCCAGCCTTCAAGAATACATCAGTGTATCGGCATCAGCAAAAACAAAGATGGAGAATGACTATCTTCAATTTCCAGAACAAGAGAAATCCGAAATCATGAAGTTCTTCCCTCTTTTCTTCAAAAACTCACTTTCAGATCTGTTTTTCGCTACCAACCCTTCCTCAAACCATTCTCAATTGATAGAGAATGAAAAACCTAACTCGGAGCAATTTGGATCGTCGGATTTGGCCACCGGATGGCCAAGTTATGAAGAAAACAAGTTCAGCCACTAGAAATATTCCAAATGGAATCTTTTAATTCCATATTGTGCGCCTGCGACTCACCGTAGCCGAGCCGCGCCATCTAGGTGTCGCGCTCTGATAGGCTGAGAAGAGCATCTGTGAAATCTGCCGTCGGATCTCACTTAAAAAGGCGGGATTAAGTTTGCGCCACTGGATCTGAATCTGTTGCGTCAACGAACTTCGGAGTTAATCAAAGCCATACGATCAGGATCACTTGTGCGCTGCACCATCTACGCATCACACGGAATCAAGGTTCCGCTTCAGTGTAATGCGCCTTAACTTATTAAACTGCATCTGACCAATAAAAACAGTCGCAATAGAATCTAATGCTGACGACTCTGATACATGCAATCCCGCATTCTTCTGGGCCATCCGATTTGAATCTTGTATACGCGGCTTCATCTGAGCCGCCGATCTTGCATCTTCAACATTCTTTTCTTCCCAAAATACCCATGAGAATACGAATAATGGCCTCTGTAACCATTGAAGTTTTATTAAACTTCTGCCAGGGTCGATTTTCCAGAGAGGTTTTCTCTCTCCTAAAAAATCGTCGAACACCTGGTGGGCGTGCGGGAGAGGGGTAACCAACGCGTGCGGAGAAAGGACCAGCGCGCGTGGCATGCCTTGCGGGCTGTGCGCGATGGTTCCATGCGGGCTGGCCTGCTTGGCCTGCCTGCGATGGTGCCATGCGGCTGGCCTGCTGGCTGGCTGCCTTGGTGCTCGGCCAGGTTGGCTGTCTAGGTGGCATGCCTCCGTGGTGGGTCCCACCTTCTCTCTCCTGGGTCCCACTTTCTCTCTCCTCTTTCTCTCTCCTCTAATTCTTTCTCCTCTTTCATGCTTCACAGTATCTGTAACACAGCCATATCACCTGTAGGATCCGCCATATCACCTGTAGGATCCGCAGACACTCTCTCTCATCAACCTTTGCCAACAATTACAATACGTAGGCCAACAATGACCTTCCGTGGGACGCTCAGTCCAGAGCTAGATATAGATTTGTTTGAATATTTGAATCTTTTGATGTATTAGGATTTCTGTTGATGGTAATGCCGAAGGTGGAAGCCCAATTCATTTTGTCTTTGTTTCTGTCTAGGTATACCTAGACTTCCTCTCTATTCAACTATCTTTTTTTAATATTTTTTTACTTGTCTAAGATGCCTATCCATTCAACTCAGTAGAATTTCACTTGAGTCAACTTCTCAGATTATTTAGAATCCTGTTGTAAACCATACATATTTGACTCAAACAGGTTCCAACTCATTATAACTAGGTTGAGACCAAAGCGAAACATATTCTGAGGTTGTCAGTGGATTGAAAGCCTGTGTACATATTCAAACAAACATTCGAGCCCATGGATTGTAATCTTCATAGAGGTCCTTCAAGGTTTGAGAACATGGAAATCATCTATAGTGTCTGATCAAATATGGATTTTAAGCCTAGAGATGTCCAACTAAATCAAAACATCAGTTTACCTCAAGAATACTTTTAATCAACAGATTGATTGTTTTTAAAGCATGCACTCAAGCATCTGAATTTGAGGATGGCATGAGTTCTCATTTTCAGAGCATAAATACGAAGATTGAGAGCGAGAACATCACCCCTACAAGGAGTAGGTCACTACGTTGGGAATAATCCCACATTGTCAAGTCTAGAACCTTGGGCACCTTCATATACTAGTTGAACCCCTCCACCTAATAGTTCGATCTTTTGGGATGGAAACTTTACACACTAAACATGCAAGCATGTGGCAGAAGGTGGAGTGCTACCGGAATTAACAAAGCTAAGACACAGACCCATCTTTTCTCGCAACTGTCAGTTTTATTCCACACAAAATCATGAGTCAAAACAAAGGGCTTGAGTCAAGCCCAGCCTAAGCTATTATCTGGAGGGTTCTTACTCCATACTAAATGGAAATCTGAATATGCAAAGGTCTAAGGCAGGTTGATCTCCTATAGCCCAACAAGAAAGAAATTAGACAAAGAGTCAAGGAAGAGCTATAGTTGAAGTGCTTCAGAAAATGGCTACTCCACCATGAGCATTGAATTCAAAATTTCTCTCTGGAACAGAAGGAAAGTGTGAAACAGAGAAGGCATGAAGTTTGAATTTCCATATTATGATGCCAGCTGCAAGAAGTTTTCTTTATAGTTTCCTTTTACTCCAAAGTTTTTGAAATCGAGCTTCTAATTAATCAAAGGAATCAGATAACACCCCCCCACCCCTTTGATTCTCGTACATTTCTTGTTAGTTGTATCATGGAAAATCAAATACTAGATTAATGGAAACATCTTATTCAAAGTTATTATCTTACATACAAAGATCCAAAAGCATTTTGTGCTTTGTATAGATAAAAGTATCATTAACACAAAGATGAGAAGTATGCATATTGGTAATTTGAGTAGAGTAAGCATTTACAAGCGGAGAAGTGATAAGGGAGGTGGTTCCAGCCTCCATAGCCCATTGATACAGAATTTTGATGCCATCTTGTTGTCAGCACAGAAATATTTTTCACTCTTAGAGAACTTAACAGAGACTCGATCAACTTCAATAAAAAAAATTCTTGATGCTGCTTGATTCAAGGACTTGATCATGACTAAATCAACACACTCAACCTGGCCTTCTCTGCAATTTAAAATCCACAAGAGGATTCCAACTCAGCAAGCTTCCATGTTAGCCCAAATCACCCCGAAACATAGCTGATCTCTTTTGCAGCCAAGAAGCTCCATTTTTCTGAAGAGAGTACACATTCTTAGAAAAGGGATATTTGTTCTGTTCTCACTGATTGGGAGAACCATATGATGCCTCTGTGATTGGGTGTCGAGAACTCTCAGAAGTCATAATTCCTTACAGATGTTATGATGTGGTATGGATGCTGTCCTTTTAGAGTCAGCAATTGCAGAACACATCCAGAGGGACATAACATTGCCTTCTCCTTTAAAATATTGGATTCTGAGCACTTACAGATCTGAAGGCAATGACAGCTTGAACTTCTTCCCTTGAGAGTACAGTGCTGATCAATCTCTGGTTCCAGCTCTCTCTCCTTCAGCCTACATATCTCACACCCAAATCACCCGAGTTTCAGGAGTTTTCACAGTGAAGAGTCCAGAAAAATATGGCGCCCCAGGATCAGTTCTGACTCAAACTGAGAATTTCCATTGGCTGCGTAGACCCTTCAAGAGAACGTTTTTACACCCATGAAGGTTGTCTCCCAGGCCAGCTTCAATAAAAATATATACAAGAAGTTTAATTATACCCTTTATCATACTGATGGGTAGTGATTGTCAATTCTCTTGTTATAATGTCAGAGAACTGAATCATTTAAGATTGAGAAATGGACTGTTGAATATACTTGAACGCTTTCTGATATTTCAGAAAACCCATAAACCAGAACTCAAATTTATCAACAGTAACTACTTGTATGTACTTTTGGGATGGCTTGTTCACATTTTCACTTTGGTTGGCGACTTTGATCTTCTTTAATGGAATCATGACCTGTACAGAAATCAATAAAATAATAAGATTGATTTAATAACATTATCTGAAGTAATTTATATAGAGTGATAGAGAGAGATGGTTTCACGAACATTTAAATTGTGGGAAATTTTTTCTCATGATCAATATACCTTGTAAGGTGTTCTAATTTGCTCTCCTGTAGGCAGAGTGAATGTAAGAGATCTCTCACTGCAGAAAGCAAGTCTTTCAGTGGAGATAAAGAGGAGCCCTGCAACAGGACCAACTGTTGTTGACAAATAGCATTGGAAAGCATTCAATAGCTTCTCTCCTGCTCTAACATTGAAGATCTGCTTGAATAACTTCTCCAGACCACCTTCTTGAAAAATTCTGGCACCCAACCTCAATTTCCCCTTCACTGTTGCAGATACCTTGGAACCCAATTTAACTGTAATATCCAACAATTTAAAACAACAGTCAAATACTTTTCATTATTATAACTAATGACAGTATAACTGTTGGCAGGAAAAGAGATTACACAAGTAAGTTTTAAAGAAGGGAAAAGAATGGAAGAGATTGAGACCTGGTTCAGATCTTTCTTAGACAAAATTGTTTACTGAGAGAATTTTTAAAAAGATATGTTCAGATATTTTTACTCAAAAACTAAAAAAAGTATCCTTACTAATACACAACAGTTTTTGGTTTATCATTCAACAAAGGGGAAAAAAAAGGGAGAAGGAAAAAGGGGAACCAGAAGACATCTAAGCACAAAGAATAAGATAGTTACCATGCTGCTTGAAATCGTCAGCTTTCTTCCCCACCTTGTTGATCCATTTTATCGGTGTTTTTACTCTATCTGCATCGTCAGAGCTACCCCATTAATATACGATGTCTAAAAGATTCAAAAAAAAATTTAACAGATAATAGCTTTGAGAAATTACTTTGCTTGGATATGGGAGACTCCTTTGAAGGAGTGGAGAGAAAATATGAGGTAGCAGTTTCAGATACAGTAGTTTTGCCTACTGAGTCTTCAACTGTAAAGGATACTGAGCTGACTGGAATTCTGTTCTTCATATTGAATGAGCACAAATTCAATCTGCTCTTGTTTCCTATTCGAAAAGTCTCCTATTTCTTGTCTGAGACTACAAAACCCAAATTTTCTTCACAGCCAGAGAATCGGTATGAAGTATGATGAATGGCTTTCAGTGGTAGAGCAAATCTTGCAGTTTGTTGCTGTATTTAAAGGAAAAAAAGTAGGGTGGTGAATCACAACAATCTGTTTCCAAGTCATCAATGGCTCATCAACACGAACAAAGACAGAGAGTTGTATAAAATAAAGAAAAAGAAAAAGGTCCCCTTTCTGATAGCCTTTCAAAGAGCTTGAAGGGTCCAAGTTGAAGAAAGAGAGAAGGATGCTGACATAGCTCCCACTACACCATTCAGAGTTACTTTTTCCAAACCACACATAGAAACAATAAAGAAAAAATTCACCATAGAGCAAAGGAGCTTGTGATCTACTTGTCTATAAAATTTGGGCTGTATTGAGAAGGCTCTAGACAAAACCATTCTGCAAATAATATTGTTAAGGAATCATGAGTTTGGGTCCCTAGATTAAACAAATAAATTAAATTAAAAAGTAATTGTTATGCGAATATAGTTATGATTCTGGAAGTGATTGTGCAACTATGACATAACTCAGCATCATTACGCATTTGATATCTTTCTATTTCTTTGGTCAAAGGCAACTGATTTCCTTCAAATTACAGTTGAATACCCATTGAAGAAGACCCAATATGTCCAAACGTATATGCAATTAGGAGAAAGAGAGAGAGAGAGAGAGAGAGAGATGTGTTGGTCATTTGTTGTCACTGTTGGTAACTTTGTAGTGTATCTCATTGAGAAGAGAAAGAAAAATGATGAGAGAGAAAATGTGGAGGAGAGAGATTATAAGTGTTGGTTCAGGCAATGGCAGGAAATAATAGAAACTATGGAAGAGAGATTTCTAGTGTTGGTTCAAGCAATGACTGGAAATAATAGTTAAAATGGTTGAATTAATCTTGCATGATTCTTTGTAAAGAAAAAAATTGAAGAGAATACTGGAAGACATGAAGCATTAAAGAATGAAGAAGAGAAAATTAAACGAGAGAAATATTTATGTGTGGACCCCACTTGGTCCTGCCTGACCAGTTAACCGGTTCAGCCAGCATGGCTGATGGGTGGGCGGCATGTGGCAAGCTGGGTAGCCATAGCTGCCAACCCGTGAAAGGCATGCAGGCCAGCCTTCCAAATGTTGCATGATCAGTGGCGGTTCTTGGATTTTGCATGATCACAGGGTTATTTCTCATAAAGGATCCATTGGTTTGAAGAAAGCCATGCATGAGAATTTGAATCGGATGGCTCCCTTAAAATGTGTTGAGGTGCAAGAGATGTGAAAGTCTGTGGTTTAAATTCCTATTGGTTGAAACAACATATTATCATGATTCCAAAGCATAAAATCAAAGTTCTGATCTAATGTTTCTCGCACACGATGCAGCGCCGGGTCAGACTCTTTTTGGCTGAATATTATTGCATCTCTTCTCATGATAAACTTTGATCGAATGGTCACTACTCAATCTGCCTTTTTCAGTTCATTTTACGGCCATTTATGAATTGATTTGGACCAACCAATGGCTCATCGACAACACTCCCATCATGTAAGAAGGGAGTGTCAATTCGGTGTAACGCATCAGCATACATACACTAATTTTTTTTTGGATTCTATTTAAAATGATTATGTTGGTTCAACTTTAAAGATCACTCAATAGAGATCCAATGGCAAAAAAGAAACCTTCTAGAGGGATTCTGATCGGATGGTCTGTACTCCACCTATCATTTGTTACCATTGGACAGCCTTTATTGACTTTTTTGACGCATCCAATGAGTTCTTGACAGCATAATGGAGGTGTTGATCCCCTGTGTTGTATGTGCAAAATGTTCTCTATTTTTTTATTCTATTTAGAATGATTTTAAAGGGCCATCTTTAAATGTTCATATCTCACTCATTTTATGTCGGAATCAAGCCATTCAAAATGCTATGAGTTCGTATTTGAAAGGGCTATCAGTTGAGAATCAAAAGTAGTGAAGAGAAGAAGCAGAAATTGTGCAAAAGGAAGAAAAAGGGGTTTTTGGGAGTTCTTGGTGTGTTCTTAATGTAAAAACTTTATCGCCTAACTTCAATGGAATTGTTGAAGCTCCAATGGGGGAACTTGAGAGCTGCTTATAGTTATCAGCTATTGAAGAAGATGTTTGAAGCTTTTATAGAGAGTTGAGAGAAGTGTGGCATGGGGAAGAAGAAAGAAAAACCAGAGAAGGTCTTGTGTAGAAAAGGGGTTCTTGGAAGGTTCTGGTGGATTTATATTACCTCCATTTCCTTCACCAACCTTCCAAAGATGTGTTAGGGATTTATTGAGAAATATTAGGGATTTATTGAGAAATATTGATGAGCCATAATGGTTGTGAGTCATTGAAGAAAATAGAGAGAGCTGAGTGAAAGAGAAGAACATGTTCTTGGGGAAAAGTCCTTGGGAGTGTACTTGTTACTGTTTGATAGATTTATTTAGTATACCTACACTCCATATATGTGTTGAGGCTATGTTGAAGAAATGAGTCTTCTTTAAGGGATGTTCTGTTTCAATGAAGGGGAGAGTGAGTATTAGCTATCAATGAGGGAGGTGTAAATTTGGTTGTAGAGAAGGAGAGTAGAACATGAAAGACTTGAAGATTCCAGTAGATCTTAGAATTGTGCCAGGCCTTACAGAGACATCCCATGGTCTTCCCTGAGTAGGAAAAATTTACTCACAATGGTTGTAACCTTTCAACCTTGTATGAGTTTTACTTTATTATTTCTTATACTCATTATATGCTAGCTGTAGGGTGATGAATGATGAATACTTAATTAGCCTACGCTAAAATTGTAGGGTATTATTATAAGCCTCAAAATTATTATTGTTTACTTTTCATGGGTGCGGGTTAAGCGTGGTGTGTGCAGCTTGTGCTGAACACTGATACTTGATACCTGAATTGTAAGCACATTTTTCCCTCCTAGTTTTATGCTGGGTAAACTAGGTGTATGCACTCCCTGCTGTGTAGACAATTAAAAGAAGCGTACTGAGTATATACGGAGCCCGTAGGGTATTACTCCATGGACTAGCCATCACACACTGTGGTGGTGAACCACATATATCTTTGTGTTGTGAAGTGCGTGAAATGTCTACAAGATGAATGTGCACAATATGGTAGACCTGGCTACTCTATGATAGCCAGATAATTGTGCATACTACTGTGTGTTTGTGATTGCTTCTATGATAGTGTGGTTGTGATCAGTGAGTGAGTTATCAACTCAGGGCAGTAGTGGTCTTCAAGGAATCATTGAGAAGAGTTTTTGAAGACATTGATTCACCCCCCCTCCCCCCCTCTCAGTCTCAACCTGTGATCAACAAGATGCACCTTTTTCTTCAACAGAGACAGCCATTGTTGCAATGGGGTTCTGCTATTGTAGTTGTTGCGAGACCTATCAAAAAGAAAAACATTTGTTGCAGATAGGGGTTTGTTGCAGATAGGGGCAAACAATAATAATTCTTCCTTATATAAGAAGATTAAGATCTCATAAGATCCTCGAGATTTCATTTTCATTTCATAATATGTTTCTACCATTTCTTCCCCTATAGGAACCCAACGTAATAATAATTTCGATTTTTGTTTTCGGGGTGGGAGAGCGGGAGAATGGAGGATTGCCAAGGTGAATTGGAGAAGAAAATACAATAAGCTATTCGATAGGTTTTGGAGGTTGGAAACAATGACTGGGAAGCCAGAGTGGTTCCTTCGGTAAAAAAAAAATGAAAACTTTCAAACATTAAGAAATTTGTCCCGTTTATTTCGATTTAAGAAATCCCAACAACTACCTGAAAGTAATTTTTTTTTTTTTGTTTTTTTGTTTGTTTTTGTGTAAGTAAAGAAGGTAGAGAGGGGAGAACAATTCAAATGTTGTTAATGAGCAACAATAAACCATTTAAAGCCATTAGGGACAATGTTGACATATGCTTCTCTGTAAGACATTCTTTTCTCTTCATGATGAGGGGGGCAGTAGGCCAAGAATGGTAATGATTTTTTCCTTTTTTTTTACTTAACCACGTAAATGACTGAAGAATCTAAGCTGGATTTGCTGGCATAGATGTGGAAAGGATAGCTTGGGAACCCATGTTTTCAGCTTCAACAAGCAAAAATATCAATACATCAGAACTTCATCAGCTCTTGATTCTCAAAAGCCAAACAAATTTCCCAAGTGGGATCCACAAAATTTAATCTTAATCTTTATGATAATAGTTGGGGACCCACAGGGGTTAAAATTATTGGGGAAGAAAAATAGAAGGTTAATATGAATAGTCATGTCTATAGAGTAGTTATGAGTGACCAATCTAGATGTGTTATGCGGATTAGTAAGTTGGAAATTCTGATCATTGGATATCTAGAGATTTGGATGGAGTTCTTGCCAAATTGCATTCTTGAATTATTTATTGCAATGATTCTTGGTATCTTAGTATTTTAATATACCCTTTTGATAGTCTTAGATTTTTTTTTTGGGTAAAAGATAGTCCTAGATTTGAAAATTCTATTTTACCACTTGATCAATTTCAATTGAACTGAAATTTGATATATGAACAAAAGAAATTTGGGTGTACTTCTCTGTTAATTTTTAACCCCATACTTATTATGTAGTACAAAATAGATGGGCCATCCATAGATACCATATAGACACCAAAAAAGACAATCCAACTTAGGCATTCAAAGTTTAAACAACACGTGAAGAAATGCGCTCCCACACATATTCTTAGTGCTCTATTTTTTCGCATTTGTATTTATTTGCTTTTTATTTTTGGTTATTTATTTATTTATCAACTTTCTCTATGAATTAATGTCCAATTAAATCAAAATATCAGTTTATCTCAAGAATACTCTTAATCAATAGATTGGGTTGTTTTAAAGCATGTAGTAAGGCATCTGAATTTGAAGATGGCATGAGTTATCTGTCATACCCCATTCTGGTTTGACCGGATGTGGTAAGGGGATCGCCCGTCGGCGACTATAACTCACCCAAGATCACACATAAATAGTGTACACCGAACCACCATCTCAACCGTAACACATACATTACCATAATCAGAATAAACAAGAGAGTAATATCGCAAAAGACTTTAATATAAATCATAAAATGTGATGCCAATCTAATGTTATAATATAATTTAACTGTTAGTTATACTTTCATCGAATGTGACTTAAAACACAATCCTTTCCTTTACATAAACCACCATATACTAGTATACACCCAAGAATATAAAAGAAACAAAAAGAAACTTTCAACCAGCACAACTAACAACACTGCATTAAAGTCCATCATAAGCATAGGCAGGGCACTGACATGCCTCCCCATGGTACTCTTGAAGGGGTACCTCAGTGTCACCAATGCTCGCCACAATGCTGTGGGAGCATCCAAGTACTCATACACTGTAGTCTCTCCTGTAGGGACATCTAAACAACGATCAATTGAAGGGTAAGCAAACCACAACTCAATGAGGAAATCAAACATACAGACAGATAATGCGTTAAATAAATTTAATTAAGTCTGTCTCATGATTTGCTAAGTGTAATATTGGGACTCGCCAGTTCCAACAAGCGTCATACCCTCATGAACAGGTAGAGCACAAAACTTGCCCGTAGTCTAGGAACTACAAGAATCCGTACCCTAAAGTGACACACACCCAAACAGCATGTCACCAAGTATGCACACGCCCCATTAAATAGGCCCCCTCCTGGTGGTTAGGTTCTTGGGCTCACTACATTCTCCCATGTCTTGATTCCGCGGCTCCCCAAGAACTTAGAACCATGGGGACAAGCTTATGCCAGTTTGTGAACCCCTACTGGCAAGGATTGCAGTCATTTCGGGTCTACAAGTTCTACTATCCATTGTAATCTACATGTCATCCATTTAATATGATTTGTACCCCAGCTAAGGTTCCCGATCCCTATCTGTCAGGCACCATACCTTCACTAGAATAACAACCGGACTGCACCCGGCTAAGACTCCCAACCCCAATTGTAAGACCCGCACTCCATAAATCCGGTCTAAACCTTGATTTCATGTCGTAGCAGGTCTTCCGATCATCACCAGGCCAGACGGGACGAGCGGATGACAATCAGGTACGAAATCGGACCAAAGACAGACAACTAAGTATGATTTTATGTTGACCGGTTGATGGTACCGGTCTACATGCCGGTCGACTGGTCAACTCTGCGCAGTTGCCTACGGAGATCCGAAATTGGATCTCTGTGGGTCCCACTTTCCTAAACCCTAATACCTGGACCTTCCTAATCCTAATAGGGTTACTAAACCCTAATCCTAGCCTATATAAACACCTCTAACCCTCCTCAAATCCTTTCCATTACTTCTCACAAACCCTAGAGAGGAGAAGGAGGTTGGAGAAGGAGAAGGAGCTAGGAAGAAGAAGGAAGTGCTGCCATTGCCGTTCGACGACGCTCACCTTACGCCAGTCGACGATAAGTGTTTTAATCATTCTTCTTACTCTATGACTCTAGGATAATTGTATGGTTGGATCAATACCATGCAAAGCAGGTATTGATCTAAAACCCTAATTGGACATTAAACCCTAATTTGCCATCAAACAGATTCGAGTTCTAGGATGATTATCATCAAAACTAGACTTGAATGAGTTGGAGATAACTCTAACTCAAAGCTCAGACTTAGAATGGATAGAAGAAACCTTGGAATCAATAGTGAATGATCGACGGCAGTCGAAAAATCAAGTGTATGGTCTTCTGGAGACATACCGGTCGACTATACCGGTTGCACCCTGTGCGACCGGTATGTTGCGACCGGTACCTTCCGGGGGGCTGGTCGGTGGGGACCGGCTGACCATACCGGTCGCCAGATTTTCCCCACAGAGCTGCGACTGGTACATGCCACCGGTCAGCTCTGTGAGTGTATTTTTGTAACCTTGTTGGTTTTCCGACCAACGTAAATCCTAAGAAACTATTCTAATTGAACCCTAATATTATGTAGGACTTTGTGATAGCACGTTTGGATATTGCGACGTGGAGCAAGCTATCAAACGAGCGTCAGGTAAGGGAATCTGACTTAAACCCTAATAATTAATGGACAGTAAATCATTGTTGATAACCCTGAATATATATGATGTGATGTTTGTGCATATTCACATGTCATCGTTTATTTCCAATTATTATTATTGTTCATGCATGATAGGATGTGATTGTTAGGCATGTGATTGTTTTCGTTGGTGTATGGAGTGGGAAGGGCATGGGGCCTGGGATCATTCCTCACACTGGCACCTTTTGTAGTATTCTATCCTAGCAGGCTTGGTACGGGTGGGGTATCAGGGAAAGGTCGTGGCACGGTGGTCTCCGATGTTGACGTTGACCTGGGCATGATGATGTGGCATTGTGGTCTCTGATGTTGACGCTGGCCTGGCCACGATGCTTTAGCTCTATCTCTATGCCGTAGGGAGTTATGTTGGGATAGGGTCTACCTGCGTATTGTTCTATCCTAGTATGCTTGTGCGGGTAGGGTATCAGGGGAGGTGAGGTATTGTGGTCTCCAGCCCGGCCTGCACGCTCTAGCTCTATCTTTATGCCGTAGACGGCTGTACTGGGATAGAGCCTACATTGATGGCATATAGGATTGGTTAGTTGCGAGCCCAGTTTACAAGCCCTGACCAGTAGGGGCTTAGGTACTGGTATGGGTGGAGTATCAAGGGAGGTGCGGGCATACCTTAGCTCTGTCTCTATTCCATTATGGGTGCATGTGGGTCGGTGGTGGTGTGATCTACTGTGCGGTGCCACACTCGTGTATAGAGGTGCGGGGGCCACTAAACCTTTCTATAGCACATTGCAAACTTAAATCATACCACAACATAAAATGATTGTTACTCATGCATAATATAGTGAAACTGTCTGATTATCTTACTGAGCTTAGTTGTGAGCTCACCCTTTGTATATACATTGTTTTTAGATGTTGATGCAGGTTACACGGTGGATGACTACGTGAACGCTCCAGCGTATGGTGGCGTTGCTGCTTTGGATGTACAGGCAGGAGAGGACGAGCATGACGCTTCATGCGAGTGTTCTTTCTGCGTGTACCTTTGATTGACTTTTATTTATTTTCAGTTATTTTCAGTTGGATTAAGTGGATGTAAGGATATTATATTTTATGTTTGGAAATTTGGATAATTAATTATGTTATTTAAATTTATCAATAGATACTCAGTTCATTTATTTAAAGACTTCCACTGTATTATTTATATTCTGATTGTGGTTATGTGCAATGGTTTGTATGAGTGGACACGGTCTTATCAAGATCCTTTTATGAACCATTGGTTCAGTGACGGTTCACTCACACCATTCTGGTTGGTTCAGAATTGGGGTGTGACACCAATCCCGTCGAGCATCGTAGTTTCACCCAAATGAGAGCCTATAGACCTGAGTGGTAGCCACGGTACTAGTCCACCGATCCTCGTACTTTACTCGCGTCATGATCACAAAAACAACATTCATCATCATTCAAATATTATATATGAAAGTATGCATGCTCAAACAATATAGTTTATGGGGTGCCATGTGATATGCATAGCAATCATTAATGCATCATTGACGCAAGCAATTCATAAACAATAAAAAATATACTCATATCCCGATCCCCTTACCTGTTAGCGCTACCACAACAAGTATGAAGGCAATAGTAAACCTTCCCTGGAGTCCCATGTCGTTTTCCCTAAATATTTGCAATTGAATTAGGGTTTGATTCGTATTAAATACCATTCGTTGTTATTATGATCTGGAAAACCCTTGCATGGGGCCCAATGCGAGTTAAGAACTCAAGGATTGGGTCTGAAACACATTTTAGTCAGATCTGTGTTCTGGACCCCAACAGGAGGATAAGACCTAGAAGAAGTGCCACCAGTATATCTTCTTGACCACACTCAGAAGTTTTACAATGCTTCTGTAATGAACTGGAGGGAAATATCCAGAAAAGTTACCTCCGGTTTATTTCCACCGCTTAGTCACAGTAAGGTTCTATAAATCATCCGAAAGAAAGACCCAGAGGAAGGTGCTTCTGATTCATTTCTTCCACTTGATTAAAATAGGGTCCTATAATCTACCTGGAGATAAGTTGATCCAGAGGAAGTGCGTCTGGTACATCCTCCGGTCAATGCACATAGGACCTCCGAAAGAACAATGCCTCCAAATTAACCTTCCGAGCATGCTTCTTTGTAGTCAGAGGTTGTTAAACCGGTATAATCTTACAGTTATTGTCAGCTGCGAGCTTTATGGCATTTTCATGTATTCCCACTTGGGGTTTCACCTCTTAAGACCATTGTCTTGGTGTTCATTATGAGGGATACCACTTAGGGTCATTCTATGGCCTTAGGAATCAACTTGTGAGAGATTCGAAATCCTAATTGAGTATAATCATGGAACCCTAGGTCGGTTGCCATGGTTCCACGACCAATACTCCCAATGCTAGTTTTAAATCATGTGAACAAATACAATGAGCGGGGAGGAGTCTCCCCTAACCTTATTCATGAACCAATGTGAGTTTTGCTTGGATTCCAAGCCATGAATGCAAGTTCCATAGTGGTTAGGAAACTTTAATGAAAGGAGAATAAAAATTGTATGTGTACTTACTTGCTTGGTGGTTGGAATCCTCTTTAATGCACAACCACACCTCCAAGATGGTTGGGAAGGAGAAAGCATTAAGCTTCCAAGGTTCCCAAGGGGGCTTCACACATTTTGCTTGTTCGGAGTAAGTTCATAACTCACTCCAGGTATTTATAGGCATAATAAATGCCCACGGACACATTAAGTTTCATTAAGTTTGCATAAGTAGGATGAAGTTGCATCAGAGGATGATCCGCCGGTTGGATCATCTAATTTCAGCTAATTTATATCATTTTGATTAGCCAAAGATTCCCAATCATTTGGTCCCACCTAAGAGTCCAAACTACGCTTACCTCCGATAGTTTTACCCTATGAATCTTATATAAGGGCAATGCACGTTTACCTGGATGTAGTATGTCGTATTCAATTCTGGTTTGTATTCTGATGTCATCAATGTGGGAAGACCTACAAAGTTAGGCTCAGCTAAAGCTGCTCACACACAACAACTACAGTTGCAACCGCAAAGGCAAGAGGGTAGGGGTACATTCACAATTCTGCTACTAAAATGTACTCTTTAATGCTCTTAGTCTTTATTGTTTAGCCGGCTGATACATAGTTTGGCTTGCCGTCGAAACAAGCAGTACAAGGATGGCACAATATACCTTTCTTTTTCTGGCTGATACATAGCTTGGCTTGCCGTCGAAACAAGCAACACAAGGATGGCACCATATACCTTTCTTTTTCTATCATTCGATCCCACTTAGCTACAGCCAGCTGGATGACTTACTCTAATGTTGGGATGACCCACCTAATGAATTCACAGGATCAAGAGGTCAATCATCCGATCAGTGGGTCTTACAACTCCCCCAACCTTATAGAAAATTTGTCCTTGAAATTAAACGTACCTGATCCATTGAATAAGTGAGGATACTTTTCCTTCATTTTTGACTCCTCCCAGTAAGCTTTATCGACTGGATAATTCTTCCAATGCACTTTTACATAGGATAAAATGTGATTCTAAAGATCTTGGGTCTTACGATCAATGATTGTCACGGGCTCCACTTCATAGGATAAATCCGGGGTTAGTGGAGGCGGCTTAATACTCAAGATATGAGAAGCGTCTGGGATGTATTTTTTTAGCATGGAGACATGGAATCATCATGTATGCCAGATAGTAAAGGAGTTAAATCCAATTGATAGGTCACCTTTCTACCTCTCTGAAGGATTTCATATGGTCCCACGTACACAGGACTGAGCTTCCCTTTCTTTCCAAATCTTTGGATGCCCTTGAATAGAGACACTTTCAAGAAGACATCGGCACATACCTCAAACTTAAGGTCCTTCCTTCTGACATCGACAAGGCTTTTTTGCTGGCTTTGTGCTGTCTTAATTATTTTCCTAATTATATCAAATTTCTCACAATCTCTTGTATGATGTCAAGAGCCAAGAATTTTTCTTTCACCCACTTCATTCCAATAGAG
The DNA here is from genome assembly GCA_028583415.1 of Protea cynaroides. Classification (NCBI taxonomy): domain Eukaryota; kingdom Viridiplantae; phylum Streptophyta; class Magnoliopsida; order Proteales; family Proteaceae; genus Protea; species Protea cynaroides. The sequence continues at coordinate 17,981,394 of CM053268.1, read as the reverse complement.
TATAATTTGGCACTTTCTTCCATACAAGGCCTCATATGGTGACATACAGATAGTGGCCTGATAATTGTTGTTGTAGGCAAACTTAATCAACGCCAAGTTTTGGTCCCAACTGCTCTTAAAGTCCAAGGCACAAGCTTTGAGCATATTCTTAAGGATCTAAATAGTATGCTAAGACTGTCCATCTGTCTGAGGGTTTAATGCAGTGCTAAATTTTAGCTTTATAGCCATGACTGTCTGTAAGCAATCCCAAAATTTAGAGGTGAACCTTGGATCCCTATCTGACACTATGTTGACAGGCACCCTGTGTAATCTCACAATATTGTCTACATATAACCTGGTCAATCTATCCATGGTATACTATAGAATAGCTATAAATTGAGTGGTCTTGGTTAGATGATCAACTACCACCTATACTGCATTTACTGACTTTGAAGTCAAAGGCAAACAGTCACGAAGTCCATGGTGATATGATTCCATTTCCATTCGGCCACTGCATTGGTTATAATAACCCAGTTGACCTCTGTCTATCTGCCTTCACTTGCTGACATGTGAGGTGTTTGTACACAAAAGTGGCCACATTAGTTTTCATGCCACGCCACCAAATTTCCTTCTTTAAATCCTGGTACATTTTGATGCTATCAGGATGCATGGAATAAAGAGAGTAGTGGGCTTCAATCAGAATTAACTCTCTTAAATCCTTGGTTGATTCTGGTACAAAAACCCTACCTTGATACTGAAGTACTCCATTGACATTAATGGTGAAATCGAGGTCTTGCTTACCTTCTCCAAGTCTTTTGTCAATGTATATACTCAGGTGAATATCATTCTTTATAGCCCCCTTGATTTCATCTGACCATAATGGATGTATAGTCAATTCACCAAATAATCTGGTAGCTGTTTCTGCCCATTCTCCCATAATAATATCCATAGTAAAAGCTTCTAGAAGCAGAGGTGGAGTAGTGACTAAGGTGTGAGCATGGCTATGCTCCTTGCTCGGTGTTTTTGTGAACATAGCTTGTGATTTTCTGCTCAAGGCATCAGCCACCACATTGGCCTTCCCAAGACGATACTGTATGCCACAGTCATAATCCTCCAGTAATTTTAGTAATCTGTGTTACCTCATGTTTAACTCCTTCTGATTGAATAGGTAGACCAAACTCTTGTGGTCTAACATGATGTTGAATTTATCCCCATAAAGGTAGTGCCTCCAAATCTTGAGGGCAAACATTACCGCTGCTAGCTCGAGGTCATGTGTGGTGTAGTTCTTCTAGTGCTCTTTCAGTTGCCTTGAAGCATAGGCCACTACTTTTCCATCTTGCATCAGCACATAGTCGAATCCCAATTTAGATGCATCAGTGTAAATTGTAGGGCTAGCCCAGATGGAATAGTCAGGACCGGAGCAGAAACCAACTTCTGCTTTAGCTTCTGAAAGCTTTCTTTACACTTGTTTGACAATTCGAACTTAATACCCTTCTTGGTTAACCGAGTAAAGGGTATGGCAATATGGGAGAAGTCTTCTATAAATCTCAAATAATACCCAACTAACCCCAAAAAGCTTTGGATCTCGGTAATCGTTTTCAGTGCTTCCAATCAAGGACAACCATAACCTTGCTCAAGGTTAGAGAATACATCCTCCTTCTAATCCTGTTAGTTTTGTGGGAAGTAGTTGAGAAAGAATGCCTCCTTAAATATTTCCCATGTCAAGACTGCGTGTTCTGCTGCAAGGAAAGGTTAAGTGGACACCTACCATGTGTATAGGTCCCCTTCCAACTTGTAGGTAGCACATACTATCTTCTGCGCATCGTTGCAAATCATTGTGTCCAGGGCCTTCTCAATTTCCTAGATCTCGATGGTTGGTGATATGGGGTTATTGCCAATGTCAGTGAACTTTGGCAGCCTCATGTTTCAAACCCCATTTTCCAATGACTCAGACGTGTGATTGGATGGCCGATAAATGACCCAAAACCACCCAAGACCTTGGAATGCAGTACTTACCATAACCACATCACATTCTACAACATAATTAAGCATCCACCATAATTAAAGTGCAAAGGTAAATAAATATCTAGAGGGAGTCTTTAATAAAATCTTACTAGGTAAGTTGATGTTCTAATGATAAATTAGATAATAGAAAGTATTATGCTTGCTATCCAAACTCAAAACATAAGTACTAAATATATCAAATAAATAACAAATACGAAAATGAGTAAGTCTGGACATTAGCTCAAAATCCTAAGAAAACCAAATATAGAATCAAGGTTTGTCTCCATAAGCGCAAATATCCCACTAGCAGTTATTAGGATGTGTCTCATATTCAGCGTCCTTAATGGAAGCTCTAGCTAAGATAGGAAACTTCACGAAATCCACTACAATGTATCCTATACAATTATCTGAAAATGAGTCCGCAAATGGGAGTGAGCTCTCCAACTTGAGCTTAATAAGGAAGTAAGTACACACAAGCATGCAAAGATGAATGTAGTAAATGAGTTAATTAATTAGGTCTGGTGTAATGAACTGACATTGCCTTTTCAACTTCACCATAGCTCTAAACGTGGATCCACTCTCATGCAAGATAACGCAGCACTCCCACTTTTCAAACAAGTCATGCAACACTACCACTCATAGGCCTCCACAAGCTCCAATGTGGCTTCTTGATCCCAGACCTTGACTCATTCCTTCACCTCGCTGGTAACAAAGGGGAAAACCACAACCATGTCCAGATTGCTCGTCCAACACTATACGTCATGAATAGGGAGCACCGCGACCATAATCATGATCTTTTGTATAGGAGCCAATGCCAATACCTAACCCCCTATTGGCAAGGGTTTAGTTCATGGTTTAAATAACCTAACCACATACATCTACATGCACATCAATATAATCTCAGGCTGTACCCCAACAGAAGTCCTGATCTCGGCTCCAACTGAGCACCATACCACCACTAGGATACTGGTTATGCAGAGTAGTGCCCATATAGATGGCATGGTCCAATGGTCCTACAAGATCCTTGTCACACCCCAATTCTAGACTAACCAGCAGTGTAATGAACCGTCATAAGAACCAACGGTTCAACCAGGATCTCATAAAGACCGTGCCAACCATGTTAAACCAAAACACATTCCATAGTAATAATCAGAGATAATAATTAAATAGTAAAAGTCTTATTAGTAATGAATTGAGTATTTACAATGATAAGTAAATAATAAACCAATTATCTCCAAGTAACCAGGACATAATTATAACAAACTATTACAAATCCCATAAGTCAAATACAAAAATAAAACACTAAGTGTAACTCAGTGGAAGCACTCACATGATGAGTCATGCTCATCCTCCATAGCTTGCACGTCCATAGCCGCCACATAACCATACATTGGCGCTTTGATATTACCTTTCGACAATAGTACCTGCAACATTAGAAACTAAAAGAATAGCATATGCGAGGGTCAGCTTTCCTACATGTGCTCAGTGAGTGAACAAAATAATGTGCAAACATATGCATGCATTCAATTCATATCTTTGGTCTGGTTTTAACTTTGCAATAAGCTATAGAAAGGTTTGGAGATCACCGCACCTTTATACATAGGTGTGTAGGTTCACCCAATGGATTAAACACCATTGTCATCCCACATCCACCCTACCATGGAATAGAGATAGAGCTAAAGTGTTCAAATCATACATCGTCAACACTTCTCCTGATGCCCTACCCATACAAACACGTAAACCCCTATTGGCGAGAGCTTACAAACTGGGCTCGCAATTAACCAATCCTAATGCCATCCAAATGTATCCAAGGCCTCACCCTAACATCCTTTAATATGTCCATAGAAATAGAGCTAAGGTCCCCTGGTAGAGTCAGAGACCACATGGTCTGAGACCACCTCCCCTGATGCCTTATGACGTAATAGTTCGACTAAAGTAATGGCGATACGATGATGTCAATGGGCAAGACTTGAGTAGAGATAGAGCTAGTGTCTAGTAACCAGGTTGAACCACAATGCCACGTCCTCCCTCTGATGCTCCACTAGCATCCAATATACTAACCACACACACAATCACATGCCTATTCCTAGCATCATCATCATCATGTTATAAATAGACAAAAATAAATATGCATGAATAAAAATAGCATTAATATTTGATGACATGTGAGATGCACATTACAAGCATACAAACATAGAAACATTCTTTTCATTGGATAAATAAAGTAGACAGTTTGTTATTATTCAAATAATTTAGATTTTGTTCCCTCACCTTTGATTGATGTTTGTTCCTCTCCCAAGCTTTGGAAGTCACTTTGAATCTATTGGGAACCTAAACAATTAACGTATTTAAGTTAAGGTTCAAGTTTACCAAGTTACAGTAGTCAAAAACCTTGTCTGGTCTCAAAATATACTTGCTGTTATCATGTGGTCGACCCTGTGGTCTTAAATATATGCGACCACACACTGTGTGGTGACCCCTGTGGTCGCATATCATGCGACCACAGCATGCGACCACAGCATGGGACTACACAATTGTAGAAAACTTCCTAAATAGTTGTGGTCGACTCTTTGGTCACCCAGTGGTCGACCATAGCTACGACCATACGAAGTTTGGTTGATTTTTTTACTTTTCGTACGAGTTCTTCCTCTTGGCTTATCAACGGGATTTACCCTAAGATCATTCTATGGGCTTTAATCACAGTTTATCTTTAATAAATATCCCTAACCTATTCTCTTATGGTTTTCCTTAGAAATTCTATAACCCAAATCGTTACATTAGATTCAACACATCAACTTGATGAAAAAGAACTTATCATATCTGATCTAGCTTTACAAACACAGGTTCATACCTTATGTAAGACCCACACCCCACGAACCCGGTCTAACCTTACGTTCTCATGTCGTGACCTATCTTCCCATCATAATCGGCTCAAGTGAACCAATTGTATGAAGAAACTACAAGACGAGGTAAGCAATAAGTCAAATTTAGTTGGTGTGGTTAACTGTTTAAGTTTGTGTGGAAGCAACTAGTCAAAAACTAAAAACCAATAAATTTTAGACGTATGGTCGCATTTTTGAGGGGTATGGTCGACCGTATGGTCGACTAAGTTGTGACCGCACAATGTATGGTTGCATGTTTTGGTTGTATGGTCAAGGATTATGCGACCACGCGATTGATTGTACGAATCTAGAACCGACTCCATATTTAGGAAACTTTCCTAATTTGAGGAAAACTCTTTTCTAATTGAAAGAGGACTCCATATGGAGGTTTTTCTCTATATAAAGGATGTCCCTTAACCTCTCTCACTCTTTTAGAACCTAAATTGAAACTCTAAACCTAAGAGAGAAAGAGAGAGAGAGAGAGAGAGGAAGAGAAGGAGAAGGAGATTTGGAAAAGAACGCTGAGAGGAAGGTTTTTGCAGAGAAGAGTTCTATCTCTCTACAGTAAGCTTAAGGCATGGACTTGACTCTGTAGGATAGATCAGATAGAACAGGTTCTTTTCAAATTGATATATGGAACCTAATACTATGATTCGATTATAGGTTTTCTATGGGAAACCATAGAGAATAGGTTAGGGATAATGGATGAGGGAAAAACTGTGATTAAATGCCATAGGATGATTTTAGGATAAATCTCATTAATAAGCCAAGGGGAGGAACTCGTATGAGAAGAGAGTCGACCACAGCTATTCGGGAAGAATTCATGAAATGTATGGTCGTAGGTACGGTCGCATATAGTGCGACCATAGGGTATCGATCGTACGTCGTATGGTCGCATATATTGAGACCACAGGGTTGATCATAGGGTATCAACTATACGATAATAACAAGTATGTTTTTGAAACCAGACAAGGTTTTTGACTATTATAACTTGAACCCTAACTTAAATACATTAATTATTTAGGTTTCCAATAGATTCAAAGTGACTTTTAAAGCTTGGGAGAGGAACAAACATCAATCAAAAGTGAGGAAACAAAACCTAAACTAATTAGATAATAACAAACTATTTTATTTTATTTATTCAAAGCAATGAATGATTCTATGCTTATATGCTTGTAATGTGCATCTCATATGTCATATAATATTACTGTAATATTTTGCTCATGCATATTTAATTATGTCTATTATAACATGATGATGATGATGCTAGGGATAGGCATGTGATTGTGTGTATGTGGTTCGTGTGTAGGATGTGAGTGGAGCATCAGGGGGAGGACGTGACATTGTGGTTCAGCCTGGTCACCAGACTCTTGCTCTATCTCTACTCAAGTCTTGTCCACTGACATCGTCGTATCGTCATTACCTTAGCAGAACTATTACATTGTAGGGCATCAGGGGAGGTGGTCTCAGACCTTGTGGTCTTTGACTCTGTCAGGGGGCCTTAGCTCTATCTCTATAGACGTATTGAGGGATGCTGGGGTGAGGCCTTGGATACATTAGATGGCATTAGAATTGGTTAGTTGTGAGCCTAGTTTGCAAGCCCTCGCCAGCAGGGACTTACGTGTTGGTATGGGTAGGGCATCAGGAGAAGTATTGACGGTGTGTGATTCAAACACTTTAGCTCTATCTCTATTCTATGGTGGGTGCATATGGGACGACAATGGTGTTTGATCCATTGGATGGATTTACACACCTGTGTATAGAGGTGCGGTGGCCACCAATCCTTTCTATAGCACGTTGCAAACTTTAAAACCAGACCAAAGATATGAATTGAATGCATGCATATGTTTATTGTATTGTTTTATTTTCTCATTGAGCTAGGTTGTGAGCTCACTCCACGGTATCATTTTCTTTTAGTTTCTAATGATGCGGGTAATATCATTGAAGACTACATGAAGGTGCCAACATATAGACATGTGGTGGCTATGGTCAAGCAAGCTGTGGAGGACGAATATGATTCATCAAGCAAGTGTTTCAACGTTGTTTATGCCTAGTGTTTAACTTTCGTATTTTGGTAACTATAATAGTTTGTTATATTTATGTTTTGGTTACATAGAGATTTTTGCTATTTACTTTAATATCTTTGATTAATGTGAAATGTGTTTTGGTTTAACATAATTGGCACGGTCTATACGAGATCCTGGTTTGAACCATTGGTTCTCATGACGGTTCATCACACCACTGGTTAATCCAGAATTGGGATGTGACACCTTAAGCTTGCTGTAAAGAGATAGAATTCTTCTCTGCAAAACCTTTTTCCAAGCTTTTCTCTCCTTCTCTTCTTTTCTTTCTCTTCCTCTCTCTTTCTCTCTTAGGTTTAGAGTTTCAATTTGGGTTCTAAAAGAGTGAGAGAGGCTAGGGGACGTCCTTTATATTGAGGAAAACGTCCATATAAAGTCCCACTTTAATTAGGAAAGAGATCCCTTAAGATTTGGAAAGTTTTAAATCAGGGAGTCGATCTCAACATCGTGCGGTCGCACGTGTGGTCGCAGAATCTGTCAACCACAAGTCCTAAATATGCGACCATAGATTATATGGTCTCATGTGTGTGGTCTCATGGTCGACCACACATATCAATCACACATTCGACCACACAAACTAAATTTACTGGTTTGACTGTTTTGACTGGTTTGCTCACCTGACTTTGTGGTTTATTCATGCAGTTGGTTCACTTGAGCCGATTATGATGGGAAGACTGGTCACGACACGAGAATGTAAGGTTAGACTTGATTTGTGGTGTGCGAGTCTTACAATCCGTACCTAAAATTCTCCACTAAATCAGATTTCTATTGTAACGGGTCTTTCCAAACTGACACCAGACCAACGTATGTACCGGGTTACAATTTAAGATCACCCATAAGGGGTTGGGATCAATAACGAACCTTAGGTGGCCCCTTATAGGTTCCCAATGAACGGCACCCACTGAACTGAGCATAGGGTTGTCTTGAGACCCAACCGATGGCACAGTCAGCGGATGAGTCAACCGACTCCTTGCCACCGGCTTGATTGCGTATTGCCCTCCTTCTCTCTCCTCGGATATAAAAATATAGACCCAATGCTCTCATTGCTCTTTACTGAGACCAAGGGGAGTGAGGGTGTGAGCTTAGAAGCTTGAGAGTAGACTTGGAGCTCAAAGGAAGTCTTAATCACTCTAAGTGAGTACTTCATTACCCCCCTACTCTCTTAATGTGTTGTTAGTATCCATCATTGATGTGGAACTTGGCCACCATTAATGGCCACTATTAATGAGGGCCAAGGTCAACCCTAAAATTTGGTTTAAGTTTCCACCCACCTCTAATGGAGGTTTAAATGGTGTAATAAGGATACCAAGGGTGGGAAATGTGTTTCCCACTATGCTTAGCATGATGAAAGATGTTGGGGAGTCAATTTTCCCCAAATAAAACCATCATGCCTGCTGAGTCTAGTTTCTCAAACTCAGCCGGTGGACCCGTGTAGACAGATGGGGACAATGTCATTGCCCCCGGTCCTATACGTGGACCAATGTGCATGGTCTTGCTGGCGAAGGGGCCGAAAAGGCCCTACCCTCTGCCAGATCCTATACTTAAAATTATTTTGGGGCTGAGCTTAACCGACGGACCAGCCGGTGGCATGATCCGTCGGGTGGCATTATGCTCTTGGGGCTGCCATACCTTTATGGGGCCGGCTAAGCCTTGTTGGGAGGTGGAGGTAAAGCCGAAGGCAAAACCATCCACCTGAGCCATTGCCTCCCTCTCTATGATTTTACTGTTATCAAAGAGATTTAGCTGGCAGAAGATTTCGGAGGCACCTTCCCTTGGCTTCATCCTCCCCTTGGCTACTATTAGCCAGTTTTCCTAGATAAAACCTTTGGGGACCAACCGTGGGGTTCCCAACTTATTTGGGACCCGCATAGGGACATTTAAAAAGCTATATAACTAATATAATAAAACTTATGTTTATTAATAGGCAAACCAACATGGATAGTTGACGAAGCCTTTTGCCGACTTCTAGGTTTTGTAGTACTTGTTATGCCTACAAGTGAGGAGTTGGGTCCATAGACTTAGGACATAATTATATGTCTATGTTTGTATGCTATAACATGTCATCATATATTTGTGATATTTCAGCATGCATTTACTTTATAACAACTATGTATGCTCGGACGGATTATGGTTGGTTGTGTATGGATTTGTGTGGAGTACAAATGCAAGAAAGGTAACGTAAGGGAACACTGGCCCAGATGTATTGCTAGCATCTTAACAAGGGCACACTAGCCCAAGGGATAGGGGACCAGGGTTCTCTGCTAGGATGCGTGTCACACCCCAATTCCGGCTGAACCAGAAGTGTGAGTGAACCAGCTCTAAACCACGGTTCACACCAGGATCTCAATAGACCATGTCAACCAATCATTCCCAAGCAGTCTAACCAAATAAGAGATATAATACATAGCAGCGGAAATAAATAAATGAGCCGAGATCTAAATTGTAATTTAAATAAATACCCAATTTATTCCATCATCCATCAAAATTAAATAATATTTATTACAAAGCTTAACCGAAAATAATCCAAGTCACTGAGAGTAGACATAGAACGAGCACTCGCATGACGCATCATGCTCGTCCTCTTTTGCCTGAGCATCAATGGCAGCGACAGTACCGTAAGCTGGAGCAGCCACAAAGTCGTCCACAGTGTACCATGCATCCAAATCTGAAAAAGAATATATATATATATATATATATATATATATATATATATATATATATATATATATATATATATATATATATATATATATATATATATATATCTGGTGAGCTCACAACATAGCTCAGTAAGTACAAAACCAATGCAACAGTACAATACGCATGAGATAACATTACAATTTGGGCCAGGTATAACTTGCAAATATGCTATGGTAAGGTTTGGCGGCCACCGCACCTCCATGCACGAGAGTGTGAGCACACCCAACAGTCAGGCACCTACCACACTACTGCTGTTGCCCCACAACACTCACTCCGGTATGGAGATAGGACTCGAGTCTGGCGGGCAGGAAGAACCACAATCCCACCTCCTCTCCCTGATACCCCATACCGTACCAATACCTAAACCCCTATTGACAAGGGCTTGCAAGTGGGTTCTGTTTCTAACCAGTCCTAGATGTCAATACAATATCATTAGCCTTACCCCAGCACGGCTCCCTGCGACATAGAGATAGGGCTCGAGTCTGGCGGGCAGGAAGAACTACAATCCCACGTCCTCCCCCTGATACCCTATTCGCACCAAGTCCGCTAAGGTAAAGACTATATAACCCTACCCCAACACAACCCCCTACGACATAGAGATAGGGCTCGAGTCTGGTGGGCAGGAAGAACCACAATCCCACGTCCTCCCCCTGATACCCCATTCGCACTGAGTTTGCTAAGGTAAGGGCGATACGAGAAAAGTGTTAGCTGTGGATCTATCCAGGGCACATCCCCTTCACATTCCACACACTAACCAAAACATACACATGCCTAAACATACAACAATCCTAGCATATGAAATGCATGATTATAATAAGATAAATGAAACGACTACATGGCATGTGAAATGCACAAACATCAAGCAATATCTATTTACAAATACAGAAATATTTCACAAAGGTTTTCCAGTTATTTAGTTATTTAGGTTTGGGGTCTTGTTCCTTACTTGACACGTGATATCGATCCGGTTGTGCGTCAGAGAGCTTACTCACAGCGTCTACAGGTCCTATATAACCACATACTTATGTTAGAATTCATTTATTAAAGTTTCAGGGGTCGGAACCAGGTTTGGCCAAGCAAACCAGGCTCAAAAACCCATACCAGTTGCAGGTAGTGAGACCGGTATGTGTAAGATCCGTACCTTCAAATTTCGAGGACAAAATTTCTTTTAAGGGTGGTGGAGTTGTAAGACCCGCACACCACAAACCCGGCCTAACCTTACACTTCGTGTCGGGACCCGTCTACATATCATGGTCGAGCCAAGTGGATCAAGTGTGTGAAGAAACCCAAGACCCAATATGAAAATTTACCCAAAAACAGTCAAAATGAGGGTAGGGTCACAGGTTTTAACAGACAGGTCCGACCCTCCCATCGACCCTCACCATCGACCCTCATCATCGACCCTCGGCATTCGGGAAAAAACAGCACGAACCAAAAATTGAGAAACCTTCCTAATTTCGATTGGAACCTTTCCTAAACTTAATGGGACTTATTTTGGGAGGTTTTACTCTATAAATAGGACGTCCCTAAGCCTCTTTCACTCCTTTTACAACCCTAATTGGATTGAGAGAAAGAGAAGAGAAGGAAGAGAAGAAGAGAAGGAAAACTTGAAGAAAAGGCTAAGGAAGAAGAGGAAATTCAGAGGAACTCTGAATCTCAGCAAAACTAAGGTATGGATACGTTCCCCATGATTTATTTAAGACTTTAGAACGGTTTATGAAGAGGGTACGACTTAGAAGAATTCCAAATCATCCATCCATGGTTTCGTTTCAATGGAAACCATGGAGGAGATCATTAAAAATCATGTAGGTGAATAAAGTATAGTTCTAAACCATAGAACATGTATAGAATGGATTGTGGAAGTAAGCCATAGGACCCAACCATGAAAGAGATAACGAAATCTGATATTTTCGACTCAAACCATGGAGGGTCGCACCTAGGGTCGATGGCAGATCCGACCCTAGCATCGACCCTCAGTGTTCGGGAAGTTCAGAATGGAGGGAGGGTCGATAGACCCATCGACCCTAGCACCGACCCTACCTCCGACCCTCAGTTAACAGAATGATTTTTAAATTTGGAATTAATTCTAATTAAATTCTATCGACTTTGTTAGGTCTTCTAGCAATATAATAACATTATAAAGGTGATTCTAAAGCTTGGAAGAGGATCTAATAACAAGCAAAGGTGAGGGAACAAGACCTAAACTAACTGGTTAAGAATAAACTGTTTTATTTCTTGAGTCCAATGCCATATTGATTCTATGCGTGTATGCTTATATGTGCATTTAACATGTCATCCAATATTTATATTATTTGTTCATCATATTTATTTTATTGTTTATAAGATGATGATGATGATGATGATAGGAATAGGCATGTGAATGTTTGTGTTCGGCTAGTGTATATGGTGCGGGTAGGGATGGTATCAACCGGTACAGCCATGACCGTTCTTCATGGGGTGTATATTGTGCCATGGTCTATTCAAGTCATGTCCACTAAGCAAGTGTTAGTGTGCTTGATGCGAGGGGAGTATCAGGGGGAGGACGTGGCATTGTGGTTCAGCCTGGTCACCAGACTCTAGCTCTATCTCAACTCAAGTCTTGTCCACTAACATCATCGTATCGCCATTACCTTAGCGGAGCTAATATGTCGTAGGGTATCAGGGGGGGGGGACGTGGCATTGTGGTTTAGCCTGGTCACCAGATCCTAGCTCTATCTCTATGGATGTATTGAGGGATGCTGGGGTGAGGCCTTGGATACATTGTTTGGCATTAGGGTTGGTTAGTTGCGAGCCCAGTTTGCAAGCCCTCGCCAACAGGGGCTTACGTGTTGGTATGGGCAACCGGTACAGCCATGCCATTTTCATGGGGTGTATATTGTCCATGGTGGGTGCATGTGGGGCGACGGTGCCATTTTCATTGGGAGTTTCCACATACTCGTGTATAGAGGTGCGGCGGCCACCTATCCTTTCTATAGCACATTGCAAACTTTAAACCAGACCAAAGATATGAATTGATTGCATGCATATGTATTGTTGCATTGTTTTGTTTGCTCACTGAGCCATGATGTGTTCTCACCCTTTTGAATTCAAATACTTTTAGTTGATGATGCAGGTACCACCGTTGAAGATTACATGAATACCCCTGTGTACGGGCATGTGGCGACAATGGAAGCTGAAGACATAGTGGATACGCATGACTCCTCTTGCGAGTGCAACTCATGTGTATTCGATTAGATTTTATTTTATTTATTTGGATTTAGTAAAGACTTGTATTCTATATTTTATTTATGTCTCGGTTGAAACAACATAATTTGATATTTTATTTATAACTATCATAGTTAGAATTTCTCAGTTCATTATCTGTAAGACTTCCGCTATTTATTTTATTACCTCTGATTAATGTGGAATGTGTTTTGGTTTATCATATGTGGGATAGCCTATTTTGAGTTCCTGGTTGAACCGTTGGTTTATTGACGGTTCATTACACTATTCCGAATGGTGCGGAATTGGGGTGTGACAACTTGGTATCAGAGCTCTCGTAGGCCTTACCCATTAAACCTGAATACTTCCACTGGAGTCCATGAACTGAGTTAGGATAAATTAAAAAAACTTTAATACAAACAAACCATAAGCACCTGTGTTGGTTGAGACAAAAATTAAACAAGACGATAATGTACATATAAAAGGTGGAACCATATATATACACTCACACAGAAAGAGAAGACCAAGAATTATCCTAATTCACAAACAATTTAGGGTCTATAAGTTGGGTAGTTATCCAAGTATACAAAGTACAGTAGCAAGAAGGGAGCTTCTGTATAGTAGAAAATTGGAATACCGAGTTGGTACTCACAAGATGTGAAACTCGTTGTAAGACAGAGGAAGAAGGAAAATGGCTAGTAATGCCAAAACCCCTGTAGAGATAAAGGAAAAGATCTTGGGCTAAATCCAAACAAAGATAAGAGGATAATGGCCCTATAAGTAGATATGTTTATATAGGATGCGGTGCATTATTGACTTACTCTTATGATTATAGAGGATGCACATACTTGATTTTAATTCTCGTACCTTGACAGGATACCTTCTTGATTTAACCTGTCAATTGGAGTTATAGATATTGTTTCTTTAGTCATAGTCCTGATTATACCAATCTGAACCACTCTCATGATCAACAACATGAACAGAGATATGAACCCGAATGAATAGTTAAATGTTTAATCGGGTTGAGCGTACATCTTTTGATTTATACCTGATTTATTGATGTACAAAATCTTTCTCCGGATTTATACCCGATTTACGATGTATGAAAGCTTCTCCGGATTTACTCTTGTAGTGCCTCGACCAATGGCATTATATACTCGATAGAACCTATAACCATGAGGTTAAGAACTGAAAAACCTCTATTCCATGTATTTGGACCACCGTGCAACCTAACGACCTTTGGATGCCGGTTGGATTACCACGGATTTACTCCCGATCCTTTAAACCTAGGTTCACTAGATAAAGCAAGTGTTTTCATTATGCTAAATCGATGGAAGGAAGTGAATCACTTTTGGATGAACATTTTGATTCATACACTCCCTGACCTTGGATGATAAAGATGATTAGTGATAATGGAATTATTGGAAGAAAGATGATTGGATTCAGATTAAATACTATAGCCAATGAACCTCAAATGAAGTAATGGAGAATCTATTTTGAGATTGCTAAACGGGTGGATATGAATCATGTCTATAAAAGAGTGCATGCGAAAAAAAGTGAGAACTATTAAGGGTAGCCAAGAAAGAAATAGATAGCACTCTAGTAGAGTTAAAGATGGCTATATTAGTATGTAATTTTGACAAGGTAGAAGATTCCCAAAGGCAAATCTAAGAGTGGATACAAGGATAAAGTCAAAAAAACATGGCATAAATAGTACTCGGTTAAATACAATGATAATTGAGTTATGCCCAATGTTGAGGATCCAGTTATGATTAAGAAAAGACCAAAAAGTTTGCTGAATTAATGAAATTATAAGCATATACCCTAATGCTTATAAATAGATTTGGGATATGAAATTTGACAATAGTCTTTGAAAATCATAAGAGATGAAGGAACTAGACAAGCTCTTCAGACCTTATACTAGATTTTGCTAGTTCAAGCCCTTTGGACTAGATGTTGTATGGGATGAGTGTTACGAACAATGTCCAAATCTTATGGATGGACAGAATTTGGATGCAACCTCGACGAACTTGAGATGGTAGACTTTGACGTCATCTTGGAAATAGACTGGTTGTCTCAACACTCTACAAGTGATTATGTGCATAGAAGAGGATATCATTCAAGAATAAAATTGCATATGATTTAGTATCATTGGGAGTATGTTGCCTAGGAAGTGAAAGCTGATCCGCTCTATGCTAAAGGCGAAGAGATGCTTTGAAGAGAAATGAGTTGGATATATGGTATATGTGGTATACGTTACCAAAGAAGCACCATAGATGACAGATATTGATGTGATGCATAAATTCCCTGATGTGTTTCCAGGAGACTTACTGGGTTATCACCTGATCGTGCGACCGAGTTCATCATCGACTTGTTACCAAGGACGATACTCGTGTCAAAGGCACCTGTAGAGTAGCTTCTATAGAGTTAAAGGGATTGAGACGCAACTACAATAGTTATTAGACAAGGGTTCTAATTGGCTAAGTATTGCATCATGGGAAGTACCAATGCAATTCATGAAGAAGAAGGATGGTAGTGTTGTTTGCGTATAGACTACCGGGAACTAAACAAGCTCATAGTCAAGAATCGATATCTACTACCTTAGATCGATGACTTGTTTAAATCGTTGCAAGCAGCAAAGGTAGTTTCTTCAGTCAAGATATCATCAGTTGAAGAATTTTGGACAGAAATATCTCGAAGATAGCTTTTAGAATCGGGATTGGACATTATGAGTTCTCGATTATGACGTTTGGATTAACCAATGCCCTTACATCTTTTATGGAGCTAATGAACTGGGTGTTTCATGACATGTTGGACACGTCAGTCATAGTTTTCATAGATGATATTTGGTTTATTCCAAGAATGAAGCAACTCATACAACGGATCTTTGAACAGCTTCACAACAGCTGAGAAGTGAAAAGTTTCATGTCAAGTCCAAGAAACATGAGACATGATAAAACAAAATGATCTTCTTAGATCACGTAGCATCATATAAAGGGGTTAAAGTGGACCCTATTCACATAGAAGCAATTGTATGGAATATTGCGAAGATAAGAAGTTTCTTGGGTTTAGCTGGTTATTACTGACGATTTTAGAGGACCACTCTAAGATCGCAAAACCTCTTACCAAGCTAACCAGGAAAGGAGATGAGTTTAATTTGACTGACAAGTGTGAAGAATGTTTCCAAACTCTAAAAGAAGGGTTGGTATCAGCTCCCATCTTGATCGTTTCGGTACTAAGGGAACCTTTTACCCTATCCATCAAAGCTTTCGGATTGAATCTAGGATGCGGGGTGATGCAAGGTAGATAAGCAATTGCACATGCTTCAAGAAAAATTGGAGGAGCATGAAAAGAATTACCCTACTCGTGATTGGGAATTACCGATGAGGAATTGTGTAATCAAGACTTGGAGACATTACCTATATAGAGAAGAATTTTAGATTAAATCGGATTATAAGTGTTTTATTTATCTCTTCATTAGAAAGAGTTGAACATGAGGATAAGGAGATGGTTAGGAATACTTGAAGGATTAAGACGGTGATATTCAATGTCACTGAGCAAGGCTAATGTAGTAGCTAAGCCTTAAGCAAAAAGGGATTATGAGGTCTGAAGAAGGACCGAGTATAAATGTTGTCTTATGTTCTGCAAAGAACGGATTCAGATTTGGAGAAGAGTAACTTATAATAGAAGCTAGTGATGATCCAATTGAGCGAAAATTTATGGATAACTTATGGAGCAATAATTCGGCTACGTTTGTGGCATTAAAGATCATCTCAAAATAATTGGATTAAAAAAAATAGTAATTTTGTTATATCTGTATATAAGAACGGTACAAGAAGATTTAGAGAAAGAAAAACCTAACCCTGACTTACTTTGGATGCGGAGAGGTACTCAGATACAGGGGTAGATTCTGAATACCTGAAGATAAAGATTCGGATGTCAGGAAGAGGATAATGATAAGAGCCCATTGTACTCAATATTTAGGACATCCTGGAGAACCAATATGTATCGTGACCTGAAGAGATTGTATTGGTAAAGAGGAATGATAACAAAGGTGGTGTAGTGCGTGTTCCAGTGTCTGGATTATCAGCAAGTAAAGGCTGAAAGACAAAGACCAACATGGCTTACTACAACCACTATTGGAGCCAGTTGGAAAGTGGAACTGCAATATTACAATGAATTTATGTCACTGATTTGCCACTAACTACTAGATCGATTGATGTAATTTGGGTGATTGTTGATCGCCTTATGAAGATAGCTCATGCCATTGCTATACGACCTCGATACGCTTTGGAGCGGCTAACTAAGCTATATATGGATAGTATTGTCAGATTGAATGGTATGCATGAGAGCTTAGTGTCGGCCAGAAGCTCATGCTTTATCTTGAAGTTTTGGAAGGATCTATAGGAAACAATGGAGACAAAGTTGAAGTTTAGTACTGCACTTTACCCCAAACCGATGGATAGTCGGGGCAGACTATACAAATCCTAAGAGATATGCTCCGAGCTTGTAGAATTGATTTCAAGGAACTTGAGTTGAGAAGTTACCATGAATTGAAGTTGCTACTAAGCTATCATGTAAATGTCACCTATAAAGCATGGTACGGTAGAAATGTCAAACCCCTCAGTTTTGGAATGAAGTCGGTGAATGAAGAATTTTAAGACCTAAGTCTATGGAGGAAAACTATCGAGTGGTAGACAAGATCAAAGAAAAAGAGGCTAAGACAGCTCAGGATTGTCAGAAGAGACACCAAGACCTTGAGTTCGCCATAAGTGACAAAGTGTTCTTGAAGATATCATTTATGCGTAGTTTGAAACGATTAGACAAGAAGGGAAAGTCATAATTTATATATGTGTTGGATCTTATAAACTTTGGGGAGACGTAGAAAAGTTGCATATCAATTAGCGTTACCGCTGTCCATGTCTAGTGTGCATGATGTATTTCGTGTGTCACTATTGAAGAAGTACATTAAAGATCCATATTAAAGGTATTGACCACGGAATCACTGGATTAGATAGAATGTTTAACTATTGAAGTGGTACCAGCCTAGTTCACTATTGGGAAGGTACAATGTTTCCAAAGCCGGGATAATTATTATGTGAAGGTAACCTGGCAAAGACAATACGTGGAGAAGAGTGCATAGGAGGACGAAGATGCAATGCGGAAATAGAATTCCCACCTATTGACTTCGAAGTAAATTAAAAATTTTGAGGACAAAATTTATTTTAAGGATGGGGGAGTTGTAAGATTCGTTCAAATTTTGAGGACAAAATTCATTTAAGGATGGGGGAGTTGTAAGATCCGTACTTTCAAATTTCGAGGACGAAATTTCTTTTAAGGGTGGTGGAGTTGTAAGACCCGCACGCCACGAACCCGGCCTAACCTTATATTTTGTGTCGGGACCCGTCTACATATCATGGTCGAGCCAAGTGGACCAAGTGTGTGAAGAAACCCAAGACCCAATATGAAAATTTACCCAAAAACAGTCAAAATGAGGGTAGGGTCGCAGGTTTTAATAGACAGGTCCGACCCTCCCATCGACCCTCACCATCGACCCTCAACCAGGGTCGATGAGGGTCTATGAGTTGTCCGACCCTCTCATCGACCCTCACCATCGACCCTCTGGTACTTCGGGAAAAAACAGCACGAACCGAAAATTAGGAAACCTTCCTAATTTCGATTGGAACCTTTCCTAAACTCAATGGGACTTATTTTGGGAGGTTTTACTCTATAAATAGGACGTCCCTAAGCCTCTTTCACTCCTTTTTACAACCCTAATTGGATTGAGAGAAAGAGAAGAGAAGGAAGAGAAGAAGAGAAGGAAAACTTGAAGAAAAGGCTAAGGAAGAAGAGGAAATTCAGAGAAACTCGAATCTCAGTAAAACTAAGGTATGAATACATTCCCCATGATTTAGTTAAGACTTTAGAATGGTTTATGAAGAGGATATGACTTAGAAGAAACCCAAATCATCCATTCATGGTTAGGTTTTCATGGAAAACCATGGAGGAATTCATTGAAACCATGTAGGTGAATAAAGTATAGTTCTAAACCATAGAACATGTATAGAATGAATGGTGGAAGCAAGCCATAGGACCCCAAACATGAAGAATGAATTAAAAATTGGAAATTAGACCAGAGTGCACCGAGGGTCGCACACAGGGTCGATAGACCCATCGACCCTATGCATTCTGACCATCGACCCTCAGCATTCGGGAAGTTCAGACAGAGGGTAGGGTCGATAGACCCATCGACCCTATGCATTCTGACCATCGACCCTCTGATCGACCCTCAGTTAACAGCATGGTTTTTAAATTGGAAATTAATTCTAATTAAATTCTATCGACTTTGTTAGGTTTGCTAGCAATATAATAACAATATAAAGGTGATTCTAAAGCTTGGAAGAGGATCTAATAACAAGCAAAGGTGAGGGAACAAGACCTAAACTAATTGGTTAATAATAAATTGTTTTTAATTCTTGAGTCCGATGCCATGAATGATTTTATGCGTGTATGATTGTAATGTGCATTCAACATGTCATCCAATATTTTTATTATTGTTCATGCATATTTACTTTACTGTTTATAACATGATGATGATGATGATGATAGGAATAGGCATGTGAATGTTTGTGTTTGGCTAGTGTATATGGTGCGGGTAGGGATGGTATCAACCGGTACAGCCATGACCGTTCTTCATGGGGTGTATATTGTGCCATGGTCTATTCAAGTCATGTCCACTAAGCAAGTGTTAGTGTGCTTGATGCGAGGGGAGCATCAGGGGGGGGACGTGGCATTGTGGTTCAGCCTGGTCACCAGACTCTAGCTCTATCTCAACTCAAGTCTTGTCCACTAACATCGTCGTATCGCCATTACCTTAGCGGAGCTAATATGTCGTAGGGTATCAGGGGGGGACGTGGCATTGTGGTTCAGCCTGGTCACCAGACCCTAGCTCTATCTCTATGGATGTATTGAGGGATGCTGGGGTGAGGCCTTGGATACATTGTTTGGCATTAGGGTTGGTTAGTTGCGAGCCCAGTTTGCAAGCCCTCGCCAACAGGGGCTTACGTGTTGGTATGGGTAACCGGTACAGCCATGCCGTTTTCATGGGGTGTATATTGTCCATGGTGGGTGCATGTGGGGCGACGGTGCCGTTTTCATTGGGCGTTTCCACACACTCGTGTATAGAGGTGCGGCGGCCACCTATCCTTTCTATAGCACATTGCAAACTTTAAACCAGACCAAAGATATGAATTGATTGCATGCATATGTATTGTTGCATTGTTTTGTTTGCTCACTGAGCCGTGATGTGTGCTCACCCTTTCGAATTCGAATACTTTTAGTTGATGATGCGGGTACTACGGTTGAAGATTACATGAACGCCCAACATATGGACATGTGGCGACAATGGAAGCTGAAGACATAGAGGATACACGCATGGCTCTTTTGTGAGTGCAACTCATGTGTATTCGATTAGATTTTGTTTTATTTATTTGGATTTAGTAAAGACATGTATTCGATATTTTATTTATGTCTCGTTGAAACAACATAAATTGATATTTTAATTATGACTATCACGATTAAAATTTCGCGTTCATTATCCGTAAGACTTCCGCTATTTATTTTATTACCTCCGATTAATGTGGAATGTGTTTTGGTTTATCATATGTGGGATAGCCTATTTTGAGATCCCGGTGGTTGAACCGTTGGTTTATTGACGGTTCATCACACTATTCAAAATAAAAAAAAAAAAAAAACCCCCCCTCCCCACCCCCAAAAACCCCCCCCCCCCCCCCCCCCCCCCCCAAAACCCCCCAAAAAAAAACAAAACCCCCCCCCCCTTCCCCCCCCACCCCACACAAACCCAAACCAAAAAAAACAAAAATAAAAAAAAAAAAAAAAAAAAAAAACCCCAAACCCAAAACCCCCCCCCCCCCCCAAAAATTTAACAAAAAAAAAAAAACCTCTCCCCCCCCCCTCTTCTTTAAAATCCTCTAGTGGCCTTCGGATCTCGGCTATAATGCCGTATCAAACCTAGGTTAGATTCGAATGAGGAAGAACAATGGAAACTATAATCTTTTTGGATCATTGCGCCGCTTCGCGGCTCCGATCCGACATCTTAACATTACTAACATTATAGAGCACTTACCGGCTATGGTTGTCGGTTGGCGGTGTGCTCCTCCTTCCTGGGCGGCTGCCTCCTCCTTGCTCCTTCTCAGTTCTTCTCCAGATGGCGAGAGTGTTTGAGAAGGAGCAATGGAGTGTCTCCTTCTCTATTAATAGAGGGAGACCATCCATGGAAGGTTTTCCCTCAGAATGGAAACTTTAAATAGTTTCCATTCTGAGAAAAAGGCTCACTGGAGTCTATCTACAGCCGGAAATGGGTATACCAATCGCACATACCGGTTGGAGACCCCAGACTCACTCAAACCGGTATAGTCCAACCGGTATGGTATACCGGTGGCACATACCGGTTGCACCATAGTGCAACCGGTATGGTGAGGCCGGTATGGCATTATGGGCATTATATGCCCATACCGGTGGCACATACCGGTTGCACTATACTGCAACTGGTATAGTGAGACCGGTATGAGTTTTTAGGCATTTTTTACAGTTTTTCTTACCTGAACTTTGAGTGGTTCGTCACCCGACTTCGCCCTCCGGTCCGGTTATAATTGGAACACCTGTCATCACATAAAACCATGGTTTAGACCCGGTTTTAGAACATGGTTCTTACAATGCGGCCCAATTATTTTTATGCTATGCACATGATAGGTATTAGGTGGTGGCATTACCCCTGGGATCTAGTAAATGTGAGGTGGCTAGCCTTGGACTAAAAGCCCGAGAGGGGGTCCACTTGTAGAAGCAATTTGGCAAAAGAAACTTGGACATTTTACTTATACTCTTGCTTGGTGCTTGAAATGTAAAAACCATCGAGCTGTAGGTAGGGCCAAAAGTTACAGTGGGTATATAAAAAAGGCACCTATAGACCCAATACCAAGACTTAACATTAGAATTGCATCATACTCATTGTGTGGCATGTAATACTCGATTTCCTCACTGAGCTGGGATGGGAGTTCACCCTTCATATTGATAGGCTTTCCAGATTGCGATGTTAGGGACTACTCTGTTGCTGATTATATGGAGTCTCTACTGGAGAGCGATGCGTCTATGGGCGAAGACTATTCTGAGGAGGACAACAAAGGCTGCACCTATAGCGATTGCGTATACGCTTGATGCAGCTCTCCCCTTACTCCCCATTCCTTTTGATTATTTTATAGATAGACTTGTATAGTCTGTCTAGATTATTGACACTGATTTACTCTTTTTATTTGGGATAGTTGTATATTTGATACAATATTATACTTTGGGAAACATTGTATTTGTATTCATAATAGAAACCTTAAATTATGTCATGATACCAGTAATTAGCATCTGTCACTTATCTGATTGCTTCTTTATTTAATTATATGGATATTGCTAGTGTAGACTCGAAATTATTGGTAGATCATTGTAGTTGTCGGTCCCTAGGTGGATTCGGGTCGCCTCATGGGTCAATCCAGGTATCATGTCCGATTCACAGAATGGGCTATGACAACACTAGTATCAGAGCATGGCTACTCTGATTCTACAAATGTATTTTCCCAACATGTGTGTTTCCATAGTCCAGTGATAGATGCATAGGGGTTAAGTTTAAAAGACATGTACAAACCAATAAATAGTAAGTAGGGGGACAATTGTTAGATTCACACCACATTACAAGAATTTAATGAAGAGAATAATGCACTGTTAATAAGTAAGAACTATTCATTATATTCTGACTTTTTTAAGTACAAAAAATTGGGTACAGTCTACAGTCCGGACTGTTACCCTTGTATCCACAATCTACATCATATCTAAACAAAAATAGGATACAGCTCACAATGTGGACAATTATCCTAAGAGTACTAATGGATCTCAAGTTTACAGACATACAAAAGAAAAAGTTCTAAGTAGAGTGAGACTAGCATTACTAGTCAGCTGACGGAAGAGGCTTACGTTGAACATAATGGTGAATGTGCCTGGCAGATAGCATGGCATCCAGAAGATAACCAATGTTGTCCTCTATGCTTTGCTATCAAGTTGATATAGCCTTTTACTAGGTGACTATCTCCTCCTGTCCCTTACGCAGCTTCTCTAACTTTTGTTGCATAAGCTGTAAGACACTGCGCACCTGGGCCATGCGACTGGGTGGCCGAGAAGCCCCAACAGCTGGGGGAGCATCCTGCGCCTCAGGGGCTACGTCATCCTGCATGTCATCATCCTCGTCGTCATCGTCGCTGTCCTCACTGCTATTAGAGTCATTCTCGCTTTCACTACTAGTGGACGACTCAGCGCTCTGGTCTACGGCTCTTATCCCATAGCTAGTACTAGCTCTTGCCCGAGCACTGGCTCTGGCTGCAACTACAAGTCTCGAAGGATGACCCGCTCTCGGTGGTCTGGGTCGTACATCAAACTCCAGGTCTGACATGACCGTATCATGGAGGCCCATCCTAACAATAGTGTTCCAACCGAAGTCAGATGATTCTCGGCTGTTCTCTACACTCTCTCCCTATAGTGTCACCCCGGCACCAGTAAAGTTGCGAGTCATCAGACATTCGAAAGGGAACTTTCCCTTACCCAAATGCTTGGATGTAAAAATAATGGTGTACAAAATGATGTGGTAGACATAGTGGCTGCTCTGTGTATACGTTGTATGTCATGTACATGCAGAAGAGGTTCAGCTCCTCCTAGTATCCCGCTTAGGGAATGATGTTATGATGAACCAATCTACTGAGAATCCTAGGAATAGGCCTATAGTTTGATTCCACATTTCCCTTAAGCTTATTTAGTAGGTGGGGCTAAATGAGGGTTTTTCGTATCTTTGCCCACTCCTCTTTTATAGTATCCAGGGGCTCTCGAGGCTCTTTATAGAATCGTTCCCCCTTGGGGAGATGTCCAATAAGGTGGCTAGACCCACAATGTCCAGCTCTATGTCTACGCCCTTCACCTTGCTGGTGAGGCACGACTCTCCTGTGGTCTCGCCCAAAATGTACCTCAAATTACAATAAAAGTGCACACCAGATGAGGATACACATCATCCTTTATGCACATCGACGGGTTCCAGTCGAACCTAGAGAAAGAGTCCAGAATCCCAAATCAAGTGAGCTCGTCATATACGATGCATTAACCAGCCTTTACCTTGGTCGTGCGGTATTTGGACCAGTTATGACTCTCCCAGTATGAGCGGAACCAGAATGAGTAAAAACCCTGAACCTCAAGTGGTACCTCTCTCCTAGGTAGAGCCATGAGCACCTGCATAGAAAAGAAAGTGATAAATTGGATTAGTATTACTAAGATAAATAGGATGCAAAAATCAAAAAGAGCATGGGTAGACTAGACACTAGAGCCCCAACCCAGTGGTGCTAGTATTGACCGGAAGAGTGCTATCACCAGGAGGGCCTGGGCTAGTAGGGCAAGAGTGATACCCGCACTCTAACTACCAAGGCAATGGTTGCAGTGAAAAGCAAGCCTTAAGCTAGGGCCAAGAAGCTCCCAAAAATAACCAACCGCACTACCAAGGGGAGGAACCACCCAAGATATTGGTCTTTCTTTACATGGAAAACAAAGGGAAGGGAAATGGAACTATAGTCCAACTATGTGCATGACGCGTATTAGGTGGCATCAAATGAAAATACAAACATTCACTAGGGGAGTATTGGTGTTGGAATTTGGCACACCCTTGCAAAAGAAGTATTAAGGCCATCATGCTCTGTTGCAAGGGAATGGGCAGCATCAAGGGGGAAACCTCAACCATGACTAGGGAACCCCATCAAATCGTGATAACACAGCTTAATTAAGCAAAACCCTAGATGACAAATCCTTATATCGAAATAATTAGTTGGCGGTGAGAAAACCACCCCAAGATATCTGTCGCAAGGAGTTTTTGGGCCACATGCCAACCCTTAGTAGAAAAGGACTAAGGAAAAGAAAACTCCAAGGGGGAGCATGGGGCACACCCCCTAAGTCAGTACAATTGTGCCAATGTGGCACGCTAACCGTGAGTGAGGTGGGGGCTGCAAGGGCTAGGGTTACATGGCCGGTAGGGTGGGACCCCAAAGTCCTTATTTGACTATGAGGTCTTAACCCATTGGAGCAATGTGAGACACCCAGCGAAGTGTGCTGGGTGGAGAGACAAGCTGGCTGAGCCCTATGGCTCTAATGGCGCCTCAGATAAATCGGTGAACGTTCAAGGTGACAGACAGATCCTTGGAACCTTAGGGGATTTAAGTGGGAAAACCTATACCTGAGGTATTTTCCTTTCCCTACTACCTGGTGGAACAAAAATCCTAAGTAGAGCCAAATGGAAGGAAAGTAAAGTATTAGGGAGTAGAAAGGCTTATCGCGATGGGATTGAGAAATGAAATGGAGTGGGATGTCTCCCAAAATGATAGGGAAGGCTTGGGAAGGCCTTGTCGATACCCAAGTCTCTCCTTCCTCAGCATTGGAGGACTTGATGTTCTAAAAATGAAAGCCCTGAGCCATTTTATAGATATACTATTCTGCGAAACCAGCGAACCGATCACTTATGCACTTGGGGTCTGTTCCAAAGGTTGCGCCCTTTTAAATTTTGGCACCTTGATAGCCGGTGGAATATTGACATCTGACGGACTGATTCTCTGCCTATGCTGCCACCTACTTCTTTGGAAGTTAGATTGATTAGATGGGAGCCAGTGGTTCCCAGAGGCAAAGACATGACCATCCATCAGATCCTCTGCCACCCTCACAGAAGGGTCCAAGAGTGATCCGAGGGCACGTACCGGGTGACCTTGCCTCTGGTACCTTCCGCCGGGTCCTGTATAAGTTGAGGGGATTATAGACTGCTAATACTAGGCAGAAGTACCAGCCCCTAGCTGCTTCCGCCGCCTTACAGTTGAGTTTTTGAGTATAAAAGGGTGGGGGCTCCATACAAATTCTTCCTGAGCTACGGTACTCCCCCACCTAGGAACATGATGTAATTGTTATTGATGATTGATTTTTTGCCAATGCTTGTACTAATCGGGGTGTGCAAAAGTTTCAAATCGGCCAAACCGAGTCAAGCAATGTCGCTACGCAAGCATCTTAGTGCAAGGCCCACAACCCAGATATTTACGATGGGTATTCCGACACCCACATTGGGGGATGGTCAGGTATGCCACCAATAATTTCTAACCAATGTGTTGGCAACCCCTAGGCTCACCCCAATAATCGGGCCATCGGCAAGGAGTTCATTCACCTTGCGGACCATAGGGTCAACATAGGCCAGTGAGACAACATCACCCTTCCTGGGCCTGGACCTGGATCTAACAATGGCATTAGAAACTGTGTATCACTTCCAACAGTTGAAGCTAGATCAGTTCAACGAGAGATATAGATATTTCTCATAACCACGAAACTAGATCCAAATCATGGAGGAGAAAACCGACAGACTCCACTGTTTCGATGCACAGAAGGTTATGTGCGCCAACTACCAACTAGGAGGTATACCCTACATGTGGTGGTAGAGCACCCAACTTATACTAATGCAGCAATACGGGAAGTTCACATAAGAGATATTTCGTTAGGCCTTTCTAGCCAACTTTTCTCTCCAAAGGCACAAACCTAGTGCACAAATTTTGGAGGCCATTAGAATAGTCATAGCGGACCTATTTGCCCAAAATGGTTTCGTTGAAATGAGAAGCGAACACCAAGTGCCTCAACCTGGTGAGTGCAGCTGGCCGAAGTGGCACAACCCAAGTAAGTCCTTAAACTGCCCCGAACACATCTGACAGTGTTAAAACTAAGTAATTGCATGATTGTATAAGGGTCTTCTCCTATGACTCATTTAGAATAGGGAATTAGAATGTCCCCCCCTCCCCCGGTTAAGAATTCAAATTGCATATCCGGAACTCGATGCATGACTTATTAAGGCAGAAGACCACGATAATAATAAGAGGGTATTGTAGTCAAAGCGCGGGACCTGGGGCTACAACCTTGGTTCCTTGACTACCACCGTTTTTCCCATGCCACCCACATCACTCCCGTCATGGCTGAAATTATACTGATGAAGAATAGATGTTGATTTAATAATGGCCTCCCCGGAGTGTGGAAGTTCCAAGGGATCCAAGAATATAAGTCCAAAGGGTGTGCCATGAACAGGTCCTAACCCCAAACAAACACTGGTTTAGGTAGAAATGGATCAAATGATATGGCAGGGACTAATTGTGATTCCCAGGTTGACACTGAGAAAGGGGGGAGGGTGAATCAGTGGCCACTAAAATTCCTTTCCACTATTCAGATATAGCCTGATGCTATGCAAGTGGCTGCCAAGAGCTGATGATCACTTTGTACTGTGCTGCCTTGAGCTAACTACTTGAGGTTTTCACAGATAATCTGTCAAACACATTTCGTGCACACACTAACCACACACCCACAGGTATCCATACCAGGGGCTTGGCCTGCCATGTGTGTACACCCAGACCTGCAGCACACAGACTTCTAATGCACACACAATATCATCCACATGACACACGATATAACGTGGTTCACCAATCACACACTGTGATGGCTACTCCACGAGGCAATACCCTAACCAGGGTTTCGTATATACCCAATACACAACAGAATACTATGGTTGCACCCACAACACCGATGCTACAACATCACCCGCATTCACAGTCACAACTGCATCCTAGGCACCTACCCAATTCTAGTCAAGCACCCACTTGACAGGCTACACAATATTTATATCAAATATTCATACAAACCCTTCCCATATAGCACTGATACAAGAAATAGGATTTGCGTGCGAGTATACCTTCCGGTGTTGCTCACTACTGATGCAAGCCTCTCTATGCAAACATCTCGGCCTCCTCTTGGGCTCCATAGCTCATTCTTTAACACACCAACTCCATAGGACGCTCACAGCTGGTCCTCAAATTCTCTTCAAGCTTCAACGAAGCTTTCATGGCCTCACACTGCTAGTAGGAGTCTCTCTCTCTCTTGGAGAAGCTCCAATGGAGGGTTCTCATCAAAATCGCCATTAGAGGCTTCTTTCTCGAGCTCAAACCACTGCCAAAGTGTTCTACTCAGAAAGAGAAGATCATAGGCTTTTGAATCACCTCGATCGGAGCTCGGACGGCCAAGATATGGCCATTTGAAGTTCGGCCGATCAGATTATTCCAAATGGAATCTTCTGGGATGATTCCGTGCGCCGCGACGCACACAATCGCTGCCGCGTCTGACATAAAGGTACACCTCTGTCATTTTCTGATTGGCGGAGAGAGTATCTTCGTCTTTTGACCGTTGGATCGGTCAAGAGTTGGCGGGATCTTCTCAGGACCCTCCGATCGGCCTCATCACGTCAGGCGCGATCGGAGTCCACGATGGCCTTCAGATGCGCATCTTGTGCGCATGCGCAATCTAAGCGCGCTCCACCGAATCAGAGGGTCTCGTCTGTGCGGCGCAACTTATCATATTACACTGCCTTCGGCCAATGAGAGGGCGCGCGATGGGATCTGGACGCGATTTCAGCGCAGCACCAGATCCCGCCTTTTTGTAGGCCTTGGATCTGGAATCTCGATGTCGTGGCTTCCTCTGAGCCACCCATACGGCATAAGCTCCAATGTAAAATATCTGAAATGCCCCTGACAACTTAACTAATGGCCTCTGTAACCATTAGTATCAGTTGCAGAGTTTTGGACTCCAGTAGGGTCCGAAAAACCTGCTTCATTGAGGCAAACCATCGAGCACCTTGTGTGCATGCCGACTGCCCTGTGCTGTGGCATGCGGCGCTGGCTTGCGGCATGCGCACAGGGCTCTGCTGCTTGCGCTGCTGCGTGCGTTGCTGCGTGCGGGGCTCTGCTGCGCGGCACCTGCTGTGCGCGGCACCTACTCTGCGCGGCTGTGCTGGTGCTGTGCTGCTGCTTGCGGCATGGCATGGCTTGCGGCATGCTGCTGCGCGCCATGAGGCATAGCTGTGCGCATGGTCTTGCTGCTGCGCGCACGGCATGCTGCTGCACTGCTGCGCGCGGCTGTGCTAGCTTGCGCATGGCCCTGCTGGCCTGGACCCGTGGTCATCTGCCCTGCTGGCCTGGGCTGGCTGCCGTGCTGGCCTGGCCACCCAAGGTGGGACCCACCTGGTCCCCACCCACTCTCTCTCCTCTATTTTCTCTCTCTTCTTTCTCTCTCTTTACCTGGAGACTATCTCACCAGCTGAATTTTCTCATCAACTGGGCTTCATTCTCTTCGGCTGCTGCATCAACCCAGTCACCCTGTCTTGACTGCCTAGTCACCTTGTCTGTCAGAGAGTCCTACAAACACTCTCTCTCTTCTTTCTCTCTCAGATAAGAGCTGTCCACCTGTCTGACCATGCTTGCTGCTGTCTAGACTGTCTGCTGTGCCTGCTGAGCTGTCCACTCTGTCCAACCATGTCATCCTGCCAACTATCTAGAGGTTGCCAACAATGACAACACATACAATACAAAGATGCTGGCAGCATCACAACTTGGCCAAGGTTCCAACACTAATAGTCAGACCGATGTCCAAGAGGGACCTTAATGTGAGTGTGGTCCGAATTGAAGATAGTCCTAACACCGTCCATGAATTAAATACGTGATAACAATGGTAGGAAGACTCAGACCAGGGGGAAGGATATGCCTGTTGAGTACACCTTATTATGGATGACGGGATATTTTGATGCGAACAATGACTTTATGCACGATAGTTAATAGCCTCGATGCTATCTATGGAATTGAAAAAGATAGCAATGATGTGAAATATAGACTTGAGAAATGAAAAATGTTATTGAATACAGTTGTTTATTGATGATAAGGAAATTGCTATACGAATGTGATGATTTTGTATGATTGATAGTCTCATTGTTGATTGTGATTACTTGAAAAGTATGAAGACCTTGGGAACTATGAAACTTTTATTAGATTTTGCCTATTGACTCGTACCAAGGTCATTGAGTGAATTCTTGAGGCAAGTACAACCTTGGGCTTTAAATGAACTAATGGGTTATAAAATGTTGGCAGATGGAGGCGCGAGCTCGCATTAACACTAAAATTACTACCATTTCAGAAATCCCCACTATGGACACCACCACCACTGATGGAAAAGATATTGCACCCTTATCATATCTGTGTTAGGATACTAGAGATACAGTGAAATTGGTGAATGGAATCAAGAGAGCCACCTATAATTAACACTTCAAATTCCAACAAGGGATGTTGACTTCATTGATTGAGGCAATACGACATGACCCCACACCGGCCTTAGTCATGGCCAAGGTGTCGAAAATGTTGGGAAAGTTTATTCAGAGTCTCTAAGAAGAACACAAGGATGTTGTCGCTCCAATGGTGATCGCTTTAAGCAACCAATGTACAACAGAAAATCAAAAGGGCATTAAAGACTATGCACGGATAGACAAGGGGATTGGCAAGCGACCCATGGTGTCCCAAGAGGAAGGCAAATCACGTAAGATATTGAAGTTTTAGTCCCCTGAGGTCAGACCCCCACCAGTGGAACAACCGACCACTCTAGAGGCCCTCGTATCATGCAATCATAAACGTGGCGAGTGCTACCATTGTGGTAAGCAAGGGCACTTTGTACGTGGTTGTATGCTTCCCGGTAGGTGAGAATCTTCACCACTACCAGGGCAATTCGATACATGTTATGATTGTGGAAAATTGGGATACTGGGTTCGCGATTGGTAGTGTCCACATAACCCCAACATGATAGTGAGCCTTGTGCCCACTCAAGAAAGTTTTTGGGAATTAGCAAACCCCAAAACTTTCCAAGTTATTAAACTAATCTGTTGCCACTATGCATTAACCACAGGTGGAACTTTGGAATGAGTAAGGGATTTTATTGTGGTGAGCAAGTCAACACGGGGTACTGGTATTAGAATAAATACGAAAACTTATTTAAACCTTAATTTTGGGGACAAAATTCCTATAGGTTGGGGGCATTGTAAGACCCATACCTAGAATCCCTCATTACCTGGATTTCCACTGTAACGGGTCTTCCCACACCACCATCGGACACACTTGACATTGGGACCCAATGTATGTACCGGGTCAGAGTTTAGGATCACCCATAAGAGGTTGGGGGATCAATAACAAACCTTAGGTGGCCCCTTGCAAGTTCCCAATAAATGGGACCCACTGAACTGAGCATAGGGCTGTCTGTAGACCCAACCAATGGCACAGTCAGCGGATGAGTCAATTGGCTCCTTGCTGCAGGCTTGATTGCGTGATGCCCTCTTTCTTTCTCCTCTGGTCTATAAATATAGATCCATTGCTCTCATTGCTCCTTGCTGAAACCAAGGGGAGTGAGGGTGTGAGCTTGGAAGCTTGAGGGTAGACTTGGAGCTCAAAGAAAGTCATAATCACTCTAAGTGAGTGCTTCACTACCCCCTACTCTCTTAATGTGTTGTTGGTATCCATCATTGATGGTAGAACTTGGCCACCATTAATGGGGGCCAAGGTAACCCTAGAAATTGGTTTACGTCACCACCCACCTCCAATGGAGGTATAAATTGTGTAATAAGGATACTGAGGGTGGCAAATGTGTTTCCCACCATGTTTAGCATGATGAAAGATGTTGGGGAGTCAGTGCTCCCCAAATAGAACCACCGTCCCCACTGAGTCTGGTTTCCCAGACTAGGCCAGTAGACCGTGCCGATGGATGGGGACAATGTCCCAGCCCCTGGATCGAACACATGGACCAATGTGCATGGTCTAGCTAACAGAGGGGCCGACAAGATCCCATCCTCCGCCAAATCCATACTTAGAATTATTTTGGGGCTGAGCTTAGCCGGTCGACCAGTCGGTGGCATGATCTATAGGGTGGCATTGTAAAACCCGAACCTAGAAGACCCAACCCAACTCGATTTTTCTTTTATGCTAGGGTTTTCCACCACTGACGAACCCAAATCGATATCAACCTGAAGGCCAGCACCAAAGGTATCAATCGACAATCCAAGCGAAACTGAATGCTATGCTAGAAAATAAACCAGGCGATACCGGTTGTGGGTACCAATTGATAACTTCTAGACCGGCTTCACGACCGGCTAGGCCAAAAAAGGGCTTACCCATGGAAATTAAATTTGAAACTAATTGGTTAGGAAGGAAAGGAATATTCCCTAGGACCCATCATCGAATCCAATGGGCCCCACCTTCCTATTAACTGATTTATCTTGGGTTAGGAGTAAAACCCTTCTAGCTTTGCCACTTGGCAACTCCTGGTAGTCTCCCATTTTAACTGAACGTCCCACTCCAAGGAGGAGGCTTCAGTAACTAAACCCTATCAAACTCCTCTACTTTGAGTACGTAACATTCACAAGAAAGTTCTGACACGTTCTCAAAGAGGAAGAGTAAGAGTTGAAGGAGTAGGGGAGATTTAGAGGGAAGTGTGCTTGAAAAACCATCGACGCCGCTCAATACTTCCCATCACTGTTTGAGCTAACGTTGGTAAGACTCCTTAAACCCTACCATTACATTCGATGTGTGTATTACTGAGTTATTAATTGATTTAAATCGTTGTTCGAAGATGAATCTCTGTTATCCATTAATGACAGAACCAGGTAACGTCTTTAGGATCTCGAAGAGGTTTTGCTCGAAAAGTAAACCCTGGATTCACCCTTAATCTAATCCCAAGATAAACAAGCCTAGACTTAGGGATACACTCCCCAACTAATTGTGCCTAGTGAGCAAGACATGGATTAACTTAGCGAGGAACCTCTGATCTGAAGGATTACTGGTGGACTTCCATAGGAAGAATATAGAAGCTTAGCCGGAGGGGACCCTAGAGGTGAATCCCGTGCCTTCGACTAGACCAAAAGTCCAAACTAACCATTCGAGGATTAGCCGAATGTGAAGCCAGACTTGATCTTGTACGACTGCCATTGCGATCGGCTACTGACAGGAGTCCTCGGTAAGTTACTAGACCCGAAGTCGGATTCGACACTGAGTGATTGGCCTTGCAACATGCTACTAGTAGAGGCAACCAAATCCTCTCCTGCGGTCCTGCCGCCTGCCAAGGGCCGGATTTCAGCCGGCCCACCCCCCAATGTATTGGCAGGCGGCCAGACGGAACTCCGGCCCTTGGATCTGCGGCAGGAACCTCCTGCCGCAGGAGACGATTTGGATCCTAGTAGAGACCCTCTGATCTTAGCCTGATGTAAAGCCTGTAGCAATCCTGTGTGATGGGCATCGCGATTGGTTACTGCCAAAAAGACCTAAAACATTAAGTAACATTATGTACGACTAACTGATACCTCTATACACTACCCAGGTGTCATATACTGAGGATATAGCAACTCTTGAGGTGTGATAAAACTTAAGTACAAAACCTTAAGTGAGGAACAGAAACCTAATTAATTTTTGGAGTGTTTCTGAACTTGCATATGTCTGTGCTACAAGCTTGTTGTGAATAACATATCATCCAATAATTGTCTTTTTGCATGCAATGTTAACGTGTGTTTATCTATAAGACATTCTTTTCTCTTCATGCTGAGATGGAAGAGAGTGGGCAGTGGGCCAAGAATGGCAATGATTTTTTCTTTCTTTTTTTTTTTCTTTGGTGGCCATGTCAGCATAAAACACCATGTAAATGATCAAAGAATCTAAGGCGGATTTGCCGGCATAGATGTGGAAAGGGATAAGGTGCAACCCATGTTTTCTGCTTCAACAAGCAAATATATCAACATATTAGAACTGCATCAGCTCTTGAATATTCTCATAAGCCAAACAAATTCCCATTCTTTAGGACTTAAAGCTTTATTTTTCCGGTGAGAAGTGTTATTATAAAGTGGGGTTCCACAAAACTTAATCTTAATCTTTATGATAGTAGTTGGGGACACACATGGGTTAAAATTATTGGGGAAAAAAATGGAAGGTAAAAGGTTTTATGAACAGTCCTGTCTATAGAGTATTTATGGGTACCGACCTATTTCTACCATGTGGATTAGTAATATGGAAATTCTTATCATTGGATATCTAGAGATTTGGATTGAATACTAGCCCAATTGCATCCTTGAATTCGATTTATTGCCATGCACCTTCTTGATATCTAAGTGTATTAATATACCCATTTGGTAGAATTTGAAAGCTCTATTTTACCACTTGATCAAGTTCAATTAAATTGAAATTTGGGTCTACCTCTCTATTAATTTTCAGCCTTCATACTTACTATGTAGTACAAATAGGTGGGCCATCCATAGATACCATATAGACAGTCCCGTCCATAGAACCTGCTCCCCCCAAAATACAATCCAACTTCGCTTTCAAAGTTTAAATGGTTATAGAGTAAAAGAGTTGGTGTTGAAGTGTTTCAAAAAATGACTACTCCACCATGAGCATTGAAATCTGTTATATAAAACTCTAAAAATGTGGAACAGAGATAGAGACAGAATGCAAATAAAAGACAACTCAAGGTTTACGTGGTTCGATCAGGGATATCCTGCCTACATCCACCGGCGAATAGCTGAAGATGATCACTATGTAAATGGAGGAGTACAAATGAGAAGAGCCTAATAGCTCTGATACATCACACGCACTCAAGAGCAGCAACATAACCCCTTTCACTTTTACAAGCTTATACTACCTTACCGATCTTAAAAGCTTCTCCATTCTAACTAGTTTGCTTGCCTAGAAAAACCTCAAACATTCTTCCATTCAGGTTGCCACAAATTTTGTCAGAGCTGGTCAAAGTGCTAAATGGGTCACAAGAATTCAAGACACCCATAACAAATTCAAAAGATTTCTTTGGTATAGATGGAAAGTATGAAACATAGAATGTATAATCGAAATTGCTGTGTATGTTATTGTCCCGCTTGTATTTTTAAAGTGTAAATTCTCTATTACCAATTTTTTTTAATATATGATGCCTACTGCAGAAGTCTTCTTTATAGTTTCTTCGTGCTCCAAAATTTTTTAAATGAAGCTTCTGATGGCTTCTTACTTTAAAATATCATTTGTTTGTTGTTCTAACTATAACCTTCGTTTTGTTTCTTAGATAGATTAGATGCTCATGAAGAATATTGAAGGGGAAAAAGAAACAAAATATTCAGTCCCTTTTTCTTCTAGAAAAGGATATGTACTCCATGGTTGCCTCAAAAAAAACATGTTACATGCATGAAAATGAATATTATTGCCAAATTTCCCCTTTATTTGATAGATTACAGTACCTTCCTTGTTACTTTTGTATTGCTGTATGTAACAAAACCAAAGAGAGATAATGAAACCTTCACAAACTTTAATAAACCAAAAAAATAAGAGGATTAAGAAGAAGAA
Organism: Protea cynaroides; assembly: GCA_028583415.1. Taxonomy (NCBI): domain Eukaryota; kingdom Viridiplantae; phylum Streptophyta; class Magnoliopsida; order Proteales; family Proteaceae; genus Protea; species Protea cynaroides. The sequence goes on along the minus strand of CM053268.1, from coordinate 17,946,213 downwards.
GAAGAAACCAATAGAGAGAGAGAGAGAGAGAGAGAGAGAGAGAGAGAGAGAGACCAAAGCAGAAAATTACTGCAAAGAAAATCAATCCTCTCTTCTCCTCTAAACATTGTATTTATAGAGAAAACAATGCCAATTACAAGGGAAGTATCCGTAGATAGAGAAGACATAAGAAGGAAATAAAAAAGACCAAAGACGGAAACTAACTAAAAGGCCAAAGTGGCCAAACAGCCTCAGTCGACAGAGGTAGACACTAATCCTAGTTGCAGCCTCTATTGGTAAGGGCTTGTTTGGCCCTTACATTATTTAAACCATAACACCCTCCCTCAAGCTTGGAGTATACAAATCACACAATCTAAGCTTGTAACTATTTAACCGATACACTAGTCCAAACAATGACTTCGTAAGAATATCAGCAAGTTGATTTGTAGAAGAAACAAATGGAATAACAACTATCTTCTTCATAACAACATCCCGAACAAAATGACAATCAACTTTAATGTGCTTGGTACATTCATGGATGACTGGATTACTAGCAATATATATAGCTAACTAATTATCACACATCAAGGACATGGGTTGAGAAACTGGAAACCCAAGTTCTTGTAAGAGATTTTTCAACCATAACAGCTCAGTAGTAGTATGTGTCATAGCACGATATTTTGGCTTCAGTACTAGACTTGGATATAGTAGTTTATTTTTTACTCCACCAAGTAACCAGATTACCTCTAACAAAGGTATAGTATCCAGTGGTGGACCACTTATCACCATCAGCCCCTGCCCAATCAGAATCAAAATAACCAACAATGTCAAGATATCGATGCTGATTACAAATAAGACCAATTTTCGAAAACTTCTTGAGGTACCGCAATATGCGACAAGCTGCTTCCCAATAGGCAACTTTAGCAGCATTCATAAACTGACTAATAACACCAACAACAAAAGAAATATCAGGCTGAGTTATAATTAGATAAATCAACTTTCCAACCAAGCGTCGGTATTAATGAATATCAGAATAGTCAAGACTGTCATAAGTTTCAAGCTTCTGATGTGGATCTATTGGTGTATCAACTGGTTTCGCTCCAAAAACTCCTGATTTAGAAAGTAAATCAAACACATACTTCCTTTGAGATAAGCTAATGCTCTTACTATTACATACAACTACAATCCCCAAGAAGTAATGGAGAAAACCTAAGTCTTTCATCTGAAATTTAGTGTTCAAATATGATTTGATTTCAACAATGCATGTCTTGTCATTCCCTCTAACAATAATATTGTCAACATAAATAACAATAATATTGTCAACATAAACATCAATAATGCTGACATAAAAGGAACGACGTCGAACAAAAATAGAGTAATCAGAGTAGCATGTAACAAAGCCAAAATTTATAATAACAGTGTTGAACTTATCAAACCATGCATAAGGAGATTGTTTTAGTCCATAAATTACCTTAAGTAATTTGCACACCTTAGTTGAGTTCCCTCCCTGAGCAACATACCATGGAGGTTGATCCATATAGACTTCCTTGTGTGGGTAAGGCATTCTTCACATTCATTTGATAATGAAGCCAATCAAGATTCATAGCCAAGGAAATAATAACACGAAAAGAATTAAGATGAGCAACAGGAGAGAACGTCTCAAAATAATCTACTTTATATGTCTGAGTGAACCCCTTGGCCACCAAGCGTGCCTTTAGTCTATCAATAGTACCATCAGAATTATGCTTTACAATATAAACCCATCTGTAACAAATCACTGAATGTCCTTCAGAAAGATCTACAAGAGTCCATGTTTGATGTGCCAATAAGGCATCCATCTCATCATCCATAGCTGCTTTCCACCCTAGATGGGACAAGGCTTGGGAAACAGTAGTAGGAAAAATAATAGTAGATAACGAGTTAACCAAAGTTTTGTGACAACGAGAGAGATGGGCTATGGAAACAAAATTCTCAATAGGAAAAGTACTTTTATAAGTACGAGTACCTTTACGAAGTGCAATAGGGAGATCAAGGGAGACTTCGAGATCAGGAGTAGTAGTAGCTATCGGTGGAGCAGCTGGTGTAGTACTTGGTGGAGGCACCTTAGAACGCCATTGGTATACCTGTAGGGGAGGTGGTGGGTCGTCAGTGTAAAAGATGTAGCAGGGGGTGGAGAATCATCAGACGGAACTATAGGAATCGGCGGTTCAGAAGGAAGAGAATGATGCCTTCTTAAATGGTGACCTATACGAGGAAGTTTATATAGATCAACCTCCAGGGTATGTTACTCAGGGAGGAAACTCAACTAAGGTGTGTAAATTGCTTAAGGTAATTTATGGACTAAAATAATCTCTTCATGCATGGCACCACGACTTGATAATATGGCTTGTATTCTAAAAAGGTAACATCAGGAATGACATAATGACGTTTAGTAGTAGGATCAAAACAACGATACCCTTTCGGAGTATGGGAATAACCAAGATATATACACTTTGGAGAACGAGGTGAGAGTTTTCTCAACTTTGGATGCATAATATGAACAAAACATGTACTACCAAATACTTGTGGATGAACAAGAAATAAAGCAGTGGTAGGATAAAGAAGACGAAATGATATTGTTGTTTAAAACAGAAGATGGCATATGATTAATAAGAAAGCAGGCTGTTAACATAGCATCACACCAATAAAATTAAGGGACATTCATATGAAATAGTAGGGACCTGACAATATTTAATAGATGCCTATTTTTGAGTTCAACAATTCCATTATGGATTATACCATTAGCAAAATAGAAATCAGAAACAACATGTTGAACATATTCAAAAGCATTATCAATCCTCAACACTTTAATAGGCACACCAAATTGAATTAGAATTTTCATATAAAATATTTTAAAAATTGAAAGAAACTCTGAAAGATCTTTTATTAAATAAAGTCAGGTCATCCTAAAAAAATCATCTACGAAGGTTATAAAATAAGATAAACCTAACCTATTGGGAACACGACAAGGACCCCAAATATCCTAATGCACTTAAGAAAATAGACTAGAATTTTTAGGACTAGAACTAGAAGGACATGACGAACGATGATGTTTGCCTAACTCACAAGTCACAAATTGGAGGAAAGTGAGAGACTTACATCCAAGAATTAAAACTTTCATCTTAGACAGATGACCAAGCCGTTGATGCCATCGAAGGGGGGAAGTAGTAGTAGTAGTAGTAGCAAGAGGTAAACGTTCTGTGGGCTCCAAGTAGTATAGACCAGCATACTCAAGTCCAGCACCAATCATCTCCTTGGTCTTGAGATCCTGAAAGGTACAATAAGATGGATAAAAGGTAGCAACACAATTCAGAGATTTAGTTAGTTGACTTATAGACAAAAGATTAAGAGGAAAATTAGATACATATAGGATAGAGGGTATGGACATAGACGGAGAGAGAAAAACATTACCATACTAAGAGGCATTAATAGAGGACCCATCATCAAGATAAATAGTAATAGGTTTATTAGTAGTTTGAAGGGATGAAAAGACAGAGGACTCACTTGTCATATGACAGGTAGTACCGAAATTAATTATCCAAGGGTAAGGGGATGTATATGAAGAAGGGTAGGGGTACCTGTATGAACCAAAGTAGCTGTAGCTGAGGGTCTTGTAGTCTCAAAGTTCTGAATCCTTCGAAGAAGGCTTCATACTGATCAGAAGATGGAGCAGGTACAAAAGATGGAGGAGGTGCAGCAGGGGATGCATCATCAATGGTAACAGTATTCACCAAATTATCTGTCCATTCAGGACGACCAAATTTCTCCCAACAGGTATCAGCAATATGGTTTGGTTTGTTGCAGTGAGTACAAAAGTGGGCAGATTTGTCAACCTGAGTATGGCCAAAACCACGACCATGGCCTCGACCACGGTTGGAGCCACGACCTCTAGAAGTGGTACCCTGACCACGGCCAGCAAACAGAGCAGTAGTATCCTTTTGGGAAGAGTCATTCTAAGGAACCAAACGTTAGAGACGAAAGAATGTCTCGCTAAGGGTAGGTATAGAAGCACCTACGAGTAACTGACTCTTCACAGCTTGATACTCAGGAGAGAGACCAGTAAAAAACTTAGCAACGTAAAATTCAGACTGTTGTGTCTTCAGTTTGTTAATATCAGTTGACAAGGGCTACACAGCCTAAATCTCTTCAAAGCCTCCATAGTAATCAGTTAAAGATTTATCACTAATGGAATAAGTAAACATCCTCTCATAGAGGTCAAAAATTCTAGAAATATTTTTATCTTGGCCATAGGTCTCTTTTTTAAATCAGCCCAGATGGCTTTAGCGGTATCATGAAACATTACAGTAGGTAATATAAAGGACTCAATACTATTTCATAACCAAGTTTGAACCATAGAATTAGCACGACGCCATGTATTATAGACTTTCATAGATTTTGGATCCTTAGGATTATGAGTAGGAGCATCATCAAGCAACAAAGATAATTTTTCTTTAGAAAGAATGAAAGCTTTAATAGCTTAAGCCCATAAGAGGTAGTTTGACACCCCTTTCAATTTTACAGAGATGATTTGAACATTCGAAGGCTTGAAATCAGTCATTGTAAGAAATAAACAATAGAACCAAGCAACAAAAGAAAAAAAAAATAATTCTTCTTTCACTTGGTTCTACCAACCGAGAGGTCAAGGAGGTAAGGCTTAAAGAGAAGTAGAGGATGATGGAGGGAATAGGTGGGACACAATATTGTTGCACAATTAAATATCTTCTCAGTTCAGCTAACCAGGTGGCCAAGGAATAGTAGGCTCAAGATGGGAGGCAGTAGGAAGATAGGTAAAAAAAAAATATTTTTTTTTGTTCTTTATGTAATACTTACCACTTAGACAGGTAGAAGATGATCAAGATGTTATCAATCACATATGAATCAACATAGTAGTAGGTATAGTAGATCTTGATCATCTAGAGCAGAAAATCAGTACATAGGTAGAGCAAAAAAAATAAAAAAAAAAATATCAAACACCTATCTAACCAAGGATTGATGATAGCTAAGATCTAATGCTTTGATACCATGTAACAAAACCAAAGAGAGATAATGAAACCTTCACAAAGTTTCACAAACCAAAAAATAGGAGGATTAGAAGAAGAAGAAGAAGCCGAGAGAGAGAGAGAAAGAGAGAGAGAGAGAGAGAGAGAGACTCCAAAGCAGAAAATTATTGCAGAGAAAATCAAACCTCTCTTTTCCTCTAAACATTGTATTTATAGAGAAAACAATATCAATTACAAGAGAAGTATCCATAGATAGAGAAGACATAAAAAGGAAATAAAAAAGACCAAAGAAGTAAACTAACTAAAAGGCCAAAGTGGCCAAACAGCCTCAGTCGATAGAGGCTGACGCTAATCCTAGCTGCAGTCTCTATCGGTAAGGGCCTCTTTGGCCCTTACATTATTTAAACCGTAACACTGTATAACACCTTATTCATTACATCTAAAGATCTGAAAGATTTTCGTGCTTTGTACAGACATAAGTATCATTAACGTAAAGATGAAAGCTATGCATGTTGGTAATTCGAGTAGACTAAGCTTTTACAAGACAAAAAGTGATAATGGGAGGTAGTTCCTGTAAGACCTGTATCGAACTAACCGGTCTTACCACCTTGTATTAGATCTTCCTATCATGGTCGGACCAAGTGGACCAAGTGCATGAAGAAACCACAAGACCAAGTATGAAATGTAACCCAAAAATAGTCAATTATGAGCATGTGGTCGCATACCTAAATAGGTGTGACCGACCACACCTCAAAATAGTACAACCACATGAATTTTAGTCATGTGGTCGCATGTTTCAGAAGGTGTGGTCGACGGGTTCTACAACCCCACCTCCGACCACACGAACCTAGTTAGAAACCGAAATTAGGAAACCTTCCTAATCCGAAGGGGGTTCTTTCCTAAACTTAGTAGGGCATATTATGGAGGGTTTTTCTCTATAAATAGGATGTCCCTTAGCCTCTTTTACTCTTTTAGAGCTCAAACTGAAAGTGAGAGAAAGAGAAGAGAAGGAATAGAAGGAAAATTAAAGAGGAAGACTAAGGAGGAAGAAAATTCAGAGAAAACTCTGAATCTTCAACAAGCTTAAGGTATGAAAACATTTCCCATGTTAAATTGAATGCCTAGAATAGTTCATGAAGCAGATAGGATTTAGGTGAAACCTAAATCATCAATCCATGGATAAATTCCAAGAGAAACCATGGGAGGAAATTATGTGAACTATGGATTCTGTATAAAATACTAATTCTGAGCCATAGAACAATTGTAGGAAGGATCATGATGATAGGCCAAGGAATCCAAACATGGAGGATTGGAGTTGAGAGTGAAAGGTCGATCATCACACGTGTGGTCGCATGATGTGCGACCACACGAGACACACATGTCCGACCACATGCCCTTGAGAAGTTTCCAGGGAGGGTGTGGTCGCACGTGTGGTCGCAAGATATGCGACCACACCTTGCGACCACACGCCCTGTGATCGCAGAAATTGAGACCATAGGTGTTTCCGCACCTGCTACCCCTCAGTTTCTATTAGTCTAAATTCATGGGAGTTAATTTTAATTTAAAATTTATAAATTTGTTAGGTTTTCAAGTGGTCTAAGAGTGAATTACAAAGGTTGAACGAGGATCTACTATCAACCAAAGGTGAGGAAACAAGACCTAAACTAATTGGCTAATAATAAACTGTTTTTATTTATTGAGTCTAATGCCATAAATGATTCTATGCTTATATGTGTGTATTGTATATTTCACATGTCATCCAATATTCCTGTTATTACTGTTCATGCATATTTAATTCAGTTTATTTATAACATGATGATGATGATGATGCTAGGAATAAGCATGTGAATGTATGTGTGTAGTTAGTGTGCTTGATGCAAGTGGAGCATCAGGGGGAGGATGTAACACTGTAGTTCATCCTGGTCACCAGACTCTAGCTCTATCTCTACTCAAGTCTTGTCCACTGACATCGTCGTATCGCCATTACCTTAGCAGAACTATTACGTCGTAGGGCATCAGGGGAGGTGGTCTCGGACCGTGTAGTCTCTGAATCTGCCGAGGGGCCTTAGCTCTATCTCTATGGACATATTGAGGGATGCTAGGGTGAGGCCTTGGATATACTGTTTGACATTAGGATTGGTTAGTTGCAAGCCCAGTTTACAAACCCTCGTCAATAAGGGCTTACATGTTGGTATGGGTAGGGCATCAGGGGAAGTGTCATGCGGTGTTTGATCCGAGCACTTTAGCTCTATCTCTATTCCATGATGGGTGCATGTGGGACTGCAATGGTGTTTGATCCATTGGGCGGCTTCACACACTCGTGTATAGAGGTGCAGTGGCCACCTATCCTTTCTATTGCACATTTCAAACTTATGAACCAGACCAAAGATATGAATTGAATGCATGCATATGTTTGTTGCATTGTTTTATTTGCTCACTGAGCCATGAAGTGTGCTCACCCTTTCGACGTCGAATATTTTAGTTGATGATGTAGGTCCTACTGTAGAAGATTATGTGAATGCTCCGATGTACGAACATGTTGCGACGATATATATGGAAGCTATGATGGAGTCGCATGATTTGTCGTGCAAGTGCAACTCATGCGTCTTTGATTAGATTTATTTGTTGGATTATTCAGAAGATGTAATTGATTAATTTATTTTATTTTATGTCTTAGTCTTTTGGAGACAATTGGATACTTTATTTATGTTATCACTATTAGATACTCAGTTTATTAATATTAAAGACTTTCGCTATTGTTTATTTACTCTAATTATGGTTGTAGATATATCTAGTTTAAGCAAAAGAACACAGCCTATTCGAGATCCTGATTGAACCGTTGGATCATATACGGTTCATTACACCATTTTGATTGGTGCAGAATTGGGGTGTGGCAGTTCCAGCCACCATGCCTGACTGATATAGAATATCGATAAATTTTTTGTCAGCGCAAACATTTTTCACTAAGAGAACTTAACAGAGACTATCAATTTCAATAAATAGAGATCTTGATACTACTCGATTCATGGCCTTGATCATGACTAAATCATCACACTCAACCTGGCCTTCTTTGCAATTTAAAATCCACTTGATGATTCCTACTTAGCAAACTTTTACGTCATCCCAAATCACCTTGAAACATAGCTGATATCTTTTGTAGCCAAGACCTCGATTTTTCTAGAGAGAGTACATATTCTTGTAATAGGATATTTATTTTGTTCTGACTGATTGGGAGAACCACATGATGCCTCTGTGATTGAGTGTCAAGAACTCTCTGAAGTCATAATTCCTTACAGATGTTATGATGTGGTATGAATGTTGTCCTTGTAGAACAACTTCATTGTGCACCTTCTAAGTATGCCAGAGCCAGAGTAAGCAATTATAGAACACATTAATAGGGATATATCATTGCCTTCTCCTTTAAATTATTGGATTTTGAGGCACTTCCAGATCTCATGGTAATGCTATATACTGCTTTAACTTCTTCTCTAGACAGTAGAGATCTGATCTTCCTTTTTTAGCTTATAATATCTCACATCCATGTAACCTGAGTTTGAGGAGTCTTCATAGAATTCATGAAAGATGTGGTAACCAAGGATCAATTCTGAATCAAACTGAGAATTTCCATTGTCTGCATAGATCCTTTGTCGTACTGATGGAGAGGGACTGTCAATTCTTTAGGTATAATATCAAAGAATTGACTCATTTAAGATTGAGAAATGGACTGCCGAATATACTTGAAAACTTTCTAATGATTTAGAGAACTCATAAACCAGAACTCAAATTTATCCACAGCAATCACTTGTATGTACTTTTGGGTTGGCAAGTTCAAATTTTCACTTTGGTTTGCTACATTGATCTTCTTTAGTGGAATCATGACCTATCCAGAAATCAATAAGATAAACTTCTTTTCCGATTCAGAAGAAATCCAACTTCTAGATCCAAGATCCGTTAACAAATTAAAATCTAAATTTTCCTATATTCATATAGGTCTAATTCAAGTAGCCATCAAACCTTTGCATAGAGAAGGATTGAACAGTTCCATGCTTTCAACTCTAATCAACCAAAGATTCTTAGATTTTGAAGATTCACTATTAGGACTCATTAAAACAAGCTTATGCAGTTGTCACACCCCAATTTTAGACTAACCAGTAGTGTGATGAACAGTCATGAGAACCAACGGTTCAAACCAGAATCTCGTATAGGTCGTGCCATCCGATTAAACCAGACATATTCTATATGCATAATCAGAGTAAATAAATAATAACGGAAGTCTTTATTACTAATGAACTGAGTATCTAACAGTGATAATAAATAATTAATTCCAATTATTCCCAAGTAACTCAAGACATAAAATAATCAACTACATGCTCTGATAATCAATAATAACTAAACTAATCAAAAATGCATTGATCGCACTTGCATGACAAATCATGCACCTCCTCTATTAGTTCTCCGTCCATCGCCGCTATGTATCCATACATCGGCGAATTCACATAATCTTCTACAGTAAGACCTGTATCAACAGCTAAAAATATTCAACGTCGAAAGGGTGAGCACACATCATGGCCCAGTGAGCAAATAAAACAATACGCAAACATATGCATGCATTCAATTCAATATCTTTGGTCTGATTTTTAAGTTTACAATGTGCTATAGAAAGGTTTGGCAGCCACCACACCTCTATACATGGGTCTGTAAGCCCACCCAATGGATCAAACATCATTGTCGTCCACATCCACCCCACCATGGATAGAAATAGAGCTAAAGTGTCTGGATCACACACCGCCAACATTTTCCCTGATGCCCTACCCATACCAACACGTAAGCCCTTATTGGCGAGAGCTTGCAAACTAGACTCACAACTAACCAATCCTAATGTCATCCAGTGTATCCAAGGCCTCACCCCAGCATCCCTCAATACGTCTATAGAGATAGAGCTAAGGCCTCGCGACAGAGTCAAAGACCACACAGTCCGAGACCACCTCCCCTGATGCCCTACAACGTAATAGTTCTACTAAGATAATGGCGATACGACGATGTCAGTGGGCAAGACTTGAGTAGAGATAGAGCTAGAGTCTGGTGACCAGTATGAACCACAATGTCACGTCCTCCCCCTGATGCTCCACTAGCATCCAACACGCTAACCACACGCACACAATCACATGTTTATTCCTAGCATCATCATCATCATCATATTATAAATAGACAAAAATAAATATGTATGAGCAGTAATAACAGAAGTGTTGGATGACATATGAGATGCACATTACAAGCATACAAGCATAGAATCAATCATGACAATGGACTCAATAAAATAACAATTTATTATTATCCAATTAATTTAGGTCTTGTTCCCTCATCTGTTAGCAAAACTTGATCTTCTTCTAAGCCTTATTACTCTCTTTGAATCAATTAAGTAACCTAGAAGTTACATAAATTTAAGTTAGGCTTCTTGCGTAACATGTTACAGTAGTCAAAAATCACTGATAGGTGACTGATTGGTCCTATAGTCTCATGCTGTGTCGACCTTATCTCGTACGGTCAATACCCTACTGTAGCACTATATGCGACACACCTGCGACCATACGATTTCTGAATTCTTTCAGAATGGCTATGGTCGATACTCTGGTCATACTATGATTGACCGTAGCTGTGACCATACTAGTTTAATGTGATTTCCTACTTCCAACACAGATTCCTCCTCTTGGGTCATCAACGGGGTCTTCCCTAATGATCATTCTAAGGCCAACATTCTTAGTTTTATCGAGTTAATTACTCTAGCTTATTCTCCATGATCCCCTTGAGGTTTACTCAGAAAATCCCATAAATGAATCCTTACGTTAGGTTTGGTACTACAATTTATATTAGAAACTCCTACTCTTGGTGTTCTAAGGCTACAGAGACAAGGTTCATACCTTACTGATTATAGAGAGTCTGTAGAACTCTTTCTCTCAACCTTCTTCTCAGTCTTCCTAGTCTTCTCTTCTTCTCCTTTTCTTCCTTCTCTTCCTCTAGGGTTTGATAATGTTCCAAAAGAGTGAAAAATGGTTGGGGACGTGCTTTATATAGAGAGAAACTCTCTATATAGAGTTCTCCTAGAAAAAGGAAAGAGATCCCCTTCTATTTGAAAAGTTTCCAAACTCGAAGTCTGATTTGGGGTCGTACGGTCGGACGTACGGTCATAAAATCTGTCGACCATAAGCTTATAAACATCGACCGTACGGTAATTGGTCAGTGGCCTTTGTTTCTTACCGTATGGTCGACCATACCTACCCAGGTAGTCGACCATACACTTGGTTTTAAGTGTTTTTAAGTCGATTCTCATACCTGGTCTCGTGGTCCTTCTTCACACAGTCGGTCCACTTGATCCAGCAATGATGGGAAGACCTAGCACGACACGATTCAATCGGATTAGTGGAATGTGGGTCTTACAGAAGTTGTCCAGTTTACTTTAACTGTTACCCTAATATCACATTACCACTTCATGACAAAAACTTGAATGATGCCTTAAAAATTAATATCAAAACCCATGGGTGTAAAATGAAAAAGAATCTATTCTCATAGCCAATTCATCATATCCAATACAAAGCCATTACCAAATCCATGGAACTTTTCCAAAATTTAAAGAGAACTCCCAAAGGACAAACAACATTCTTTGAAATAGACTTTTCTCAGTCTAGAACCATTCTACCCAAAACTGTTCAATGGAAAGACATAGTTTTCCCTGACGATTGAAGTCTTCAATGACAAATTCCTCCCCCAATCATTGAACCAAACAAAACAATTGAATCTATCACCCAATCCAATGATGGAATGGTTACCATCAAATTTGATAGATTCATACATCAAACAAATCAACCTGCAGAAACTTTAGAACAATTTTGCCATCGGTAAAATTAATCTTTCAATTATCAACCAAGTAGATCTTCCTATTCTAGTATTCCTACTATGATAAGTCTCCATTTTGAAAACAAAAAATTAACAAATTTATATTTGAAAAATCAACAATTACTCAAAGTTTTAGAACAACAAAAACGACTATCTGGACGATTCGTTAAGATAATATAATCAAAGGGGTTTACACCCAAATCTGAATCTCCTCCTACTTCCCCCACCAATTCTGAAATGTTATCCAAAAATCACGATGATGATATGTACAACATTCGGACCATAACAAATGAAACTTTTTCCATTAACATATCTCAACTTTGGAAGGATTTTGACCTTCCCCAACACCGGGCCAAATGAGAATGATTTTTTGCCCATTTCTCACAACAAAAACAACAAATTTGAACACAGTGGTGATATAATTCCAAATGAATGGAACTAGCAATACTTGTGCAAATTCATTCCGTCTGCTATTTCATATGTGACTACGGGTTGAACCAAAACAAAATACTTTTTCTTGCCAGGTGTAATCCGTTGGACATAGATCCAATTTTTCCATTTTTTATGGAATAGATCAAGAAATTTTGAACTATGATTCATACCTACTATTCAAACCTCGCGACCAGACTCCAAAAAATAAGTTTTAAATTGAAGGATTTTTTTCTTTCAAAATCTTGCTTATGCTTATTTTGACCAAAAGGGACAAATGTTCGCTAATATAGTCCAAATAATAAATGCCCAAGTTTCTTTTGGGTCCCAATTCCAAGGCCCCCCATGCCTCATTAGCCCATACTGCTCCCGAAAGAATAAACAAAAATACTTATACAAACCAGCGAAGTGACCCCATCTCCAATGGTCCAAAGACAGAAGGATCGAAGTAGGAAATTCTCCATCTGCCCACCAGCAGCAGAGGGGTTCGATCCCGTTATACGTGATGTGGCGAAAAAGACTTAAAAAACGAGATATGCCTTGCCTGCATTAAGATTTAAAACTTATCTTCTACTTCCAGGAAATGTTCGGAACAGAAAACTTACAATAATACAACGCCGCATTCTCCGAAGATTGAGATTGAGATAGGTAAACCAAGGGACTCCCCCTCTAAGAACCGTATATGAGAATTTCGTCTCGTACGGCTCAAGCGGAAACACACTAGATTATTTTCAGAGTATTGTAGGTACGATTGAAACATATAACAAAATTAAAATACTATATTCAATATAAGTCAGTTATTTCAAACAATGTCTTCTCGATCTCTCAGAAGAAGGAATTCCTACAATCATACCATTTTTGTCTAATATGTTGTTGGGTTTGTGATGAGAAATGACTAAAAAATTATTCTCGATTTTGTTGATATTTAGGTAGATCAAAATCTAGCCTAAGGATGTGTTTGGAGAATTTTTTGGTTCGGGAGAAGTTGTTTTGAAGATATTTAAGATATTGTTGTTTTTGGTTGCGAGCTTCAAGTTGGCAATAAATGAAATACCTGCCTATTTTTCAGGCAAATGACTTAAAACATACACTCAATATGTCTAATCGTCCTTCTATTAAAGAATTACAAAAAAACATCAACGATTAGTAATACTAATCTATTTATGAAAATTTTGATAAAACACCTAGGCTTTCAACCCACTTAGAACGATGGTCCAAAAATAGAAAATTTTACAAACCACTCATTGATACAAACAAATTCTCCAAAAAATATTTTAGCAAAATAAACATCGTTAAATTCCTATTACATCAAAAAAAAATTTCAAACATTGAAAATATAAAAGATATAAGCATCACAAAAACAATTTTTTTAGACAACTTAACAAATCTCGATTACACCAACACAACCTTAAGGAAATTCAAAATAACAATATTTATATCAATCAACAAATTCCAAATTTCGAAACTAGTATACATTGCCATAACCACGATTATCATATTAGTATGATAAAAAGAGGAAGTCTAAAATAAAATAGGTATGATAATCAAACACAATAAGATTCTCCACCAAATCTTCCAATCATACCAACTGAAAACCCTACCCAAGACCTCCGACGAGAAATTAAACAAACTAAGCTAGCAATTTCTCAATTAAAACAATCAAAATCAACGAACGAAACTTTTGAGACCCCAACTCAAAACCAATCTGTCCATTCAATTCACACTATCACTTGGCAACCATGGTCTATTACTACCAGACTAGTGATCTATGGAATTTTCAAATTAAAAACATGTGCTCTTATTGATTCAGAAACCTAATTAAATTGTATACAAGAAGGACTTATTCCAACCTATTACTTTGAAAAAACTTTTTAGAAACTCACTGGAACCAATAGCTCCTATCTCCAAGTAAATTACAAATTATCAAATGTTCATATCTGTAACCAAGGATTTTGTATTAACCAAAAGTTGTCTTATTAGAGATTTAAACACGGATATTATTTTAGATCAGTTGTTTCTTGATCAAATCAAACCCTTTACTGTTACAAATAACGGCATCTTTGCTCAAACTTTAGGCCAACAAATTATGTTCAAATTCCTTCAACCTAACAAAAATAAATAAATTCAATTGTTAAAGCCTATACCAAACATCCCTGATCAAATCAGTCGATCAATAACAAACAAAGAAAACCATCTTGGGTTTTTACAACAAGAACTCACTTATAAACGGATTGATGAACGATTCCAATAGCCATCAATTTAAAACCAAATCAAATCGTTACGAAAACAGTTTGAACAAGAATTATGCTCAGAATTTCCTAATGCATTTTGGTCTTGACAAAAATGTATAGTTAAATTACCATATTAAAAAGATTTCTCTAAATTCCAAATTCCTACCAAAGCTCAATCAATACAATGAGCCAAGAATTACAAGAAACATGTAAAAAAGAAATACATGACCTTTTAACAAAAAAAATTAATTCGTCCTAGCAAATCCCCATGGAGTTATGCCTTTTTTTATGTTAATAAAAATGCTGAATTAGAAAAAAGGGACGCCACGACTAGTCATCAATTACAAACCTTTAAATCAAGTACTACAATGGATACAATATCCAATACCTAATAAAAAAGACCTTTTACAGTGCATCCAACAAGGGAAAATATTTTTTAAATTTGATATGAAATCTGGATTTTGGCGAATCCAAATCCACCCTTCTTATAGATATAAAATAGGTACAACCCCTTTCGGCCATTATGAATGGAATGTTATGTCATTCGGCTTCAATAATGCTCCTAGTGGATTCCAAAAGATAATGAATGATATTCTAAACCCTTATAACTTCACCATCAACTACATTGATAATGTTTTAGTTTTCTCCAACACTATTGAACAACACTTCAAACACCTCAGAATATTCTTTAAGGTTATCAAAAATAGCGGTTTAGTTTTATCTAAAAAGAAGATGGAATTCTTCTTTACCAAAGTCTGATTTTTAGGACGTCATATCTATCAAGGACAGATTATACCGATTGAACGATCAATTAGTTTTGTAGATAAATTCCCAAATCAAATATATGACAAAACCCAATTACAAATGTTCCTTGGAAACTTGAATTATGTTCGAGATTTCTTACCCCAAATCGCAAAGGTTTGTGCCCCATTATATCAATGGCTCAAAAAGATTCTTAAACTCAAAGGTTTGTAAAATGTAAATTTCAAAATATAATCAGAGACTTTGATACAGAAAGGATTTGGAAGAAACTTACAGAACACCTTGATTTCTTTTTTACATGTTTCTTTTAATTCTTGACTCATTTGTATTGGTCTCATGATTTTATGTCTATTGATCATAAAATAATCAATATCTCTGGTTTTCCCCAAATTATTAAAAATCCTTTAATCAATAGCAAACGTCCACAAATAGACCAAATGAAACCCATTTCGTCCTTATCCTAAATACCGGATGAACAAAATTATATTCTAGATAACGAATCTGCTCCCCATACGATAGTTTCTAATGACGAACTTCCAACAACTAGTTCTGATCAGGAATCGATCTTTGATTTATCTCTAATCCCACATAAGCAAAATGAATTTCCAAAGGTAGTTAGTTACCCAAACAACTACAACCAAATTGTCAAAATTATTATCAACTATTTTCCCATCTTCTTCCAAATAGAGAACGGGAAAATCTTACTCAGATTCCACTTCCTAACAATGATGAAAATATGTCTGCTCCTCCTTCTATTAAAGAATTACAAAAAATATCAACGATTAGTAATAATAATCTATTTATGAAAATTTTTGATAAAACACCTAGGCTTTCAACACACTTAGAACGATGGTTCAAAAAAAAAAAAAAAAAAAAAAAAAAATATATATATATATATATATATATATATATATATATATATATATATATATATATAGAGAGAGAGAGAGAGAGAGAGAGAGAGAGAGAGAGAGAGAGAGAGAGAGATTACTCTGTTTGGATACTGGAGATTCTTTTGAAGGAGTGCACAGAAAATATGGGGTACCCGTTTTGGATACAGCAGTTGTTTTGTCTGTTGATTCCTCAACTGTATAAGATACTGAGCTGACTGGAATTCCAATCACTTCATCTGGAATTGGGTTTTTCATACTGAATGAGCACAAATTTAATATGCTCTTGTTTCCAATTTGAAAAGTCTCGTCTTTCTTAACTGAGACTATAATACCCAAATTTCTTCACGGCCAAACAATAGGTAAGATGAATGGTTTTCACTAGTAGAGAAAATCTTGTAGTTTGGTACTGTATTTAAAGGAACAAACTTGGGTGTTGAATTACAACATTCTGTTTCCAAGTCATCAATGCCTCATCAACACGAACAAAGACAGAGACTTGTGTAAAAGAAAGAAAATGAAAGAAGGTCCCTTAGAAGGACTCAAATCCTCTCCCGCACGCCAGCCCGCCAGCCCACCATCTTACGGGCTGGAATACACCGGCACATATACCGATGTATTCCAGCCCGTCAGATGGTGGGCTGGCGGGCTGGCGCGTGGGAGAGGATATTTTTGCCCCTTAGAATGTTCAGCTGTGGGGTTTTAAATTTATTTTGGGTGGTGGTAGAGGACATGGTCTAGATTAGCCCTGTGTTGAATTTCATGCACAAATTCTACCAAAGACCCTCATGTATGTTCATGCATGCCTGTGGTACTTGGCCCAGTTCAGTGCACTCTCCCATGGTTTTAGATTTTCAAAGCTTCATTTTGACATTGGGTAAACTCCGTATGGGCTGAAATTTGACATGAGCAAGTGAGTGTGGGTCTACCTGTCTATAAAATTTGAGCTGCATATTATGAAGGCTCTTAATGCAGCTGTTTCGTAAAAATTTTTGTTAAAGCATATGAGCACTCAATCAAATGAAATTATGAGTTTGGGGCTGTAGATTAAAAAAAAAATTAGATAAAATTAAATAAATTAGATATAAACAAGTAATTCTTATGTGAATATAGTTATGATTCTGGATGTGATTGTGCAACTATAATATAACTCTATATTAGAACTGTGTTCAAAGTTTCAAACTCAGGTCTTGATAGGATTGGATTATTAGCTAAAATATAACATGGGATCTTTGATGACCCAGAAGATTGAGCCTTCCATCAATGCTACTGCTTTGTGTTTCCAGAACATAACATGATTACACAATTTGTTATCTTTCTATTTCTTTGGTAAAAGGCAACTGGTTTCTTAGAAGTTACAGTTGAAGATCTATAGAAGAGGACCCGGTATATTAAAACCCATATGCAATTGAGTGTAAGCTTTTGGTTGGATAAACATTTACCAAAAAGAACATTGCCAACTTTCTTTCATACTAGGAAACCTGGACACCTGCTGGCTTGCTACTCGCCAATTAATGTGAGATACTAAATCAGCTATTATAGGTTACACTATTTTGTCTAAAATCCCAGCCATTACTTTTCTTGAAAGTTCTTTGAAAGGAGTAAACTGTGAGGTCAAACCCTTGTAAGACAGAAAAGAAAATTGATAATAAGCCTTCCATGAAGGACAATGCATGTTGATTCTTATTTGTTATGCAGGTTTTTTTGGGCTTACTTTCCTAATCCTGGGGTTCAAAGGAGTGGTTAGTAGGCCAGGCAGCTAAAGATGATAATACCATGAAGTAACTAACTAACAAAAAAGCCTCAAGGATTTCTTTGACATAAATGGATGTGGAAAGGAGAAAAGGGGATCATTACATCAGAGCTGCATCAGCTCGAAATTCCTATTGGTCTAACAAAGTAACAATTATACTATTCTATAAGACTTTGAGGTTTTATTGAGTCTGTGAAAAGATTTCTTCATCCTGACCATGACCATGAGGGTCATAGCAATGAGATAAAATAAGGAAATTGGACAATTAATATCCCTTCAGGAAGAAGCTTAACCTGCATTTGGTATGCATTATTGAATTGTAATCTTAGAAATATGTTCTTAAAATAGAAAATGCATTCTAAGCATAGAATGAGAATAGACTAAAGATCAAGGCATTTCTGTTCTAGTCTAAAAATGTAAAATGGGTTAAATAGCATGTTCCAAAATGGCTGCATTTTGTAATGCATTCCATGATCCATGAACAATAATGCATACCTATGGCACGATGGGGTGGCGACCCATGTTTTCTGCTTCAACAAGGAAAAGTATCAACACATCAGCTCCTACTCTCATAGGCCAAACAAATATCCCTTCTCTAGAACTTGAAGCTTTATTTTGTCAATGAGAAGTTACCTTATTCTCTTTTATTTTTTATTTTTTTTTGGGACCTTATTCTCTTGACAAGTGGTATCGTAAAGTAGGATCCACAAAAAATAATCTTTATGACTGTAGTTGGGCACCCACAGGAGTAAAATTTTGGAAAAAAAAAGAAGGGAAAAGTAAAGGATTTATGAACAGTCCTGTCTAAAAAGTATCAATGGTGATCCACCTATTTCTGCTAACCATTGTATAGCTAGAGAATTGTTTGGATTGGTTACTTTCCCAATTGCATACTTAAATTCAATCAATATTTCAATAACCTTCTATTTATTATCATACACCTTTTTTAATACGTCCTTTTGGTAGTCCTAGATTTTGAAAGCTCTACTATGCCACTTGGCCAATTCTAATTGAGCTGAAACTTGATATGTAAGAGTAGAAAACTTGGAAATTAAAAAGAAGGCGGTAACGCAAAGAAATTCCATTGATGGTTCGGACCTCCCCCACATTCCATATGGAATAACCTTCTGTGAGATGCCCCAGAGCTAGATATAGATTTGTTTGAATATTTTATTCCTTAGATGTATTAGGATTTCTCTTGATGGCAATGTCGAAGGTGGAAGCCCAAATTGTCTTTGTTTCCATTTAGGTATACCTAAACTTTCTCTCTATTCATTTATAGACTTTCTCCCTATTATCTATCTTTTTATAATATAATATCTTTTTGACCTTTAGCGAGCCTTGGTGTGACGATAAGATTGTCATTTTGCAACATTGTGGTCACAGGTTCAAAACACGGAAACAATTTCTCCGCATTGTGGGGATAAGGCTATGTACACTCTGCCCCTTCCCAAACCCTACTGTAGTGGGAGCCTTGTGCATTGGGATGCCCTTTTAAGATGCCTATCCATTAAACTCAGTAGAATTTCAAGTAGTCAAGTTTTCAGACCATTAGAATACTATTGTAAACCATACATATTTAACTCAGACAAGCTCCGAGTGATTATGACTAGGTTGAGACCAAACTGAAATATATTCTGAAGTTGTCAGTGGATTGAAAGCCCGTGTAAATGCTCAAAAAAACATGTAAGCCCGTGGATCGTAATCTTCATTGAGATCCTTCAGGGATGAGAACAAGGAAATTGTCGACACTGTCTGATCAAATATGGATTTTAAGCCTAGAGATGTCCAACTAAATCAAAACATCAGTGTACCTCAAGAATACATTTAATCAATAGATTGATTGTTTTTAAAGCATGCACTCAAGCATCTGAATTTGAGGATGGCATGAGTTCTCATTTTCAGAGCATGAATTCGAAGATCGAGAGCGAGAATATCACCCCTATGAAGTAGGTCACTACGTTGGGAATAATCCCACATTTGTCAAGTCTAGAACCTTGGGCACCTTCATATACTAGTTGAGCCCCTCCACCTAATAGTTCAAACTTTTGGGATGCAAACTTTACACACTAAGCATACAAGCATGTGGTAGAAGGTGGAGTGAACAATGTGAGACTGTCTATGTGTGCTACTGGAATTAACAAAGCTAAGACACAGACCCATCTCGCAACTGTTCTTTTTTATTCCACACAAAATCATGAGTCAAAACAAAAGGCTTGAGCAAGTCCAGCCTATACTCTTTTCTGGAGGGTTCTTAATCCATACTAAAAGGAAATTTGAATCTGCAAAGTCTATGGCAGGTTGTTCTCCTATAGCCCAACAAGACAAATTAGATTGAGAGTCAAAGGAAGAGCTATACGTTGAAGTGCTTTAGAAAATGGCAACTCCATCATGAGCATTAGATTGAAAAGTTCTCTCCGGAATAGATAGAAAGCGTGAAATATAGAAGGCATAAAGTTTGAATTTCCATATCCACTTTCTTTCGATATATGATACTACAAGAAGTTTTCTTTATAGTTTCCTTTTGCTCCAATGTTTTAGAAATCAAGCTTCTAATTAACCATAGGAATTAGATTGACTAGAGTAACCACCCCCCCCCCCTCCTCCCTTTGATTGATTAGAATACATATCTGGTTAGTTGTATCATGGAAAATCAAATACTAGATTAATGGAAACATCTTATTCAAAGTTTTTTTCTCACATACAAAGATCCGAAAGCATTTTGTGCTTTGTAAAGATAAAAGTATCATTAACACAAAGATGAAAAGTATATATATATTGGTAATTTGAGTAGAGTAAGCATTTACAAGAGGAGAAGTGATAATGGGAGATGGTTCCAGCCTCCATACCTCATTGACACAGAATTTTGGTGGCATCTTGTTGTCAGCACAGATATTTTTCACTCTTAGAGAAATTAAGAGAGACTCGATTAACTTCAATAAAAGAGATTCTTGATGCTGCTCAATTCAAGGACTTGATCATGACTAGATCAAACACTCAACCTGGCCTTCTTTGCAATTTAAAATCCACGAGAGAATTCCAACTCAGCAAGCTTCTATGTCGCTCAAATCACCCTGAAACATAGCTGATTCCTTTTGCAGCCAATAAGCTCCATATTTCTGGAGAGAGTACACATTCTCAGAATGGGATTTTTGTTCTGCTCTCACTGATTGGGGGAACCACATGATGCCTCTGTGATTGGGTACATTCTCAGAATGGGATATTTGTTCTGTTCTCACTGATTGGGGGGACCACATGATGCCTCTGTGATTGGTTGTCAAGAACTCTCTGAAGTCATAATTCCTTACAGATGTTATGATATGGTATGGATACCGTCCTTTTTGAAAAGCTTCATTCTGCACCTTCCATATATGCCAGAGCCAGAGTAAGCAATTGCAGAACACATCAAGAGGGACATAACATTGCCTTCTCCTTTAATATATTGGATTCTGAGCACTTACAGATCCGATGGCAATGACAGCTTGAACTTCTTCCCTTGAGAGTTGAGAGCTGATCAATCTCTGGTTCCAGCCCTTTCTTCTTCAGCCTACATATCTCACACCCAAATCACCAAAGTTTCACGCGTTTTCACAGTGAAAACTCCTGAAAGATGTGGCGCCCAAGGATCAGTTCAGACAAACTGAGAATTTCCATTGGCTGCATAGACCCTTCAAGAAAACATCTCTACACCCATGAATGTTGTCTCCCAGGCCAGCTTCAATAAAAATATATACAAGAAGTTTATACATTTTACCCTTTGTCGTAATGATGGGTAGTGATTGTCAATTCTCTAGTTATAATATCAGAGAACTGACTCATTTAAGATTGAGAAATGGACTGTTGAATATACTTGAGCGCTTTCTGATAATTCAGAAAACCCATAAACCAGAACTCAAATTTATCCACCGTAACTACTTGTATGTACTTTTGGGATGGCTTGTTCACATTTTCACTTTGGTTGGCAACTTTGATCTTCTTTAGTGGAATCATGACCTGTACAGTAATCAATAAGATAATAAGATTGATTTACTATCATAATCTGAAGTAATTTATATAGAGAGATAGAGAGAGAAGGGTTCAAGAACATTTAAATTGTGGACATTTTCTCATGATCAATATACCTTGTAAGGTGTTCTAAACAGCTCTCCTGTTGGCAGAGTGAATGTAAGAGATCTCTCACTGCAGAAAGCAAGTCTTTCTGTGGAGATGAAGAGGAGCCCTGCAACAGGTCCAGCTGTTGTTGACAAATAGCATTGGAAAGCATTTAATAGCTTCTCTCCTGCTCCAACATTGAAGATCTGCTCGAATAACTTCTCCAGACCACCTTCTTGAAGAATTCTGGCACCCAACCTCAACTTCCCCTTCACTGTTGCAGATACCTTGGAACCCAATCTAACTGTAATATCCAATAATTTAAAACACTTGTCAAATACTTTTCATTATTCTAACTAATGAGAGTATGACTTTTGGCGGGAACAGAGATTACAGAAGTAAGTTTTAAAGAAGAGAAAAGAAAGGAAGATATTGAGACCTGGTTCAGATCTTCCTTAGACAAAAATGTTTACTGAGAGAATTTTTAAAAAGATTTGTTCAGATATTTTTAGTAAAAAATTAAGTTACCCAAAAAAAGTATCCTTACTAATACATGCAACAGTTTTTGGTTTATCATTCAAAAAAGGGGGAAAAGAAGGGAGATGGACATAGGGGAACTAGAAGATAACTCAGCACAAAGAATAAGATAGTTACCATGCTGCTTGAAATCATCAGCTTTCTTCCCCACCTTGTTGATCCATTTTATCGGTG
Organism: Protea cynaroides; assembly: GCA_028583415.1. NCBI lineage: Eukaryota > Viridiplantae > Streptophyta > Magnoliopsida > Proteales > Proteaceae > Protea > Protea cynaroides. The sequence goes on along the minus strand of CM053268.1, from coordinate 17,923,436 downwards.
TTTTTACTCTATCTGCATTGTCATAGCTACCCCATTAAATATACGATATCTAAAAGATTCAAAAAAAATTTAATAGCTAATAGCTTTGAGAATTTGCTGCTACAGAGAGAGAGAAATTACTTTGTTTGGATACGGGAGACTCCTCTGAAGGAGTGGAAAGAAAATATGAGTTAGAAGTTTCAGATAAAGATGTAGTTTTGCCTGCTGAGTCTTCAACTGTATAAGATACTGAGCTGACTGGAATTCCAATGACATGATCTGGAATTGGGTTCTTCATATTGATGAACACAAATTCAATCTGCTCTTGTTTCCTATTCGAAAAGTCTCCTATTTCTTATCTGAGACTACAACACCCAAATTTTCTTCACAGCCAGAGTATAGGTATGATGAATGGTTTTCAGTGGTAGAGCAAATCTTGCAGTTTGTTGCTGTATTTAAAGGAACAAAGTAGGGTGGTGAATCACAACAATCTGTTTCCATGTCATCAATGGCTCATCAACACGAACAAAGATAAAGATTTGTATAAAAGAAAGAAAAAGAAAAAGGTCCCGTTTCTCACAGCCTTTCAAAGAGCTTGAAGGGTCCAAGTTGAAGAAAGAAAGGGATGCTGACATAGCTCCCACTCCACCATTCAAAGTTACTTTTCCCATACATAGAAACAATAAAGAAAAAATTCACCATAGAGCAAGGGAGCTTGTGATCTACTTGCCTATAAAATTTGGGCCGTATTGAGAAGGATCTAAACAAAACCATTCTGCAAATAATATTGTTAAGGCATTAATCAAATGAAATAAAGATTGTGCAACTATAATATAACTCAGCATCATTACACATTTGATATCTTTCTATTTCTTTGGTTAAAGGCAACTTATTTCCTCCAAATTACAGTTGAATGCCCATTGAAGAAGACCCAGTATATCCAAACCTATATGCAATTTGGCCTAAGCTTTCGGCTGGGTCGTTATTTACGAAAAATAATATGAGAGAGAGAGAGAGAGAGGGAGAGAGAGATATGCACCTTTTTCTTCAGCAGAAACCGCCATTGTTGTTGCAATGGGGTTCTGCTACTGTGTGTTGCGAGACCTATTAAAAAAAAAAAAAAAAAGTATTTGTTGCAGATAGGGTCAAACAACCATGATTCTTCCCTATATAAGAAGATTAAGAATCTCCTAGGATCCTCCAGATTTCATAATATGTTTCAACCATCTGGTCACCTACAGCAACCCAACGTAATAATAATTTGGGGGGAACGGGGGAATGGAGGATTGCCACGATGGATTGGAGAAGAAATTACGTTAAGCTATTCCACAGGTTATAGAGGCTGGGGAAAAAGATCGTCTCCAGTCCGTCCAGTCGTCCAGTCGTGGACAGACGGACTGGATTTAAAGGACATGCCCCCCATGTATTGGTATGCGTGTCCTTTTAATCCAGGCCATCCAGTCCACGACTGGACGACTGGACGGACTGGATACGATCCAAGTCCAGAGGCTGGAGACACTGCGAACGAGAACGACTGGGAAGCCAAAGGGGTTCTTTGGGATTTAATTAGAAACTTCAGAAAATAAGCATAATAATTCATTTGAATTTGGATCTCCCAGGCCAGGCAGTTGGGTCAAAATGAGATCTTTCTAACAATAAGAAATTTGTCCCCCTTTAATTCAATTTAAGAAATCCCAACAACAATTCTTCCCTGAAAGTAGAGTATGTTTTATTTTATTTTATATTTTATTAATATCTTCTTCTTCTTCTTTTTTTTTTTTTTTCCGGTAAAGAAAGTAAAGGGGTGTGAACCATAGTTAGTTAAAATGGGAACGACAAAAAAAATAAAACGGGACGAAACGGGTTTTAAACGGAGCAAAACAAAAACGGTACGGTCAAAAAAACGGTCAAATATTTCGAGAACGGCAAAAAACAAAAACGGCCGGTACGGGTTTTAAACGGATCAAATATAATACGGTACGGTGAAAAAAACGACAATATACTCCCATAAATTGAAGAATTACATTAATGAAACATGTAAATCTATTGAAAAATTATACCTAAATCAATAGGAACAGATGACATTTATGAAGTATTTGGTCATAAAATAGTGAGAATTATCATCTTCAGTCAAGTAGTTAATTGATATTTTATGTTTGTCCAAGACTTTAAGCATGAATCCATATGGAGAGAGAGAGAGAGAGAGAGAGAGATCAATGGTGGCTTACAATATACAATTGTTATGACCCATAACTCACACCCCACCCTAACAAGTAATAAAGTAATGAGTTTATAAACAATTATGAGGAAGTGGCAGCCTTTAATCCCACATCGATTACATGTAGAAAGTAATAAGAATATTAAACAATACGGGATTAATCGATTCATTATTTATTAAAGATGCAGGTTAAAATATGTTAAAATACAGATACGGTATGGTATGCGTTTTAAACGGGTTTTAAACGGCAAAGTTTGGAGTATGGAGTATTTTAAAGTATTTTTTAGATCAATACGGCAATACGCGTATTAAACAGTTGAGTACGGTACGACAGTACGGTACACGTTTAAAACGAGTTTTAACTAACAGAGGTGTGAACAATTCAAATGTTGTTAACGATAACCAAAGCAATTTAAAGTCATTAGGGACAATGTTGACATGCTTATCTGTAAGACATTCTTTTCTCTTCATGCTGAAATGGAAGAGAGTAGGCACTAGGCCAAGAATGGCGATGATTTTTTTTTTTTTTTCCTTTAGTGGCCATGTCAACATAAAATACCATGTAAATGACCAAAGAATCTAAGCCGGATTTGCTGGTATAGATGTGGAAAGGGATATAGGTTGACAACCCATGTTTTCTGCTTCAACAAACAAAAATATCAACACATGAGAGCGCATCAGCTTTTGATTCTCATGAGCCAAACAAATTTCCCAATCTTTAGGACTTATGGCTTTATCTAGTCGGTGAGAAGACCACCTTATTCTACTGACAAATGTTATTATAAAGTGGGTTCTACAAAACTTAATCTTAATCTTTATGATAGCAATTGGGGACCCACATGGGTTAAAATTATTGGGGAAGAAAAATGAAATCTAGAAGGTTTTATGAACAGTCCTCTCTATAGAGTATTTATGTGTATCTACCTATTTGTGCATGTGGATTAGTAATATGGAAATTCTGATCATTGGATATCTAGAGATTTGGATTGAATACTAGTCAAATTCCATCCTTGAATTCGATTTTTTGTCATGCACTTTCTTGATATCTAAGTATTTTAATATACCCATTTGGTAGTCCTAGATTTTGAGAGCTCTAATTTACAACTTGATCACTTTCAATTAAATTGAAATTTAGATCTACTTCTCTATTAATTTTTAGCCCTCATACTTATTATGTAGTACAAATAGGTGGGCCATCCATAGATACCATATAGACAGTCCCGTCCATAGAACCTGCTCCCCCCAAAATACAATCCAACTTAGTGTTCAGAGTCTAAATGGTTATAGAGTCAAGGAAAAGTTGGTGTTGAAGTGTTTTCAGAAATTGACTATTCCACCATGAGCATTATGTTATATAGAACTCTAAAAATGTGGAATAGAGATAAAGATAGAATGCAAATAAAAGACAACACAAGGTTTACGTGGTTCGGTCAGGGATATCCTGCCTACATCCACCGACGAATAACTGAAGATGATCACTATGTAAATGGAGGAGTACAAATGAGAAGAGCCTAGTAGCTCTGATACAACACACACACTCAAGAGCAGCGGCTTCTCCACTCTACTAGTTTGCTTGCCTAGAAAAACCTCAAACATTCTTCTATTCAGGTCGCCACAAAGTTTGTCAGAGCGGGTCAAAGTGCTAAATGGGTCACAAGAATTCAAGGCACCCGTAACAAATTCAAAAGATTGCTTTGGTATAGATGGAAAGTGTGTAACACAGAAGGCATAATCGAAATTCATATGTATGTTATTGTCCCACTTGTGTTTTTAAAGTGCAAATTCTCTATTACCACTTTTTTTTAGTATGTGATGCCTACTGCAGAAGTCTTCTTTATAATTTCTTCATGCTCCAAAATTTTTGAAATGAAGCTTCTGATGGCCTCTTACTTTAAAATATCATTTGTCTCCTACTCTAACTATAACCTTTATTCTGTTTCTTGGATAGATTAGATGCTTATGAAGAATATCCAAGGGGAAAAGGAAACAAAATATTCAGTCCTTATTCTTCTAGAAAAGGATATGTACTCCATGGTTGCCTCAAAAAACATGTTACAAGCATCAAAATGAATATCATTGCCAAATTTACCCTTTGTTTGATTGCTTACAGTACCTTCCTTGTTATTTTTGTATTGTTGTATAACACCTTATTCATTACATCCAGAGATCTTGATGCTGCTCGATTCATGGCTTTGATCTGCTGCCCATATTAATCTGCTGTTCTGATGACTGATGTACCAATTTTCTAATCTGCTACCATTATTAAAGCCCCTGCTACTGCCATCAATACAACTTCTCTGATCTGGTTCTGCCATTAAGATTTGCAATTACTTACTTTAATTGATCTGCCATGGTTACTCATTGCATCGAAATCAAATTTGAGTTTTGGATTTGAACCTCTATTGGAGTTCTTATCTGATCTCATATTTGAATTGAATCTGTTTATGGTCTGTTATTTTCTGCTATTCTAATATCTGAATCTGGTTCTGGTTTACTATTTTCTTCCATTAATGTCTGCTTCAATTCGAGATATGGTTCTGTTTCTATTTTCTGTGCTCATTGAACGACTGTTCCTGGTTTAATTCTTTGTTAATCTAATCTAGATTCTTTTCCATATCCGACCTATACTTTTAGAACCCATGATCAAAAAAACCTTCCAATATTGAGAACAAAAAAAAAAAAAAAAAACCTGCAACACTCATCTTTCTCTACCGCCAGCCTTAGTTTGCAAAATCTTTCTCTACTTTAATCCTATTGATTGAGATTGGTTTTGGGTACATTCCTGAGTGATATGAGTTAGGAAGGTAATCCCGAAATTTCAGTTGGATTGGAATCAAATTAAGGGAGTTACCTTCTCTGAATCAGAAGTGGTCTCCGCTGTTTCCTGTTTTCCTGTTTTCAACGTGAAGAAGAAGATTGTGGTGTCTCTAATATCATGTATCTCTAACTGCCACCATGCTTTGTGACAAGGTTTGTGTCACCACAAGGTATATCTATTTTGACCCAGTCCAATTATAAAAATTCCAGCAAAACTTTTATTCTTTGAACGTGTTTAAATGTAGGCCCCATTTTCCTGAATTCCCATTTTTACCCCTGCATTTTATCCCTTACATTGTTGCTGAAATTTACATAACTGCCCCTCTCTTTAATAAACCTTGATAAGTTTACTTATTTGCCATTATTTTGCTATTGGAGTATTCTATTACTTGAGTATGGGCCAACGGCGACCCAAATTGGGTTCTTACGACCTAAGTCCACATCAATTACTATTTTCCTCCCATGTTAACTGCCTAAGTCTCGTGGTTGAACCTTGAAGTATTCCAGAAATTATCATATTGCCACTGAATCCATATGTTTCCTTTCTAAAGGTCTATTTACCTTTCCAAGATGTCCCAAAAAAATTGAATACTTTATAACTTTGGATCCAACCATCGGATCGATTTCAAATTTGGATATTAATTGCAGCTGCTCTTGCATATGGGATTTCTTGTGATGTGCATCATTCAAGATGCTGCTTACTACTACTACATATGATCATGGATTATTTTTTTACTTGCATCCTTTGTATTATTTGTTTACGTGGCATGCTCCATGTGAGGAAGAGATTGAAGATTCTTATCTGATCAAGTTATTAGTTCAAGACTTATCTTCTCAAGTAATCAGTTGAAGATTACTTATTTGCTCAAGTCATCAGTTGGTTCGTAGAACTCATTGAAGAGACACTTTTCTCTATCTTGCTCATGTTAGAGCCTACTACTACCTTCCACGTGTTGGAGCCTATTACTACTTTGCTCATGTTGAAGCCTACTACTGTTGCACGTGATGCAACTTCTACTTCTATTGCATGTGATGTGATCTTTACTGCTACTACTACTACTGCCGCCACGCCTACAGTTACTGCTGCTACTACAGTTGTTGTTATTTCCGCTACTACATTGTTCCAAGCTGAAGCTCTCACATTTCTCCATGCTCCAGCTTGAGGGAGGGGTGTTAAAATAGTTTCCTAAATAGTTTAATTGTCTAGTTGGTAATTAGAATAAGTCTTAGTCTTATTGACTAAGCTATCTTTTCTTTCCTAAGTTAGTTTATTTCTTTCTTATTTTGTCTCTTCTAATTTGAGAGACTTTTTTTGTAATAGTTGGCTACTATTTTTTCTATAAATACAAGAACATAAAGAGGGGACATAAAACATTGATTATCTCTTCTCCAATCTCTCCATCTTCTCTTTCTTTCTTTCTTTTTTATTTTGTTACAATGACTAAATCATCACATTTAACCTGGCCTTCTTTGCAATTTAAAATCCACTGGATGATTCCTACTTAGCAAAGTTTTATGTCATCCCAGATCACCTTGAAACATAGCTGATATCTTTTGCAGCCAAAACCTCCATTTTTCTGGAGAGAGTACATATTCTTGTAATAGGATATTTATTATGTTCTGACTGATTGGGAGAACCACATGAAGCCTTTGTGATTGGGTGTCAAGAACTCTCTGAAATCATAATTCTTTATAGATGTTATGATGTGGTATGGATGTTGTCCTTGTAAAACAACTTCATTGTGCACCTTGATTGGGAGAACCACATGAAGCCTTTGTGATTGGGTGTCAAGAACTCTCTGAAATCATAATTCTTTACAGATGTTATGATGTGGTATGGATGTTGTCCTTGTAAAACAACTTCATTGTGCACCTTCTAAATATGCCAGAGCCAGAGTAAGCAATTACAGAACATATCAATAGGGATATATCATTGCCTTCTCCTTTAAATTATTGGATTCTGAGGCACTTCCAGATTACATGGTAATGTTATACACTGCTTGAACTTCTTCTCTGGAGAGTATAGATCTGATCTTCCTTTTTCAGCTTACCTCACACCCACGTAACTTGAGTTTGAGGAGTTCTCATAGAATTCATGAAGGATGTGGCAACCAAGGATCAGTTCTGAATCACACTGAAAATTTCCATTGTCTGCATAGACCCTTTGTCGTACTGATGGAGAGGGACTATCAATTCTCTAGGTATAATATCAGAGAACTGACTCATTTAAGATTGAGAAATGGACTACCGAATATACTTGAAAACTTTCTAATGATTTAGAAAACCCATAAACCAGAACTCAAAATTTATCCACAGCAATTACTTGTATGTACTTTTGGGTTGGCAAGTTCAAATTTTCACTTTGGTTTGCTACTTTGATCTTCTTTAGTGGAATCATGACCTGACCAGAAATCAATAAGATAATAAGATTGACTAATGTTTATATCATCATGTGAAGTGTGTGTGTATATATATATATATATAGAGAGAGAGAGAGAGAGAGAGAGAGAGAGAGAGAGAGAGAGAGAGAGAGAGAGAGAGAGAGAGAGAGAGAGATTACTCTATTTGGATACTGGTGATTCCTTTGAAGGAATGCAAAGAAAATACGGGGTTCCAGTTCAGATACAGTAGTTGTTTCATCTGTTGATTCCTCAACTGTATAAGATACTGAGCTGACTGGAATTCCAATCACATGATCTGGAATTGGGTTTTTCATATTGAATGAGCACAAATTCTATCTGCTCTTTTTCCAATTCGAAAAGTTTCCTCTTTCTTAACTGAGACTACAATACCCAAATTTCTTCACAGCCAAACAATAGGTAAGATGATTGGCTTTCACTAGTAGAGAAAATCTTGCAGTTTGGTACTATATTTAAAGGAACAAACTTGGGTGTTGAATTATAGTAGTCTGTTTCCAAATCATCAATGCCTCATCAACACAAACAAAGACAGAGACTTGTGTAAAAGAAAGAAAAAGAAAAAAGGTCCCCTAGAATGTTCTGTTGTGAGGTTTTAAATTTATTTTGGGTGTGGAGGTGGTGGTGGTTTATCTTTTTTTTTTTTTTTTTTTTTTTTTTGGGGGGGGGTTGTTGTTGTTGTTTACTTGTTCTATATAAATAAAACAATAATGAAAAAAATCATTCACACAATTTTTTTTGTTGAGAGGCCTCAACACTGCCCACTTTCATTGTGCCACAGATAGATGATGTTGCTATTCTAACTATTGGATATAATTGACATGGTCTAGATTAGCCATGTGTTGCTATTCTATCTCATGTATGTTCATGCATGCCTATGGTACTCCGATCAGTTCAGTGCACTCTCCCATGGTCTTAGATTTTTCAAAGCTTCATTTTGTCATTGGGTAAATTACGTTTGGGCTGAAATTTGACATGAGCAAGTGAGCTTGGGATCTACCTGTCTATAAAATTTGGGCTACATATTGTGAAGACTCTTAATGCAGCCATTTTGCAAATTTTTTTGTCAAAGCATTTGGGCACTCACTCAAATGATATTATGAATTAGGGTCCATAGATTAAAAAAAATTAAACAAATTAAATAAAGTAGATATAAACAAGTAATTCTTATGTGAATATAGTTATGATTCTGGATGTGCTTGTGCAACTATATTATAACTCTATATTAGAACTATGTTCAAACTCAGGTCTCAATAGGATTGGTATCATTAGCTTAAATATAACATGGGATTTTATGACCCAGAAGATTGAGCCTTCCATCAATGCTACTGCTTTGTGTTTCCAGAACATAACATGATTACACATTTGTTGTCTTTCTATTTCTTTGGTCAAAGGCAACTGGTTTCTTAGAAGTTACAGTTGAAGACCCACAGAAAAGGACCCAGTATATTAAAACCCATATGCAATTGAGTGAAAGCTTTTGGTTGGAAAACATTTACCAAAAAGAACATTGGCAACTTTCTTTCATACTAGGAAACCTAGACACCTGCTGGCTTGCTACTCACCAATTAATGAGAGATACTAAATCAGCTCTTATAGGTTACTATTTTGTTGAAACCCAGCCATTACTTTTCTCAAAATTTCTTAGAAAGAAGTAAACAGTGAGGTCAAAACCATGTAAGAAAGAAAAGAAAAATGATAATAAGCCTTCCATGAAGGACGATGCGAGTTGATCCTTATCTGTTATGAATGTTTTTTGGCTTACTTTCCTAGTCATCCTTAGGTTGAAAGGAGTGGTTAGTAGGCCAGGCAGCTAAAGATGTTTCAGCTCTTCTATGTGTGTCCACCTCATCATATAAATGAAAATACCATGAAGTAACTAACTAACAAAAAAGCCTCATGGATCTCCTTGACATAAATGAATGTGGAAAGGAGAGAAGGGGATCATTACATCAGAGCTGCATCAGCTCGAAATTCCTATTGGCCTAACAAAGTAACAATTATACTATTCTATAAGACTTTGAGGTTTTATCGAGTATGTGTAAAGATTTCCTTATCCTAACAATGAGGGTCATAGCAATGAGATAAAATAAAGAAATTAGACAATTAATATCCTTCAGGAAGAAGTTTAACCTGCATTTGGTATGAATTATTGGAACGCAATTTTAGAAATATATTCTTAAAATAGAGAATGCATTCTAAACATAGAATGAGAATGGACTAAAGATCAAGGCATTTCTGTTCTAGTCTCATAACGTAAAATGGGTTAAATAGCATGTTCCAAAATGGCTGCATTTTGTAACGCATTCCATGATTCATGAACAATAATGCATACCTAATGCAAGATGGGTTGGCAACCCATGTTTTCTGTTTCAACAAGGATAAGTATCAACACATCAGAACTGCATCAGCTCCTACTCTCGTAGGCCAAACAAATATCCCTTCTCTAGAACTCGAAGCTTTATTTTAAGATTCAAATCCTCTCCTCCCAGTGTTCTGGGAGGACGGGGACGACCCCATCGGATGGCCGACACGTGGCTCTCGAGAAATCCGAGCCACATGTACAAGCCGACAAGCTCATTCTCCCAGAGCCACGTGTTGCCCATCCGATGGGGTCGTCCCCGTCCTCCTAGAACCACTGGGAGGAGAAGATGCGGATCCTATTTTGTCGGTGAGAAGAATACCTTATTCTCTTTTTTATTTTTTTTTCGGGACATTATTCTCTTGACAAGTGTTATCATAAAGTAGGATCCACAAAAAATAATCTTTATGACTGTAGTTGAGCACCCACAGGGGTAAAATTTTGGGAAAAAAAGAAGGGAAAAGTAAAGGATTTATGAACAATCCTGTCTAAAAAGTATCAATGGTGATCCTCCTATTTCTGTTGACCATTGTATATCTAGAGAATTGTTTGGATTGGTTACTTTCCCAATTGCATACTTAAATTCAATCAATAATTCAATAACCTTCTATTATTATCATACATCTTTTTTAATACACCCTTTTGGTAGTCTTAGATTTTGAAAGCTCTACCATGCCACTTGACCAACTCCGGTTGAGTTGAAACTTGATATATAAGAGCAGAAAACTTGGAAATTTATAAGAGTGCGGCAATGCAAAGACATTCCATTGATGGTTTGGACCTCCCCTACATTCCCTATGGAATAACCTTCCGTGAGATGCTCAATCCAGAGCTAGATATAGATTTGTTTGAATATTTGATTCTTCAGATGTATTAGAATTTATATTGATGGTAATGCCGAAGGTGGAAGCCCATTTAATTTTGTCTTTGTTTCCGTCTAGGTATACCTAGACTTTCTCTCTATTCATCTATAGTTTTTCTCCCTATTATCTATCTATTGCTACCTGGTGGTCATGCATTTGAAACATGGAAATAGTCTTTCCGCATTATGGGGTAAGGTTGCGTACACACTGGCCCGCCCAAACTCTGAAGTAATGGAAGGCTCATGCATGGGATGCCCTTTTAAGATGCTTATCCATTAAACTCAGTAGAATTTCGAGTGAGTCAAGTTTTAAACCATTTAGAATACTGTTGTAAACCATACATATTTGACTCTAACAAGTTCCAACTGATTATGACTAGGTTGAGACCAAAGCGAAATATATTCTAAAGTTGTCAGTGGATTGAAAGCCCATGTACATACTCAAACAAACATGTGAGTCCATGGATTGTAATCTTCATTTAGGTCCTTTAAGGGTTGAGAACAACGAAATCGTCTACAAAGTCTGATCAATTATGGATTTTAAGCCTAGAGATGTCCAACTAAATCAAAACATCAATGTACCTCAATAATACTTTTAATCAATAGATTGATTGTTTTTAAAGCATGCACTCAAGCATATGAATTTGAGGATGGCATGAGTTCTCATTTCAGAGCATGGATTCAAAGATTGAGAGCGAGAACATCACCCCTACAAAGTAGGTCACTACGTTGGGAATAATCCCACATTTGTCAAGTCTGGAACCTTGGGCGCTTTCATAAACTAGGTGAGCCCCTCCACCTCATAGTTCGAACTTTTGGGATGGAAACTTTACACAGTTAGCATGCAAGCATGTGGCAGAAGGTGGAGTGAACAATGTGAGGCAGTCTATTTGTGCTACTGGAATTAACAAACCTAAGACACAGACCCATATTTTCTCACAACTGTCAGTTTTATTCCACACAAAATCATGAGTCAAAACGAAAGGCTTGAGTCAAGCCCAGCCTAAACTATTATCTGGAGGGTTCTTAATCTATTGTAAAAGGAAATCTGAATATGCAAAGGTCTATGGCAGGTTGTTCTCCTATAGCCCAACAGGACAGAAATTAGATAGAGAGTCAAGGAAGAGCTATATCTTGAAGTGCTTTAGAAATTGGCAACTCCAACATGAGCATTGGATTTGAAAGTTCTCTCCAGAATAGATGGAAAGCTTGAAACACAGAAGGCATAAATTTTGAATTTCCATATCCATCTTTTTCGATAAATGATGCCAACTACAAGAAGTTTTCTTTATAGTTTCCTTTTGCTCCAAAGTTTTAGAAATCAAGCTTCTAATTAATCATAGGAATTAGATTGACTAGAATAACACCCCCCCACTCTTGATTGATTAAGAGTACATAGCTGGGTTAGTTGTATCATGGAAAATCAAATACTAGATTGATGGAAACATCTTATTCAAAGTTATTTCCTTACATACAAAGATCCGAAAGCATTTTGTGCTTCGTAAAGATAAAATTATCATTAACACAAAGATGAAAAGTATGCATATCGGTAATTTGAGTAGAGTAAGCATTTAGAAGAGAAGTGATAACAGGAGATGGTTCCAGCCTCCATACCCGATTGACACAAAATTTGGTGGCATCTTGTTGTCAGCATAGATATTTTTCACTCTTAGAGAAATTAACAGAAACTCGATCAACTTCAGTAAAAGAGATTCTTGATGCTGCTCAATTCAAGGACTTGATCATGACTAGATCAACACACTCAACCTGGCCTTCTTTGCAATTTAAAATCCATGAGAGAATTCCAACTCAGCAAGATTCTATGTCAGCTCAAATCACCCTGAAACATAGCTGATCTCTTTTGCAGCCAAGAAGCTCCATATTTCTGGAGAGAGTACACATTCTCAGAATGGGATATTTGTTCTGTTCTCACTGATTGGGGGAACCACTTGATGCCTCTGTGATTGGGTACATTTCAGAATGGGATATTTATTCTGTTCTCACTGACTGGGGGAACCACATAAGGCCTCTGAGATTGGGTGTCGAGAACTCTCTGAAGTCATAATTCCTTACAGATGTTATGATGTGGTATGGATGCTGCCCTTCTAGAAAAGCTTCATTCTGCACCTTCCATATATGCAAGAGCCAGAGTAAGCAATGGCGGAACACATCAAGAGGGACATAACATTGACTTCTCCTTTAATATATTGGATTCTGAGCACTTACATATCCGATGACAAGCAATGATAGCTTGAACTTCTTCCCTTGAGAGTTGAGAGCTGATCAATCTCTGGTTCCAGCCCTTTTTTCTTCAGCCTACATATCTCACACCCAAATCATCAAAGTTTCATGCGTTTTCACAGTGAAAACTCTGAAAGATGTGGCACCCAAGGAGCAGTTCTGACACACTGAGAATTTCCATTGGCTGCGTAGACCCTTCAAGAAAACTTCTCTACACCCATGAAGGTCGTCTCCCAAGCCAGCTTCAATAAATATTTACAAGAAGTTTATACATTTTACCCTTTGTCATAATGATGGGTAGTGATTGTCAATTCTCTAGTTATAATATCAGAGAACTGACTCATTTAAGATCGAGAAATGGACTGTTGAATATACTTGAACGCTTTCTGATATTTCAGAAAACCCATAAACCAGAACTCAAATTTATCCACCGTAACTACTTGTATGTACTTTTGGGATGGCTTGTTCACATTTTCACTTTGGTTGGCGACTTTGATCTTCTTTAGTGGAATCATGACCTGTATAGTAATCAATAAGATAATAAGATTGATTTACTATCATAATCTGAAGTAATTTATATAGAGAGATAGAGAGAGAAGGGTTCAAGAACATTTAAATTGTGGACATTTTCTCATGATAAATATACCTTGTAAGGTGTTCTAAACAGCTTTCCTGTTGGCAGAGTGAATGTAAGAGGTCTCTCACTGCAGAATGCAAGTCTTTCTGTGGAGATAAAGAGGAGCCCTGCAACAGGTCCAGCTGTTGTTGACAAATAGCATTGGAAAGCATTTAATAGCTTTTCTTCTGCTCCAACGTTGAAGATCTGCTTGAACAACTTCTCCAGACCACCTTCTTGAAGAATTCTGGCACCCAACCTCAATTTCCCCTTCACTGTTGCAGATACCTTGGAACCCAATCTAACTGTAATATCCAACAATTTAAAACACCAGTCAAATACTTTTCATTATTCTAACTAATGACAGTATAACTTTTGACAGGAAAAGAGATTACAGAAGTAAGTTTTATAGAAGAGAAAAGAAAGGAAGAGATTGAGATCTGGTTCAGATCTTCTTTAGACAAAAATGTTTACTGAGAGAATTTTAAAAAGATATGTTCAGATATTTTTAGTCAAAACTAAGTTACCCAGAAAAAGTATCCTTACTAGTACAAATAACAGTTTTTGGTTTATCATTCAACAAAGGGGGGAAAAAGAAGGGAGAAGGGAAAAGGGGAACCAGAAGATAACTCAGCACAGAGAATAAGATAGTTACCATGCTGCCTGAAATTGTCAGCTTTCTTCCCCACCTTGTTGATCCATTCTATCGATGTTTTTACTCTATCTGCATTGTCAGAGCTACCCAATTAATATACAACGCCTAAAAGATTCAAAATTTTTTTTTTTAATAACTAATAGCTTTGAGAATTTGCTGCTAGAAATAGAGAGAGAAATTACATTGTTTGGATATGGTAGACTCCTTTGAAGGAGTGGAAAGAAAATATGAGTTGGCAGTTTCAGATAAAGAAGTAGTTCTGCCTGCTGAGTCTTCAACTGTATAAGATACTGAGCTGACTGGAATTCCAATGACATGATCTGGAATTGGGTTCTTCATATTGAATGAGCACAAATTCAATCTGCTCTTGTTTCCTGTTCGAAAAGTTTTCTATTTCTTATCTGAGACTACAACACCCAAATTTTCTTCACAGCCAGAGAATAGGTATGATGAATGGCTTTCAGTGGTAGAGCAAATCTTGCAGTTTGTTGCTGTATTTAAAGGAACAAAGTAGGGTGGTGAATCACAACAATCTGTTTCCATGTCATCAATGGCTCATCAACACGAACAAAGATAAAGATTTGTATAAAAGAAAGAAAAAGAAAAAGGTCCCCTTTCTGACAGCCTTTCAAAGAGCTTGAAGGGTCCAAGTTGAAGAAAGAAAGGGATGCTGACATAGCTCCCACTCCACCATTCAAAGTTACTTTTCCCATACATAGAAACAATAAAGAAAAAAATTCACCATAGAGCAAGGGAGCTTGTGATCTACTTGCCTATAAAATTTGGGCCGTATTGAGAAGGATCTAAACAAAACCATTCTGCAAATAATATTGTTAAGGCATTAATCAAATGAAATAAAGATTGTGCAACTATAATATAACTCAGCATCATTACACATTTGATATCTTTCTATTTCTTTGGTTAAAGGCAACTTATTTCCTCCAAATTACAGTTGAATGCCCATTGAAGAAGACCCAGTATATCCAAACCTATATGCAATTTGGCCTAAGCTTTCGGCTGGGTCGTTATTTACGAAAAATAATATGAGAGAGAGAGAGAGAGAGGGAGAGAGAGATATGCACCTTTTTCTTCAGCAGAAACCGCCATTGTTGTTGCAATGGGGTTCTGCTACTGTGTGTTGCGAGACCTATTAAAAAAAAAAAAAAAAGTATTTGTTGCAGATAGGGTCAAACAACCATGATTCTTCCCTATATAAGAAGATTAAGAATCTCCTAGGATCCTCCAGATTTCATAATATGTTTCAACCATCTGTTCACCTACAGCAACCCAACGTAATAATAATTTGGGGGGAACGGGGGAATGGAGGATTGCCACGATGGATTGGAGAAGAAATTACGTTAAGCTATTCGATAGGTTATAGAGGCTGGAGACACTGCGAACGAGAACGACTGGGAAGCCAGAGGGGTTCTTTGGGATTTAATTAGAAACTTCAGAAAATAAGCATAATAATTCATTTGAATTTGGATCTCCCAGCCCAGGTAGTTGGGTCAAAATGAGATCTTTCTAACAATAAGAAATTTGTCCCCCTTTAATTCAATTTAAGAAATCCCAACAACAATTTTCCCTGAGAGTAGAGTATGTTTTATTTTATTTTATATTTTATTAATATCTTCTTCTTCTTCTTTTTTTTTTTTTTTTTTGGGTAAAGAAAGTAGAGGGGTGTGAACAATTCAAATGTTGTTAACGATAACCAAAGCAATTTAGGTCCTCTTTGATAACACTTCAGCTCCTTACTTCTTAGCTCCGGAGCTAATCCGGAGTAGAATGACGATTGATAAACGCGGTTCAAGTTTTGACTCCTATGGAGTGAACTGCTCCAAAAATGTCTCTGGGAGCTAAAAAACTGAAGTTAAAAAAACTTACTTCTCTTGCTCCAGAGTTATTACCACTACCGACTGCCATCACCACCACCACTGGCACTGCCATAATAACCACTACCCCTCCACAGCCACCATCCCCACCACCACCCACCACCCATAGCCGCCGCTACCACCACCACCACTACTGCCACCACCACCACCACCACCGTAGTCGCCACCGCAGCCACCACCACCACCCACCACTTACCACCGATGTCGCCACCACCACCCACCACCTACCACCATCGTCGCCACCACCATCACCCACCACCTACCACCACCACCACCTACCACCACTGTCGCCACCACCACCCACCCACCACTTACCACCACTGCCGCCACCACTACCATCACTACCACCACCCATCCCCACCGCCACCACCCACCACCCCTACCTCTACTACCACCATCGTCGCCACCCCCACCCCCCATTAGCACCGCCACCACTACCACTTCCCCCCCCCCCCACCGCCATCAACACCAAACAGCATTCTGGAAGCATAATCTTTTGATTTTGGAGCAACATTATCAAACAGTATTCTATTCCAAAAATCCTGACTCTTGAGAAGAAGTAGAAAATGACTCTGGACCAGAAGTAGCTCCATGGGAACTGGAGTGTTATCAAACGGGGCCTTGGCGATGATTTTTTTTTCCTTTAGTGGCCATGTCAACATAAAACACCATGTAAATGACCAAAGAATCTAAGCCGGATTTGCTGGTATAGATGTGGAAAGGGATATAGGTTGACAACCCATGTTTTCTGCTTCAACAAGCAAAAGTATCAACACATGAGAGCTGCATCAGCTTTTGATTCTCATGAGCCAAACAAATTTCCCAATCTTTAGGACTTATGGCTTTATCTAGTCGGGGAGGAGATCACCTTATTCTAGTGACAAATGTTATTATAAAGTGGGTTCTACAAAACTTAATCTTAATCTTTATGATAGTAATCGGGGACCCACATGGGTTAAAATTATTGGGGAAGAAAAATGAAATGTACAAGGTTTTATGAACAGTCCTCTTTATAGAGTATTTATGTGTACCTACCTATTTGTGCATGTGGATTAGTAATATGGAAATTCTGATCATTGGATATCTAGAGATTTTGATTGAATACTAGTCAAATTCCATCCTTGAATTCGATTTATTGTCATGCACTTTCTTGTTATCGTAAGTATTTTAATATACCCATTTGGTAGTCCTAGTTTTTGAGAGCTCTATTTTACAACTTGATCACATTCAATTAAATTGAAATTTCTTGATCACTTTCAATTAAATTGAAATTTGGATCTACTGTTAGATTTATGTGGGCTTAATTAATTACCTAAACTAGTTAATTCAGTGGGAATCTGATTGACACGGTATAACCGGTTTGGTTTGGTTCGTCACATAGTATGAGATAGGTTTGGTAACCCTAATTCTATTGTGGGAAGGGTTTTAGGATTACATTTGTATTCTATAAATACATGGTTAGAGTCTCCACAGCCACGGTTAATCAGTTCTCTACACCCATTAGCAAGAGACGTCAGGATATCCTCTGGAGGGTGTGGAAGACTGTAGCCGAGGGATTTCGATCAAAGCTTGGAGCGTCAATGAGCGTATGGAATTAATCTCTACACAAACAGGTATGTCTTTATGATTCATAGTTTATGGCTTCTCTATTGTGTTCTAGGGCAACTGTATGGGATTGGAATGAGTTTCATTGAAACCCTAAACTCATAATATTCTAACAGTTGGTATCAGAGCCAACCATACAGACCTAGAATCAATGGAGATTGATTATAAAGACTGATAATGAATGGTCAAATTAAAAAAGAATTTTTCTCAAGTTTTGGATCGAATCTCAATCAGATCTGTCGGAGATTTCCATAGAAGAAAAAAATTTTCGACCGACAAAATAAATCAAGCTACATACCGTTGGAAAGGTCTCAAAGAGACGGAGCTGGCGATATAAAAATCACTGTCGTCGGCCGTCGGACGCCC
Source organism: Protea cynaroides (assembly GCA_028583415.1). Taxonomy (NCBI): domain Eukaryota; kingdom Viridiplantae; phylum Streptophyta; class Magnoliopsida; order Proteales; family Proteaceae; genus Protea; species Protea cynaroides. The sequence goes on along the minus strand of CM053268.1, from coordinate 17,905,406 downwards.
CGACAATCGCCGATGGAATCCACAAGTGAGATCCACTCGCGGGTGGGAGAAAAAAAAAAGGTATGACGGCGCCGAGTCATCGCCGGGTCGACTCGGCGCCGAATCGCTAACCCTAACGGGTTAGCTGGTGACTTGGGCCGAGTCCACCCAGCCCAGACCTGCACAGCCAGAGCTGGCCCAGCCCAAGCCAGACCCAGCCCACCCAGTCAGACCCAAATAGTTCAGGTCCGACCCGAACCTGGGTGGCCAACCCGAAACCCGACCAGGTTGACCCGGATACCCGTTTTACGACTCGAATTATTTGACCCAGTTATCCAACCCGATAACCCGTTTTGCCTCGATTTTTATCCCGGCTACTCCGAGAAATTTGGACCGGGTTGAGCCATTGTTGAACCGGTGGTTGGCTCGTCGAACCAACTCTCTGGTTCAACCCTGCCAGACCAAAACGGTTCGTTTTGAAGGAATAAAAAAAAAAGGGTTTAATATATACTCGGTTTAGTTCGAACCGAACTGAAGTCAGGCCAGACCTGGCCAAGCCGGATCAAGCCGAACCGAACCAAATTGACCCAGACCGACCCTGTAAGGCTCATAAGGGCCTGTTTGGTTTCTGTTTTTTTTTTTTTTAACAAAAAAACATTAAACAGTGATTCTGGGAGCTAGGAATGTCGGATTGACCTCCGGTTTGTTTCGTTAGACTCCATTTTTAATGCTCTTCAATCTGATATATATTTTGGTATATTTTGATGTATTAAAAATATGTTATTATGGAAAAATGCCCTATGGGAACTCGATTTGCAATGTTTTTGCTGATTTTTCTTAAAGTTATTGTACAAAATTGATTGATTGAGCTAATGTGCATGTTTATATGAATGTTTAGACTTGTAAAATTATATTTTAAAGCATTCATGGTTAAATAAATATCCCACATAAGCTGTAGTTTAAGATTTGTTCATATCATGGTGGAACTTGGTGTGACCACCAAAGTGGCAACCTTGTTTTATTATGATGTGTTCAAATTCTAGAATATATGTTTGTAAATGCTTTAGTTTTGATAATGTTCACCCAAAGGTGACATTGTCCAAGTTTATTCAAATTATGATTTATAGCTATTGTGTAAGGATTATGGTGTGACCACCAAAGTGACAACCTTAGTTCTATCATAATATGCTCAAATCTAGTATTTATGCATTTACAAACTACTGTAAGAAAATATAGTATTCACACAAAAGTGATACTAACATAAACTCTCACTTTTATGGATGCAGCAAAGAATGACACTGTCCACCCAAAGGTGGCGTTGTCAAAGAAAATAAATAACTCATGCACATAGTTGAAGGATTGTGGCTTTAGGGGTCTTCATCCACCCAAAGGTGGTGAGATTTTTGAAAGTCATTATCTCTTCGCAGTTATTGCACAGATATTGAGAGGACCAGTGCACATATTGTCCCAAAGGATGTGTGTGTAGTTCGATTGACTTTTCAAAGATATTAATTAGCTTGCACATGTTATGTATATATATTCTTGCTAGCTAATTTTATTTGGTATTAATCGTAGACTTACAATTATTTATATTGTTGTAGTTGTTGTAGACATGTAATGATTAAATACCTTAAGATGCCTGTCTTTGGCAGTCAGTTCTATGAATTGACATGGAAATTGAAAACTAGTCTAGGACTGTTTAACCTAGATGTGCTCAACAAAAAAAAAATTGTATTATGATCCTTAGGGTGTTCAGTTCTTAAGATCAAGTAAAGCAATGTTCAGATGAGAAACATTGAAAAAAAAAAAAGATATTACCTGAGAAATCCAAATAAAGATTTGTTTTTCAAGAAAGGGCAGAGAGATGTTTTATTACTCAAGTCTATTAGTATCAGTTTTTGATGATAATAGGTGATATTAGGAATGTGAGGAAATATAAGGTAGAGCTGTTAAGTATTAATGATAAGCTCAAGGATAAATGAATATTTGTAGGTTCATTAAAACCTATGTAAGTGATTCCATAGACTTTTCAATTCCTCACAAGAATTGTATAGTCAGATCCTGGAGACCTATAGTACTCAAAAATATAGTGAACCCTAAAGTGAAAGAACTAAGGATAAAAGTTCAAAGAAAAGAGAAAAATATGAATGCTAATGTCATAGTGCATAATATATACTCAGACAAAGACAAGTTGTAAAAGGGGTAGGAAAACCCATAGAAAGAAAATATTTTTTTATGGAATAGTCAGAAACTTTATGACAAAGAATTAGACATTAAGAAACTACAAGATAAAATGGATCTAAGTAGAATAAAATTCTTGTAGGGTGACCTAGAAGGGACATGTAAAGGAAAAATTTATATAGCTGGACAGCTTAAGTGAAAAAGGAATAAGGATTATGAAACTTCTGAGCAAGAAGGTGCAGTATATTGGATACTTAAGCATTAATATTTAATTTATTCTATCTTTAGAAGTTAAACTGTATATTGTAATCTTTCACCCTGGTCATAAGGGTTTATGACTGTTGTTCAAAGAAAGATTAGAAAGAATAATATTCTGAAATTCTTCTTCCAAGGTTTATTACATGTATATATGTGAGAATTAATTAAAAGAGAAGATGACAAGATAAAAGTAAGTGAAGGTTATTCACAACAAGGATTTATTAGAATTGGTGGACATCGAGATTTCATCTAGGACTTCTTGTCACAGTTTAGTCTATGGTTATTTTTCGAATAATGAAAAATTAAGGTGGAAAAACTTTTATCAAAGGAATTGAAACTATTAGATCTGAATGAGAGAGTTTTGGGAGATCATGTGATACTGGTATATTCCCTAGTAAATTTAAGCAAGTGTTTACAAAAGCCTAAGAATGTATTTGATCATGTAAGAAAAGAATTGATATTGCAGCCTATATTATTAATATAATGCATAGTTAGTCAATTCTAGTTTAAGTTATCTTCTTGTTTAAAACTGTAGAACTGACATGGTTTCATAACACTCGTATGAGAGTGATTATTTTAGGACATTGAGTTGTCATATTATGAGATGTCAAAATAGACCCAAGAAACTTATAGTTTGATGAGACCACCTAGAAATGGGTGTGAAACAACCAGTTGAGATACCAGAAATGCGTCAACCATAGTAGTAGAGCCAGATGAGGCAATGAAGATATATACTGGACCATGTAAATCTGTGATTTCATCCAATCACATGTTGTACTTCAAAATAGATGTTTTTGGTGATGGACAAAAATGAAGATCCTAATGATTTTGAGCAAGTTATTAGTAATGAAATTGTTCTTGAATGTTTAATGATCATAAAGTATGTGTTGTTGTCTATGAACAATAACGAGACTTGAAATTTTATGCTTTTGTCAATGAGTGGTGTACTCATAAGCTAAAAATGGATATACAAAGAAAATATGTGATTCTAGTGGGAGAATTGATTGCTATAAAGTAATATTTATAGCAAAGTAGAATCACACAAAGGGAAAGAGAACTTCAAATTTTGAGATTTATTTTGGAGTTGCATCAGGTAGATGTAAAGATTGTTTTGATCAAAGAAAATCTTGAAGAAAATATTTATATATTTTAATCACAAGGTTTTGAGGTAAGGATAAAGAAGACATATTTTGTAGACTTATAAAGTCAATCTGTGGATTAAACGGATATCCGGATAATGGTATTTGAAGTTTGACAGGGTTGTATCTTCTTTCAACTTTGTTGAGATTGTTATTGACCATTGTATATATCTATAGGTCAGTGGGAGTGGATTCACTTCCTTGTCATATGTGTTGATGGTTTTTATTGGCCTGTAGTGACATGGTTTACTAGTTGAAATCAATATTTTTCTGTTTGATAACTTCGACATGTAAAACTGTATGAGCAAGTACCTTTATACCTGATATTGAGTTTGCTCGTGACAGAAAAAATAAAATTCTGAATTTATCTCAAAGTATAAATACTGTTCGTGTTTTCGAATGGTTCAGTATGCATGTATAACTAGTAAGTTACGGATGCTAAAATCGATAAAGGAGATAAATTGACAGAATTATGGAGAAAGAATGATACTGAGTATTAGCATCTACCATACAGTAGAGAGCTTGATATATGTTTAAGGTTGTAATCATTTCATATAGTCTTTTCATTGAGTGTCATAGGATGTTTTCAGTTAGATGCTGGTATAGCTTACTGGACAATGGAGAAAATGAAGGTCATGCGGTATATGCAGAGGATCAAAGATTATATGTTCATTTATAGAAGTAGTGACACTTTAGGCTATTTTTTGATGTAATTTATAATGATTGTATAGATGACAAGAAACCAACATCAAGGTTCATTGTCATGGTAGTAGGGTTTTATAACTCTATATAATAATAACAAGCAAGATATCTTGTGTGAAAATTTATTCTCTAATTTGGAGATTGTAGACTCCACTTTTAAATCTATTGAGATGTATTCTGACAGTGGTTCAGCTGTGTTCTTCTCAAAGAATAATATGAAATCTAGTATTTCAAAGTATAATGGAGATCGAATCTCTTCAAGTAATGAAGATGTCAAAAGATTTTATATCGTTGTAGATTCTTGGACGAAGGTTTTGTCAGTGGGAGTCTTAAGGGACGGTACGTCCAATATAAGAATGATTGAAAACAAATAATTTTATCAGAGGCTTAAGTGGCCAAAGATCTGGGAATCAGTGGTAGTCTCTAGATATGCTTAATCAGTGGGAGACTCTTTATGTTTATACTTGTGTTTTTACATTGCTTACTGTGTTTGATTGTATTGCTCATGGTTTAATGGGTACAGTTTTTGTAACTATGATTTTGTTTACATTAGCATTTGCGTTATTGCTATTTTACATACATAGTTATGTGTTTGACATGTCACAGATATGAGACAGTATTTAGTCAAAGTTCCAAGGCAGTATTTAGCCAAAGTTTCAAGGCAGTATTTAGCCAATGGATGAACAAGGCAGTATTCAGCCAGATATATAAGACAGTATTCAGCCAAGATAAGAGGCGGTATTCAGCCATACAAATAATGACGATAAGTCAAAGTGTGGTGTTAATCCAAGCTAAAGGTGGTTTGCCATGAGAGGATAATATCAAAGAATAAAGGCGGTGTCTAACCAAAGTATGGTATTATAATTCCGAAATATTTAAATACCATGTTAAGTTGTCCATAAAGGTTTTGGGGCACTTTGATTAATGTTCTTTAATCAAGTTTGGACTCGCATGAGAGTTTACTTTCATGCATTATCTCTGGCGATTCATGTATTGAGTAGACCTCTGTTGTGGCTGACAAAAGTTTATACACCATATGTTAAGGTGTATTATTCATTGTTGCTCGCATTGGAAAGCTTGATGGATGTTTCAAAGTTAGTGACGATTTAATGTGTTGGATTCTGTGGCCACACTGGTTGATGATAGTTTTGTAATTAATATAGCCCAAATGGAAGATTGTTAGATTTATGTGGGCTTAATTAATTACCTAAACTAGTTAATTCAGTGGGAATCTGATTGACACGGTATAACCGGTTTGGTTTGGTTCGTCACATGGTATGAGATAGGTTTGGTAACCCTAATTCTATCGTGAGAAAGATTTTAGGGTTACATCTGTATTCTATAAATACAGGGTTAGAGTCCCCACAGCCACGGTTAATCAGTTCTCTACACCCATTAGCAAGAGACGTCAGGATATCCTCTGGAGGCTGTGGAAGACTGTAACCAAGGGATTTCGATCAAAGCTTGGAGCGTCAATGAGCGTATGGAATTAATCTCTACACAAACAGGTATGCCTTTATGATTCATAGTTTATGACTTCTCTATTTTGTTCTAGGGCAACTGTATGGGATTGGAATGAGTTTCATTGAAACCCTAAACTCATAATATTCTAACATCTACTTCTCTATTAATTTTTAGCCCTCATACTTATTATGTAGTACAAATAGGTGGGCCATCCATATATACCATATAGATAGTCCCGTCCATAGAACCTGCTCCCCTCCAAATACAATCCAACTAAGCGTTCAGAGTTTAAATGATTATAGAGTCAAGGAAAATTTAGTGTTGAAGTGTTTTCAGAAATTGACTATTTCACCATGAGCATTATGTTATATAGAACTCTAAAAATGTGGAACAGAGATAAAGATAGAATGCAAATAAAAGACAACACAAGGTTTACGTGGTTCGGTCAAGGATATCCTGCCTACATCCACCGGCGAATAGCTGAAGATGATCACTATGTAAATAGAGGAGTACAAATGAGAAGAGTCTAGTAGCTCTGATACAACACACGCACTCAAGAGTAGCAGCATAACCCCTTTCACTTTCACAAGCTTGTACTACCTTACCGACCTTAAAAGCTTCTACACTCTACTAGTTTGCTTGCCTAGAAAAACCTCAAACATTCTTCCATTCAGGTCGCCACAAAGTTTGTCAGAGCGGGTCAAAGTGCTAAATGGGTCACAAGAATTCAAGGCACCCGTAACAAATTCAAAATATTTCTTTGGTATAGATGGAAAGTGTGAAACACATAAGGCATAATCGAAATTCCTGTGTATGTTATTGTTCCACTTGTGTTTTTAAAGTGCAAATTCTCTATTACCACTTTTTTTTAATATGTGATGCCTACTACAAAAGTCTTCTTTATAATTTCTTCATGCTCTAAATTTTTTGAAATGAAGCTTCTGATGGCCTCTTACTTTAAAATATCATTTGTCTCTTGCTCTAACTATAACCTTTATTCTGTTTCTTGGATAGATTAGATGCTTATGAAGAATATCCAAGGGGAAAAGGAAACAAAATATTAAGTCCTTTTTCTTCTAGAAAAGGATATGTACTCCATGGTTGCCTCAAAAAACATGTTACAAGCATCAAAATGAATATCATTGCCAAATTTCCCCTTTGTTTGATTGATTACAGTACCATCCTTGTTATTTTTGTATTGCTGTATAACACCTTATTCATTACATCCAGAGATCTTGATGCTACTCGATTCATGGCCTTGATCTACTGTCCATATTAATCTGTTGTTTTCATGACTGATGTACCAATTTTTTAATCTGCTACCATTATTAAAGCCCCTGCTACTGCCATCGATACTACTTCTCTGATCTGGTTCTGCCACTAAGATTTGCAATTACTTACTTTCATTGATCTGCCATGGTTACTCTTTGCATCGAAATCAAATTTGAGTTTTGGATTTGAACCTCTACTTGAGTTCTTATCTGATCTCATATTTGAATTGAATCTGTTTATGGTTTGTTATTTTCTGTTATTCTAATATCTGAATCTGGTTCTTGTTTACTGTTTTCTTCCATTAATGTCTGCTTCAATTCGAGATATGGTTCTGTTTCTATTTGTTGTGCTCATTGAACGACTGATCCTGGTTTAAGTTTCTGTTAATCTAATCTAGATTCTCTTCCATATCCGACCTATACTTTTAGAACCCATGATCAAAAAATGTTAGAAAATTATGTGTTTAGAGTTTCAATGAAACTCATTCCAATCCCATACAGTTGCCCTAGAACACAATAGAGAAACCATAGACTATGAATCATAAAGACATACCTGTTTGTGAAGAGATTAATTCCATACGCCCATTGACGCTTCAAGCTTTGATCGAAATCCCTCGGCTACAGTCTTCCACAGCCTCCAGAGGATATCCTGACGTCTCTTACTAATGGGTGCAGAGAACTGATTAACCGTGGCTGTGGGGACTCTAACCATGTATTTATAGAATACAGATGTAACCCTAAAACCCTTCACACAATAGAATTAGGGTTACCAAAACCTATCTCATACCATGTGACGGACCAGACCAAATCGGTTATACCATGTCAATCAGACTCCCACTGAATTAACTAGTTTAGGTAATTAATTAAGCCCACATAAATCTAAGAATCTCCCACTTGGGCTATATTAATTACAAAACTATCGTCAACCAGTGTGGCCACGAAATCCAATACACTAAATCGTTACTAACTTTGAAACATCCATCAAGCTTCCCAATGCGAGCAACAGCGAATAATACACCTTAACATACGGTGTATAAACTTCTGTCAGCCACAACAGAGGTCCACTCAATACATGAATCGCCTGAGATAATGCATGAAAGTAAACTCCCATGCGAGTCCAAACTTAATTAAAGAACCTTAATCAAAGTGCCCCAAAACCTTTATGGGCAACTTAACATGGTATTTAAATATTTCAGAATTATAATACCATACTTTGGTTAGACACCACCTTAAATCTTTGGCTAAATACTGGCTTGAAACTTTGGCTAAATACTGCCTTGAAACTTTGGCTAAATACTGCCTCATATCTGTGACATGTCAAACACATAACTATGTATGCAAAATAGCAATAACACAAATGCTAATGTAAACAAAATCATAGTTACAAAAATTATACCATCAAACCATGAGCAATACAATCAAACACAATAAGTAATGTGAAAATACAAGTATAAACATAAAGAGTCTCCCACTGATTAAGCATATCTGGAGACTCCCACTGATTCCCAGATCTTTGGCCACTTAAGCCTCTGATAAAATTATTTGTTTTCAACCATTCTTATATTGGACATACCGTCCCTTAAAGACTCTCACTGACAAAACCTTCGTCCGAGAATCTACAATGATATAAAATCTTTTGACATCTTTCTTACTTGAAGAGATTTGATCTCTATAATGCTGTGAAATACTATATTTCTTATTATTATTTGAGAAGAACACAGTTGAACCACTGTTAGAACACATCTCAATAGGTTTAAAAGTGGAGTCTACAACCTCCAAAATAGAGAAGAAACTTTTATACTAGATACCTTGCTTGTTATCTTTACTTAGAGTTACAAAACCCTATCACCATGACAATGAACCTTGAAGTTGATTTCTTGTCATCAATACAATCATTATAAATTACATCGAAAATAGCCTAGAGTGTCACTACTTCTATAAATGAACATATAATCTTTAGTCCTCTGCATATACCGCATGACCTTTCTTTTCCCCAATGTCCAGTAAGCTATACCAGCATCTAACTGAAAACATCCTATGACACTCAATGAAAAGGATATATGAAAAGATTACAACCTTAAACATATATCAAGCCCTCTACACATTGTAGATGCTAATACTCAGTATCATTCTTTGTCTACAATTCTGTCAATTTATCTCCTTTACTGATCTTAACATCCGCAACTTACTAGTTATACATGCATACTGAACCTTCGAAAACACGAACAATATTTTTACTTTGAGATAAATCTAAAATTTTATTTTTCCTGTCACGAGCAAACTCAATTTCAGGTACAAAGGTACTTGCTCATACAGTTTTACATGTCAAAGTTATCAGATAAAAAAACATTGATTTCAACTAGTAAACCATGTCACTACAGGCCAATGAAAACCATCAACACACATAACAAGGAAGTGAATCCACTCCCACTGACCTATAGATATATATAATGGTCAATGACAATCTCAACAAAGTTGAAAGAAGATACAACCCTGTCAAACTTTAAATACCATTATCCGAATACTTATTTAATCCACAGATTGACTTTATAAGTCTACAAAATATATTTTCTTTATCCTTACCACAAAACCTTGTGATTAAAATATATAAATATTTTCTTCAAGATTTTCTTTGATCAAAATGATCTTTACATCTACCAAATGCAACTCCAAAATAAAATGAGCAACTAAGACCTCAAAACTTGAAGTTCTCTTTCTCTTCCCATTGTGTGATTCTACTTTGCTATAAGTCTTACTTTATAGCAATCAATTCTCCCACTGGAATCACATATTTTCTTTGTATATCCATTTATAGCCTATGAGTACACCACTCATTACAAAAGCATAAATTTCAAGTCTCATTATTGTTCATAGACAACAACACATCCTTTATGATCATTAAACATTCAAGAGCAATTTCATTACTAACAACTTGCTCAAAATCATTGGGATCTTCATTTTTGTCCATTACCAAAAATATCTATTTTTAAAGTACAACATGTGATTGGATGAAATCACAGATCTACATGGTCCAGTATATCTCTTCATTGCCTCATCTGGCTCTACTACTATGGCTGAAGCATCGATCTTAATGAATATTTTTATAATCATTTCATTACACTCTAGTAGCATTTCTGGTATCTCAACTGGTTGCTTCACACCCATTTTCAGGTGGTCTTATCAAACTTTAAGTTTCTTGGGTCTATTTTGACATCTCATAATATGACAACTCAATGTCCTAAAAATAATCACTCTCATACGAGTGTTATGAAACCATGTCAGTTCTACAGTTTTAAACAAGAAGATAACTTAAACTGGAACTGACTAACTATACATTATATTAATAATATAGGCTGCAATATCAATTCTTTCCTTACAAGATCAAATACATTCTTAGGCTTTTGTAAACACTTACTTAAATTTATCAGAAATAGACCAGTATCACATGGTCTCCCAAAACTCTCTCATTCAGATCCAATAGTTTCAATTATTTTAATAAAAGTTTTTCCACCTTAATTTTTCATTATTTGGAAAAACAACCATAGACTAAACTGTGACAAGAAGTCCTAGATGAAATCTCGATGTCCATCAATTCCAATAAATCCTTGTTGTGAATAACCTTCACTTACTTTAATCTTGTCATCTTCTCTTTTAATTAATTCTCACATATATACATGTAATAAACCTTGGAAGGAGAATTTCAGAATATTATTCTTTCCAATCTTTCTTTGGACAACAGTCATAAACCTTTATGACCAGGGTGGAAGATTACAATATACAGTTTAACTTCTAAAGATAGAATAAATTATAGATTAATGCTTAAGTATCCACTATACTGCACCTTCTTACTCAGAAGTTTCATAATCCTTATTCCTTTTTCACTTAAGCTGTCCAGCTATATAAATTTTTCCTTTACATGTCCCTTATGGGCCACTCTACAAGAATGCTATTCTACTTAGATCCATTTTATCTTGTAGTTTCTTAATGTCTAATTCTTTGTCATAAAGTTTCTGATTATTCCATGAAAAAATATTTTCTTTCTATGGGTTTTCCTACCCCTTTTACAACTTTCCTTTGTCTGGGTATATATTATGCACTATGACATTGGCATTCATATTTTTCTCTTTTCATTGAACTTTTATCCTTAGTTATTTTACTTTAGGGTTCACTATATTTTTAAGTACTATATGTCACCAGGATCTAACTATACAATTCTTATGAGGAAGTGAAAAGTCTAAAATATCATTTACATAGTTTTTAATGAACCTACAAATATTTACTTATCCTTGAGCTTATCATTAATACTTAACAGCTCTACCTTGTATTTCCTCACATTTCAAATACCATCTCTTATCATCAAAAACTGATACTTATGGATTGAGTAATAAAACATCTCTCTGCCCTTTCTTGAAAAAATAAAATCTTTCTTTGAATTTCTCAAGAAATATCCTTTTTCAATGTTTCTCATCTGAACATTGCTTTTCTTGATCTTAAGGACTGAACACCTTAAGGATCAGAATACAATTTTTCTATTGAGTACATCTAGGTTAAACAATCCTAGACTAGTTTTCAGTTTCCATGCCAATTCATAAAACTGGCAGTCAAAGACAGGCATCTTAAGGTATTCAATCATTACATGTCCACAATAATGTAAATAATTGTAAGTCTACGATTAATACCAAATAAAATTAGCTAGCAAGAATATATATACATAACATGTGCAAGCTAATTAATATCTTTGAAAAGTCAACCGAAATACACACACATCCTTTGGGACAATATGTGCACTGGTCCTCTCAATATCTCTTTGCAATAACTGCGAAGAGATAATGACTTTCAAAAATCTCACCACCTTTGGGTGGATGAAGACCCCTAAAGCCACAATCCTTCAACCATGTGCATGAGTTCTTTATTTTCTTTGACAACGTCACCTTTGGGTGGACAGTGTCATTCTTTGCTGCATCCATAAAAGTGAGAGTTTATGTTTGTATCACTTTTGTGTGAACACTATATTTCCTTACAGTAGTTTGTAAATGCATAAATGCTAGATTTGAGCATATTATGATAGAACTAAGGTTGCCACTTTGGTGGTCACACCATAATCCTTACACAATAGTTATAAATCATAATTTGAATAAACTTGGACAATGTCACATTTGGGTGAACATTATCAAAACTGAAGCATTTACAAACACATATTGTAGAATTTGAACACATCATAATAAAACAAGGTTGCCACTTTGGTGGTCACACCAAGTTCCACCATGATATGAACAAATCCTAAACTGCAGTTTATGTGGGATATTTATTTAACTATGAATGCTTTAAAATACAATTTTACAAGTCTAAACATTCATATGAACATGCACATTAGCTCAATCAATCAATTTTGTACAATAACTTTAAGAAAAATCAGCAAAAATATTGTAAATCGAGTTCCCATAAGACATTTTTTCATAATAACATATTTTTCAATGCATCAAAATGTACCAAAATATATATCATATTGAAGATCATTAAAAATAGAGTCCAACGAAACAAACCGGAGGTCAATCCGACATTCCTAGCTCCCAGAATCACTGTTTAATATCCTTTTATCAAAACCAGAAGCCAAACAGACCCTTATAGGAAAATTCTGTCTGGGTCGGTTTGGTTCGGTTCGGTTTGCTCGGTCTATCCAAGATCGGTTTGGTTCGGTTTAAACCGAACCAAATATTCCAAAAACCTTTTTTTTTTATTCCTTCAAACCAAACCGCTTTGGTCTGTCAGGGTTGAACCAGAGAGTTGGTTTGTCGAGCTAACCGATGGTTCAACCCGGTCCAATTTCTTGGGTAGTCGTGGCAAAATCCAGGTTACCGGGTCAACCCATCGGGTCAGAATTCTGGGTTTTCGGTTCAACCTATCGGGTCAGAAATCCAGGTTTTCAGGTTAGACAATCAGTTTTTCGGGTCGGGTCTATCTGACCGGGCTGGGCCAATTCTGGCAGAGCGGGTCTGGGCTGGGTGGACTCGGCCCAAGTCAACCAACTAACCCATTAGGGTTAGCGATTCGGCGCCGAGTCGACCCGGCGATGACTAGACGCCGTCAGGCTTTTTTTTTTTTCCTCCCACCCGCGAGTGAGATCCACTCGCGGATTCCGCCGGCGAGTGTCGGCATGTCTGGCGGCCGACGCCGGCAATTTTTATATCACCGGCTCCGTCTCTTTGAGACCTTTCCAACGGTGTGTAGCTTGACTTATTTTGTTGGTTGAAAATTTTTTTTTCATCTATAGAAATCTCCGACAGATCTGATCGAGATTCGATCCAAAACTTGAGAAAAAATTTCTCTTTTAATTTGACCATTCATTATCAGTCTTTATAATCGATCTCCATCGATTCTAGGTCTGTATGGTTGGCTCTGATACCAACTGTTAGAAAATTATGTGTTTAAAGTTTCAATGAAACTCATTCCAATCCCATACAGTTGCCCTAAAACACAATAGAGAAACCATAGAATATGAAACATAAAGACATACCTGTTTGTGAAGAGATTAATTCCATACGCTTATTGACGCTCCAAGCTTTGATCGAAATCCCTCGGCTACAGTCTTCCACAGCCTCCAAAGGATATCCTGACGTCTCTTGCTAATGGGTGCAGAGAACTGATTAACCGTGGCTGTGGGGACTCTAACCCTGTATTTATAGAATACAGATGTAACCCTAAAACCCTTTCCACAATAGAATTAGGTTACCAAAACCTATCTCATACCATGTGACGGACCAAACCAAACCGGTTATACCATGTCAATCAGACTCCCATTGAATTAACTAGTTTAGGTAATTAATTAAGCCCACATAAATCTAACAAAAAAACCTTCCAATATTGAGAACAAAAAAAAAATCGGCAACTCATCTTTCTCTACCGCCAGCCTTAGTTTGCAGAATTTTTCTCTACTTTAATCCTATTGATTGAGATTGGTTTTGGGTACATTCCTGAGTGATATGAGTTAGGATGGTAATCCCAAAATTTCAGCTGGATTGGAATCAAATTAAGGGAGTTACCTTCTCTGAATCAGAAGTGGTCTCCGTTGTTTCCTGTTTTCAATGTGAAGAAGAAGATTGTGGTGAGACTCTAATATCATGTATCTCTAATTGCCACCATGCTTTGTGACAAGGTTTGTGTCACCACATGGTATATCTATTTTGGCCCAGCCCAATTATAAAAATTCCAGCAAGACTTTTATTCTTTGAACGTGTTTAAGTGTAGGCCCCATATTCCTGAATTCCCATTTTTACCCCTGTATTTTACCCCTGTATTTTACCCCTTACATTGTTGTTGGAATTTACATAACTGCCCCTCACTTCAATAAACCTTGATATGTTTACTTATTTGCCATTATTTTGCTATTGGAGTATTCTATTACTTGAGTAGGGGCCAACAGCGACCCAAATTGGGTTCTTACGACCTAAGTCCACATCAATTACTATATTCCTCCCATGTTAACTGCCTAAGTCCCGTGGTTGAACCTTGAAGTATTCCAGAAATTATCATATTGCCACTGAATCCATATGTTCCCTTTCCAAGGGTGTATTTACCTTTCCAAGATGTCCCAAACAAAATTGAATACCTTATAACTTTGGATCCAACCGTTGGATCGACTTCAAATTTGGATATTAATTGCAGCTGCTCTTGCATATGGGATTTCTTGTGATGTGCATCCTTAGAGATGTTGCTTACTACTACTACATATGATCATGGATTATTTTTTTACTTGCATCCTTTGTATTATTTGTTTACGTGGCATGCTCCATGTGAGGAGGAGATTGAAGATTCTTATCTGATCAAGTTATTAGTTCAATACTTTTCTGCTCAAGTAATCAGTTGAAGATTACTTATTTGCTCAAGTCATCAGTTGGTTCGTAGAACTCATGGAAGAGACACTTTTCTCTATCTTGCTCATGTTGGAGCCTACTACTACCTTCCTCGTGTTGGAGCCTATTACTACTTTGCTCATGTTGGAACCTACTACTGTTGCACGTGATGCAACTTCTACTTCTATTGCATGTGATGTGATCTTTACTGCTACTACTACTATTGCCGCCACGACTACAGTTACTGCTGCTACTACTGTTGTTGCTACTTCCACTACTACATTGTTCCAAGCTGAAGCTCTTACATTTCTCCATGTTCCAGCTTGAGGGAGGGTGTTAAAATAGTTTCCTAAATAGTTTAGTTTTCTAGTTGGTAATTAGAATAAGTCTTAGTCTTATTGACTAAGCTATCTTTTCTTTCCTAAGTTAGTTTATTTCTTTCTTATTTTGTCTCTTTTAATTTGAGAGACTTTTTTTGTAATAGTTGGCTACTATTTTTTCTATAAATACAAGGACATAAAAAGGGGACATAAAACATTGATTCTCTCTTCTCCATTCTCTCCATCTTCTCTTTCTTTCTTTCTTTTCTATTTTGTTACAATGACTAAATCATCACATTCAACCTGGCCTTCTTTGCAATTCAAAATCCACTGGATGATTCCTACTTAGCAAAGTTTTATGTCATCCCAGATCACCCTGAAACATAGCTGATATCTTTTGCAGCCAAGACCTCCATTTTTCTGGAGAGAGTACATATTCTTGTAATAGGATATTTATTATGTTCTGACTGATTGGGAGAACCACATGATGCCTTTGTGATTGGGTGTCAAGAACTCTCTGAAATCATAATTCCTTACAGATGTTATGATGTGGTATGGATGCTGGCCTTGTAAAACAAATTCATTGTGCACCTTCTAAATATGCCAGAGCCAGAGTAAGCAATTACAAAACACATCAATAGGGATATATCATTGCCTTCTTTAAATTATTGGATTCTGAGGCACTTCCAAATTATATGGTAATGCTATACACTGCTTGAACTTCTTCTCTGGAGAGTATAGATATGATCTTCCTTTTTCAGCTTACCTCACACCCACGTAACCTGAGTTTGAGGAGTTCTCATAGAATTCATAAAAGATGTGGCAACCAAGGATCAGTTCTGAATGACACTGAAAATTTCCATTGTCTGCATAGACCCTTTGTCGTACTGATGGAGAGGGACTATCAATTCTCTAGGTATAATATCAGAGAACCGACTCATTTAAGATTGAGAAATGGACTACCGAATATACTTGAAAACTTTCTGATGATTTAGAAAACCCATAAGCCAGAACTCAAAATTTATCCACAGCAATTACTTGTATGTACTTTTGGGTTGGCAAGTTCAAATTTTCACTTTGGTTTGCAACTTTGATCTTCTTTAGTGGAATCATGACCTGACCAGAAATCAATAAGATAATAAGATTGACTAATGTTTATATCATCATGTGAAGTGTGTGTGTATATATATATATATATATATATATATATATATATATATATATATAGAGAGAGAGAGAGAGAGAGAGAGAGAGAGAGAGAGAGAGAGAGAGATTACTCTGTTTGGATACTGGAGATTCCTTTGAAGGAGTGCAAAGAAAATACGGGGTACCAGTTTCAGATACAGTAGTTGTTTCATCTGTTGATTCCTCAACTGTATAAGATACTGAGCTGACTGGAATTCCAATCACATGATCTGGAATTGGGTTTTTCATATTGAATGAGCACAAATTCTATCTGCTCTTTTTCCAATTCGAAAAGTCTCCTCTTTCTTAACTGAGACTACAATACCCAAATTTCTTCACAGCCAAACAATAGGTAAGATGAATGGCTTTCACTAGTAGAGAAAATCTTGCAGTTTGGTACTGTATTTAAAGGAACAAACTTGGGTGTTGAATTACAACAGTCTGTTTCCAAATCATCAATGCCTCATCAACACAAACAAAGACAGAGACTTGTGTAAAAGAAAGAAAAAGGAAAAAGGTCCCCTAGAATGTTCTGCTGTGAGGTTTTAAATTTATTTTGGGTGGTGGTGGTTTTTTTTTTTTTTTTTTTTTGGGGGTTGTTGTTGTTCATATATAAATAAAACAATAAATAAAAAATCATTCACACAATCCTCTGTTGAGAGGCCTCAACACTGCCCACTTTCATTGTGCCACAGATAGATGATGTCGCTATTCTAACTATTGGATATAATTGACATGGTCTAGATTAGCCATGTGTCGCTATTCTAACTCATGTATGTTCATGCATGCCTATGGTACTCCAATCAGTTCAGTGCACTCTCCCATGGTCTTAGATTTTTCAAAGCTTCATTTTGTCATTGGGTAAATTACGTTTGGGCTGAAATTTGACATGAGCAAGTGAGCTTGGGATCTACCTGTCGATAAAATTTGGGCTCCATATTGTGAAGACTCTTAATGCAGCCATTTTGCAAATTTTTTTGTCAAAGCATTTGGGCACTCAATCAAATGATATTATGAATTTGGGTCCATGGATTAAAAAAAAATTAAACAAATTAAATAAAGTAGAAATAAACAAGTAATTCTTATGTGAATATAGTTATGATTCTGGATGTGCTTGTGCAACTATAATATAACTCTATATTAGAACTGTGTTCAAACTCAGGTCTCAATAGGATTGGTATCATTAGCTTAAATATAACATGGGATTTTATGACCCAGAAGATTGAGTCTTCCATCAATGCTACCGCTTTGTGTTTACAGAACATAACATGATTACACATTTGTTGTCTTTCTATTTCTTTGGTCAAAGGCAACTGGTTTCTTAGAAGTTACAGTTGAAGACCCACAGAAAAGGACCCAGTATATTAAAACCCATATGCAATTGAGTGAAAGCTTTTGGTTGGAAAACATTTACCAAAAAGAACATTGCCAACTTTCTTTCATACTAGGAAACCTAGACACCTGCTGGCTTGCTACTCGCCAATTAATGGGAGATACTAAATCAGCTCTTATAGGTTACTATTTTGTTGAAACCCAGCCATTACTTTTCTCAAAAGTTCTTAGAAAGAAGTAAACAGTGAGGTCAAAACCATGTAAGAAAGATAAGAAAAATGATAATAAGCCTTCCATGAAGGACGATGCGAGTTGATCCTTATCTGTTATGAATGTTTTTTGGCTTACTTTCCTAGTCATCCTTAGGTTGAAAGGAGTGGTTAGTAGGCCAGGCAGCTAAAGATGTTTCAGCTCTTCTATGTGTGTCCACCTCATCATATAAATGAAAATACCATGAAGTAACTAACTAACAAAAAAGCCTCATGGATATCCTTGACATAAATGAATGAGGAAAGGAGAGAAGGGGATCGTTACATCAGAGCTGCATCAGCTCGAAATTCCTATTGGCCTAACAAAGTAACAATTATACGATTCTATAAGACTTTGAGGTTTTATCGAGTATGTGTAAAGATTTCCTTATCCTAACAATGAGGGTCATAGCAATGAGATAAAATAAGGAAATTAGACAATTAATATCCTTTAGGAAGAAGCTTAACCTACATTTGGTATGAATTATTGAAACACAATTTTAGAAATATATTCTTAAAATAGAGAATGCATTCTAAACATAGAATGAGAATGGACTAAAGATCAAGGCATTTCTGTTCTAGTCTCATAACGTAAAATGGGTTAAATAGCATGTTCCAAAATGGCTGCATTTTGTAACGCATTCCATGATTCATGAACAATAATGCATACCTAATGCAAGATGGGTTGGCAACCCATGTTTTCAGTTTCAACAAGGAAAAGTATCAACACATCAGAACTGCATCAGCTCCTACTCTCGTAGGCCAAACAAATATCCCTTCTCTATAACTCGAAGCTTTATTTTAGGATTCAAATCCTCTCCTCCCAGTGGTTCTGGGAGGACGGGGACGACCCCATTGGATGGCCGACACGTGGCTCTCGAGAAATCCGAGCCACATGTTCGAGCCGACAAGCTCATTCTCCCGAGAGCCACGTGTTGCCCGTCCGATGGGGTCGTCCCCGTCCTCCTAGAACCACTAGGAGGAGAAGATGCGGATCCTATTTTGTCGGTGAGAAGATTACCTTATTCTCTTTTTTTTTTTTTTTTCGGGACATTATTCTCTTGACAAGTGTTATCATAAAGTAGGATCCACAAAAAATAATCTTTATCACTGTAGTTGGGCACCCACAGGGGTAAAATTTTGGGAAAAAAAGAAGGGAAAAGTAAAGGATTTATGAACAGTCCTGTCTAAAAAGTATCAATGGTGATCCACCTATGTCTGTTGACCATTGTATATCTAGAGAATTGTTTGGATTGGTTACTTTCCCAATTGCATACTTAAATTCAATCAATAATTCAATAACCTTCTATTATTATCATACACCTTTTTTAATACACCCTTTTGGTAGTCTTAGATTTTGAAAGCTCTACTATGCCACTTGACCAACTCCAGTTGAGCTGAAACTTGATATTTAAGAGCAGAAAACTTGGAAATTTATAAGAGCGCGGCAATGCAAAGACATTCCATTAATGGTTTGGACCTCCCCCACATTCCCTATGGAATAACCTTCCGTGAGATGCTCAATCCAGAGCTAGATATAGATTTGCTTGAATATTTGATTCTTCAGATGTATTAGAATTTATATTGATGGTAATGCCGAAGGTGGAAGCCCATTTAATTTTGTCTTTGTTTCCGTCTAGGTATACCTAGACTTTCTCTCTATTCATCTATAGACTTTCTCCCTATTATCTATCTATTGCAACCTGGTGGTCATGCATTTGAAACATGGAAATAGTCTTTCCGCATTATGGGGTAAGGTTGCGTACACTCTGGCCCGCCCAAACTCTAAAGTAATGGAAGGCTCATGCATGGGACGCCCTTTTAAGATGCTTATCCATTAAACTCAGTAGAATTTCGAGTGAGTCAAGTTTTAAACCATTTAGAATACTGTTGTAAACCATACATATTTGACTCTAACAAGTTCCAACTGATTATGACTAGGTTGAGACCAAAGCGAAATATATTCTAAAGTTGTCAGTGGATTGAAAGCCCATATACATACTCAAACAAACATGTGAGCCCATGGATTGTAATCTTCATTTAGGTCCTTTAAGGGTTGAGAACAATGAAATCGTCTACAAAGTCTGATCAAATATGGATTTTAAGCCTAGAGATGTCCAACTAAATCAAAACATCAGTGTTCCTCAATAATACTTTTAAAATCAATAGATTGATTGTTTTTAAAGCATGCACTCAAGCATATGAATTTGAGGATGGCATGAGTTTTCATTTTCAGAGCATGGATTCAAAGATTGAGAGCGAGAACATCACCCCTACAAAGTAGGTCACTACGTTGGGAATAATCCCACATTTGTCAAGTCTGGAACCTTGGGCGCTTTTATAAACTAGGTGAGCCCCTCCACCTAATAGTTCGAACTTTTGGGATGGAAACTTTACACAGTTAGCATGCAAGCATGTGGCAGAAGGTGGAGTGAACAATGTGAGGCAGTCTATTTGTGCTACTGGAATTAACAAACCTAAGACACAGACCCATCTTTTCTCGCAACTGTCAGTTTTATTCCACACAAAATCACGAGTCAAAACGAAAGGCTTGAGTCAAGCCCAGCCTAAACTATTATCTGGAGGGTTCTTAATCTATTGTAAAAGGAAATCTGAATATGCAAAGGTCTATGGCAGGTTGTTCTCCTATAGCCCAACAGGACAGAAATTAGATAGAGAGTCAAGGAAGAGCTATATATTGAAGTGCTTTAGAAATTGGCAACTCCAACATGAGCATTGGATTTGAAAGTTCTCTCCAGAATAGATGGAAAGCTTGAAACACAGAAGGCATAAAGTTTGAATTTCCATATCCATCATTTTCGATATATGATGCCAACTACAAGAAGTTTTCTTTATAGTTTCCTTTTGCTCCAAAGTTTTAGAAATCAAGCTTTTAATTAATCATAGGAATTAGATTGACTAGAATAACACCCCCCCCCCCCCCTCTTGATTGATTAAGAGTACATAGCTGGGTTAGTTGTATCATGGAAAATCAAATACTAGATTGATGGAAACATCTTATTCAAAGTTATTTCCTTACATACAAAGATCCGAAAGCATTTTGTGCTTCGTAAAGATAAAATTATCATTAACACAAAGATGAAAAGTATGGATATCGGTAATTTGAGTAGAGTAAGCATTTAGAAGAGGAGAAGTGATAACAGGAGATGGTTCCAGCCTCCATACCCGATTGACACAAAATTTGGTGGCATCTTGTTGTCAGCATAGATATTTTTCACTCTTAGAGAAATTAACAGAAACTGGATCAACTTCAGTAAAAGAGATTCTTGATGCTGCTCAATTCAAGGACTTGATCATGACTAGATCAACAGACTCAACCTGGCCTTCTTTGCAATTTAAAATCCATGAGAGAATTCCAACTCAGCAAGATTCTATGTCAGCTCAAATCACCCTGAAACATAGCTGATCTCTTTTGCAGCCAAGAAGCTCCATATTTCTGGAGAGAGTACACATTCTCAGAATGGGATATTTGTTCTGTTCTCACTGATTGGGGGAACCACTTGATGCCTCTGTGATTGGGTACATTCTCAGAATGGGATATTTGTTCTGTTCTCACTGACTGGGGGAACCACATGAGGCCTCTGTGATTGGGTGTCGAGAACTCTCTGAAGTCATAATTCCTTACAGATGTTATGATGTGGTATGGATGCTGCCCTTCTAGAAAAGCTTCATTCTGCACCTTCCATATATGCCAGAGCCAGAGTAAGCAATGGCAGAACACATCAAGAGGGACATAACATTGACTTCTCCTTTAATATATAGGATTCTGAGCACTTACATATCCGATGGCAATGATATCTTGAACTTCTTCCCTTGAGAGTTGAGAGCTGATCAATCTCTGGTTCCAGCCCTTTGTTCTTCAGCCTACATATCTCACACCCAAATCACCGAAGTTTCACGCGTTTTCACAGTGAAAACTCTGAAAGATGTGGCACCCAAGGAGCAGTTCTGACAAACTGAGAATTTCCATTGGCTGCGTAGACCCTTCAAGAAAACTTCTCTACACCCATGAAGGTTGTCTCCCAAGCCAGCTTCAATGAATATTTACAAGAAGTTTATACATTTTACCCTTTGTCATAATGATGGGTAGTGATTGTCAATTCTCTAGTTATAATATCAGAGAACTGACTCATTTAAGATTGAGAAATGGACTGTTGAATATACTTGAACGCTTTCTGATATTTCAGAAAACCCATAAACCAGAACTCAAATTTATCCACCGTAACTACTTGTATGTACTTTTGGGATGGCTTGTTCACATTTTCACTTTGGTTGGCGACTTTGATCTTCTTTAGTGGAATCATGACCTGTACAGTAATCAATAAGATAATAAGATTGATTTACTATCATAATCTGAAGTAATTTATATAGAGAGATAGAGAGAGAAGGGTTCAAGAACATTTAAATTGTGGACATTTTCTCATGATCAATATACCTTGTAAGGTGTTCTAAACAGTTTTCCTGTTGGCAGAGTGAATGTAAGAGGTCTCTCACTGCAGAAAGCAAGTCTTTCTGTGGAGATAAAGAGGAGCCCTGCAACAGGTCCAGCTGTTGTTGACAAATAGCATTGGAAAGCATTTAATAACTTTTCTTCTGCTCCAACATTGAAGATCTGCTTGAACAACTTCTCCAGACCACCTTCTTGAAGAATTCTGGCACCCAACCTCAATTTCCCCTTCACTGTTGCAGATACCTTGGAACCCAATCTAACTGTAATATCCAACAATTTAAAACACCAGTCAAATACTTTTCATTATTCTAACTAATGACAGTATAACTTTTGACAGGAAAAGAGATTACAGAAGTAAGTTTTATAGAAGAGAAAAGAAAGGAAGAGATTGAGATCTGGTTCAGATCTTCTTTAGACAAAAATGTTTACTGAGAGAATTTTAAAAAGATATGTTCAGATATTTTTAGTCAAAACTAAGTTACCCAGAAAAAGTATCCTTACTAGTACAAATAACAGTTTTTGGTTTATCATTCAACAAAGGGGGAAAAAGAAGGGAGAAGGGAAAAGGGGAACCAGAAGATAACTCAGCACAGAGAATAAGATAGTTACCATGCTGCCTGAAATTGTCAGCTTTCTTCCCCACCTTGTTGATCCATTCTATCGATGTTTTTACTCTATCTGCATTGTCAGAGCTACCCAATTAATATACGACGCCTAAAAGATTCAAATTTTTTTTTTTTAATAACTAATAGCTTTGAGAATTTGCTGCTAGAAATACAGAGAGAAATTACATTGTTTGGATATGGTAGACTCCTTTGAAGGAGTGGAAAGAAAATATGAGTTGGCAGTTTCAGATAAAGAAGTAGTTCTGCCTGCTGAGTCTTCAACTGTATAAGATACTGAGCTGACTGGAATTCCAATGACATGATCTGGAATTGGGTTCTTCATATTGAATGAGCACAAATTCAATCTGCTCTTGTTTCCTGTTCGAAAAGTTTTCTATTTCTTATCTGAGACTACAACACCCAAATTTTCTTCACAGCCAGAGAATAGGTATGATGAATGGCTTTCAGTGGTAGAGCAAATCTTGCAGTTTGTTGCTGTATTTAAAGGAACAAAGTAGGGTGGTGAATCACAACAATCTGTTTCCATGTCATCAATGGCTCATCAACACGAACAAAGATAAAGATTTGTATAAAAGAAAGAAAAAGAAAAAGGTCCCCTTTCTGACAGCCTTTCAAAGAGCTTGAAGGGTCCAAGTTGAAGAAAGAAAGGGATGCTGACATAGCTCCCACTCCACCATTCAAAGTTACTTTTCCCATACATAGAAACAATAAAGAAAAAATTCACCATAGAGCAAGGGAGCTTGTGATCTACTTGCCTATAAAATTTGGGCCGTATTGAGAAGGATCTAAATAAAACCATTCTGCAAATAATATTGTTAAGGCATTAATCAAATGAAATAAAGATTGTGCAACTATAATATAACTCAGCATCATTACACATTTGATATCTTTCTATTTCTTTGGTTAAAGGCAACTTATTTCCTCCAAATTACAGTTGAATGCCCATTGAAGAAGACCCAGTATATCCAAACCTATATGCAATTTGGCCTAAGCTTTCGGCTGGGTCATTATTTACGAAAAATAATATGAGAGAGAGAGAGGGAGAGAGAGATATGCACCTTTTTCTTCAGCAGAAACCGCCATTGTTGTTGCAATGGGGTTCTGCTACTGTCTGTTGCGAGACCTATTAAAAAAAAAAAAAAAGGATTTGTTGCAGATAGGGTCAAACAACCATGATTCTTCCCTATATAAGAAGATTAAGAATCTCCTAGGATCCTCCAGATTTCATAATATGTTTCAACCATCTGTTCACCTACAGCAACCCAACGTAATAATAATTTGGGGGGAACGGGGGAATGGAGGATTGCCACGATGGATTGGAGAAGAAATTACGTTAAGCTATTCCACAGGTTATAGAGGCTGGAGACACTGCGAACGAGAACGACTGGGAAGCCAGAGGGATTCTTTGGGATTTAATTAGAAACTTCAGAAAATAAGCATAATAATTCATTTTAATTTGGATCTCCCAGGCCAGGAAGTTGGGTCAAAATGAGATCTTTCTAACAATAAGAAATTTGTCCCCCTTTAATTCAATTTAAGAAATCCCAACAACAATTCTTCCCTGAAAGTATAGTATGTTTTATTTTATTTTATATTTTATTAATATCTTCTTCTTCTTCTTTCTTTTTTTTTTTTCGGTAAAGAAAGTAAAGGGGTGTGAACCATAGTTAGTTAAAATGGGAACGGCAAAAAAACAAAACGGGACGGAACGGGTTTTAAACGGAGCAAAACAAAAACGGTACGGTAAAAAAAACGGTCAAATATTTCGAGAACGGTAAAAAAATAAAAACGGCCGGTACGGGTTTTAAACGGATCAAATATAATACGGTACGGTGAAAAAAACGACAATATACTCCCATAAATTGAAGAATTACATTAATGAAACATGTAAATCTATTGAAAAATTATACCTAAATCAATAGGAACATATGACATTTATGAAGTGTTTAGTCATAAAATGGTGAGAATTATCATCTTCAGTCAAGTAGTTAATTGATATTTTATGTTTGTCCAAGACTTTAAGCATGAATCCATATGAAGAGAGAGAGAGAGAGAGAGAGAGATCAATGGTGGCTTACAATATACAATTGTTATGACCCATAACTCACACCCCACCCTAACAAGTAATAAAGTAATGAGTTTATAAACAATTATGAGGAAGTGACAGCATTTAATCCCACATCGAATACATGTAGAAAGTAATAAGAATATTAAAAAATATGAGATTAATCGATTCATTATTTATTAAAGATGCAGGTTAAAATACGTTAAAATACGGATACGGTACGGTACGCGTTTTAAACGGGTTTTAAACGGCAAGGTTTGGAGCATGGAGTATTTTAAAGTATTTTTTAGATCAATACGGAAATACACGTATTAAACAGTTGAGTATGGTACGACAATACGGTACACGTTTAAAACGAGTTTTAACTAACAGAGGTATGAACAATTCAAATGTTGTTAATGATAACCAAAGCAATTTAAAGTCATTAGGGACAATGTTGACATGCTTATCTGTAAGACATTCTTTTCTCTTCATGCTGAGATGGAAGAGAGTAGGCACTAGGCCAAGAATGGCGATGATTTTTTTTTTTTTTTTTCCTTTAGTGGCCATGTCAACATAAAACAGCATGTAAATGACCAAAGAATCTAAACCGGATTTGCTGGTATAGATGTGGAAAGGGATATAGGTTGACAACCCATGTTTTCTGCTTCAACAAACAAAAGTATCAACACATGAGAGCTGCATCAGCTTTTGATTCTCATGAGCCAAACAAATTTCCCAATCTTTAGGACTTGTGGCTTTATCTAGTCGGTGAGAAGACCACCTTATTCTACTGACAAATGTTATTATAAAGTGGGTTCTACAAAACTTAATCTTAATCTTTATGATAGCAATTGGGGACCCACATGGGTTAAAATTATTGGGGAAGAAAAATGAAATGTAGATGGTTTTATGAACAGTCCTCTCTATAGAGTATTTATGTGTATCTACCTATTTGTGCATATGGATTAGTAATATGGAAATTCTGATCATTGGATATCTAGAGATTTGGATTGAATAGTAGTCAAATTCCATCCTAGAATTCGATTTTTTGTCATGCACTTTCTTGATATCTAAGTATTTTAATATACCCATTTGGTAGTCCTAGATTTTGAGAGCTCTATTTTACAACTTGATCACTTTCAATTAAATTGAAATTTGGATCTACTTCTCTATTAATTTTTAACCCTCATACTTATTATATAGTACAAATAGGTGGGCCATCCATAGATACCATATAGACAGTCCCGTCCATAGAACCTGCTCCCCCCAAAATACAATCGAACTTAGCGTTCAGAGTCTAAATGGTTATAGAGTCAAGGAAAAGTTAGTGTTGAAGTGTTTTCAGAAATTGACTATTCCACCATGAGCATTATGTTATATAGAACTCTAAAAATGTGGAACAGAGATAAAGATAGAATGCAAATAAAAGACAACACAAGGTTTACGTGGTTCGGTCAGGGATATTCTGCCTACATCCACCGACGAATAACTGAAGATGATCACTATGTAAATGGAGGAGTACAAATGAGAAGAGCCTAGTAGCTCTGATACAACACACACACTCAAGAGCAGGGGTTTCTCCACTCTACTAGTTTGCTTGCCTAGAAAAACCTCAAACATTCTTCCATTCAGGTCGCCACAAAGTTTGTCAGAGCGGGTCAAAGTGCTAAATGGGTCACAAGAATTCAAGGCACCCGTAACAAATTCAAAAGATTGCTTTGGTATAGATGGAAAGTGTGAAACACAGAAGGCATAATCGAAATTCATGTGTATGTTATTGTCCCACTTGTGTTTTTAAAGTGCAAATTCTCTATTACCACTTTTTTTTAG
Organism: Protea cynaroides; assembly: GCA_028583415.1. NCBI lineage: Eukaryota > Viridiplantae > Streptophyta > Magnoliopsida > Proteales > Proteaceae > Protea > Protea cynaroides. The sequence continues at coordinate 17,878,503 of CM053268.1, read as the reverse complement.
TATGTGATGCCTACTGCAGAAGTCTTCTTTATAATTTCTTCATGCTCCAAAATTTTTGAAATGAAGCTTCTGATGGCCTCTTACTTTAAAATATCATTTGTCTCTTGCTCTAACTATAACCGTTATTCTGTTTCTTGGATAGATTAGATGTTTATGAAGAATATCCAAGTGGAAAAGGAAACAAAATATTCAGTCCTTTTTCTTCTAGAAAAGGATATGTACTCCATGGTTGCCTCAAAAAACATGTTACAAGCATCAAAATGAATATCATTGCCAAATTTACCCTTTGTTTGATTGCTTACAGTACCTTCCTTGTTATTTTTGTATTGCTGTATAACACCTTATTCATTACATCCAGAGATTTTGATGCTGCTCGATTCATGGCTTTGATCTGCTGCCCATATTAATCTGCTGTTCTGATGACTGATGTACCAATTTTCTAATCTGCTACCATTATTAAAGCCCCTGCTACTGCCATCGATACTACTTCTCTGATCTGGTTCTGCCATTAAGATTTGCAATTACTTACTTTAATTGATCTGCCATGGTTACTCATTGCATCGAAATCAATTTTGAGTTTTGGATTTGAACCTCTACTTGAGTTCTTATCTGATCTCATATTTGAATTGAATATGTTTATGGTCTGTTATTTTCTGCTATTCTAATATCTGAATCTGGTTCTGGTTTACTGTTTTCTTCCATTAATGTCTGCTTCAATTCGAGATATGGTTCTGTTTCTATTTTCTGTGCTCATTGAACGACTGTTCCTGGTTTAATTCTCTGTTAATCTAATCTAGATTCTTTTCCATATCCGACCTATACTTTTAGAACCCATGATCAAAAAAACCTTCCAATATTGAGAAGAAAAAAAAAAAAAAAAAAAACCTGCAACTCATCTTTCTCTACCGCCAGCCTTAGTTTGCAGAATCTTTCTCTACTTTAATCCTATTGATTGAGATTGGTTTTGGGTACATTCCTGAGTGATATGAGTTAGGATGGTAATCCCGAAATTTCGGCTGGATTGGAATCAAATTAAGGGAGTTACCTTCTCTGAATCAGAAGTGGTCTCCGCTGTTTCCTGTTTTCAACGTAAAGAAGAAGATTGTGGTGTCTCTAATATCATGTATCTCTAACTGCCACCATGCTTTGTGACAAGGTTTGTGTCACCACAAGGTATATCTATTTTGACCCAGTCCAATTATAAAAATTCCAGCAAGACTTTTATTCTTTGAACGTGTTTAAATGTAGGCCCCATTTTCCTGAATTCCCATTTTTACCCCTGCATTTTATCCCTTACATTGTTGCTGAAATTTACATAACTGCCCCTCACTTTAATAAATCTTGATATGTTTACTTATTTGCCATTATTTTGCTATTGGAGTATTCTATTACTTGAGTATGGGCCAACGGCGACCCAAATTGGGTTCTTACGACCTAAGTCCACATCAATTACTATTTTCCTCCCATGTTAACTGCCTAAGTCTCGTGGTTGAACCTTGAAGTATTCCAGAAATTATCATATTGCCACTGAATCCATATGTTTCCTTTCTAAAGGTCTATTTACCATTCCAAGATGTCCCAAAAAAATTGAATACTTTATAACTTTGGATCCAACCATCGGATCGATTTCAAATTTGGATATTAATTGCAGCTGCTCTTGCATATGGGATTTCTTGTGATGTGCATCCTTCGAGATGCTGCTTACTACTACTACATATGATCATGGATTATTTTTTTACTTGCATCCTTTGTATTATTTGTTTACGTGGCATGCTCCATGTGAGGAAGAGATTGAAGATTCTTATCTGATCAAGTTATTAGTTCAAGACTTATCTTCTCAAGTAATCAGTTGAAGATTACTTATTTGCTCAAGTCATCAGTTGGTTCGTAGAACTCATTGAAGAGACACTTTTCTCTATCTTGCTCATGTTAGAGCCTACTACTACCTTCCACGTGTTGGAGCCTATTACTACTTTGCTCATGTTGAAGCCTACTACTGTTGCACGTGATGCAACTTCTACTTCTATTGCATGTGATGTGATCTTTACTGCTACTACTACTACTGCCGCCACGCCTACAGTTACTGCTGCTACTACAGTTGTTGTTATTTCCGCTACTACATTGTTCCAAGCTGAAGCTCTCACATTTCTCCATGCTCCAGCTTGAGGGAGGGGTGTTAAAATAGTTTCCTAAATAGTTTAATTGTCTAGTTGGTAATTAGAATAAGTCTTAGTCTTATTGACTAAGCTATATTTTCTTTCCTAAGTTAGTTTATTTCTTTCTTATTTTGTCTCTTCTAATTTGAGAGACTTTTTTTGTAATAGTTGGCTACTATTTTTTCTATAAATACAAGAACATAAAGAGGGGACATAAAACATTGATTATCTCTTCTCCAATCTCTCCATCTTCTCTTTCTTTCTTTCTTTTTTATTTTGTTACAATGACTAAATCATCACATTTAACCTGGCCTTCTTTGCAATTTAAAATCCACTGGATGATTCCTACTTAGCAAAGTTTTATGTCATCCCAGATCACCTTGAAACATAGCTGATATCTTTTGCAGCCAAAACCTCCATTTTTCTGGAGAGAGTACATATTCTTGTAATAGGATATTTATTATGTTCTGACTGATTGGGAGAACCACATGAAGCCTTTGTGATTGGGTGTCAAGAACTCTCTGAAATCATAATTCTTTACAGATGTTATGATGTGGTATGGATGTTGTCCTTGTAAAACAACTTCATTGTGCACCTTCTAAATATGCCAGAGCCAGAGTAAGCAATTACAAAACATATCAATAGGGATATATCATTGCCTTCTCCTTTAAATTATTGGATTCTGAGGCACTTCCAGATTACATGGTAATGTTATACACTGCTTGAACTTCTTCTCTGGAGAGTATAGATCTGATCTTCCTTTTTCAGCTTACCTCACACCCACGTAACCTGAGTTTGAGGAGTTCTCATAGAATTCATGAAAGATGTGGCAACCAAGGATCAGTTCTGAATCACACTGAAAATTTCCATTGTCTGCATAGACCCTTTGTCGTACTGATGGAGAGGGACTATCAATTCTCTAGGTATAATATCAGAGAACTGACTCATTTAAGATTGAGAAATGGACTACCGAATATACTTGAAAACTTTCTAATGATTTAGAAAACCCATAAACCAGAACTCAAAATTTATCCACAGCAATTACTTGTATGTACTTTTGGGTTGGCAAGTTCAAATTTTCACTTTGGTTTGCTACTTTGATCTTCTTTAGTGGAATCATGACCTGACCAGAAATCAATAAGATAATAAGATTGACTAATGTTTATATCATCATGTGAAGTGTGTGTGTATATATATATATATATATATAGAGAGAGAGAGAGAGAGAGAGAGAGAGAGAGAGAGAGAGAGAGAGAGAGAGAGAGAGAGAGATTACTCTATTTGGATACTGGTGATTCCTTTGAAGGAATGCAAAGAAAATACGGGGTTCCAGTTCAGATACAGTAGTTGTTTCATCTGTTGATTCCTCAACTGTATAAGATACTGAGCTGACTGGAATTCCAATCACATGATCTGGAATTGGGTTTTTCATATTGAATGAGCACAAATTCTATCTGCTCTTTTTCCAATTCGAAAAGTCTCCTCTTTCTTAACTGAGACTACAATACCCAAATTTCTTCACAGCCAAACAATAGGTAAGATGATTGGCTTTCACTAGTAGAGAAAATCTTGCAGTTTGGTACTATATTTAAAGGAACAAACTTGGGTGTTGAATTATAGTAGTCTGTTTCCAAATCATCAATGCCTCATCAACACAAACAAAGACAGAGACTTGTGTAAAAGAAAGAAAAAGAAAAAAGGTCCCCTAGAATGTTCTGCTGTGAGGTTTTAAATTTATTTTGGGTGGTGGTGGTTTATCTTTTTTTTTATTTTTTTTGGGGGTGGTTGTTGTTGTTGTTGTTTACTTGTTCTATATAAATAAAACAATAATGAAAAAAATCATTCACACAATCCTCTGTTGAGAGGCCTCAACACTGCCCACTTTTATTGTGCCACAGATAGATGATGTTGCTATTCTAACTATTGGATATAATTGACATCGTCTAGATTAGCCATGTGTCGCTATTCTAACTCATGTATGTTCATGCATGCCTATGGTACTCCGATCAGTTCAGTGCACTCTCCCATGGTCTTAGATTTTTCAAAGCTTCATTTTGTCATTGGGTAAATTACGTTTGGGCTGAAATTTGACATGAGCAAGTGAGCTTGGGATCTACCTGTCTATAAAATTTGGGCTACATATTGTGAAGACTCTTAATGCAGCCATTTTGCAAATTTTTTTGTCAAATCATTTGGGCACTCAATCAAATGATATTATGAATAAGGGTCCATAGATTAAAAAAAATTAAACAAATTAAATAAAGTAGATATAAACAAGTAATTCTTATGTGAATATAGTTATGATTCCGGATGTGCTTGTGCAACTATATTATAACTCTATATTAGAACTATGTTCAAACTCAGGTCTCAATAGGATTGGTATCATTAGCTTAAATATAACATGGGATTTTATGACCCAGAAGATTGAGCCTTCCATCAATGCTACTGCTTTGTGTTTCCAGAACATAACATGATTACACATTTGTTGTCTTTCTATTTCTTTGGTCAAAGGCAACTGGTTTCTTAGAAGTTACAGTTGAAGACCCACAGTAAAAGGACCCAGTATATTAAAACCCATATGCAATTGAGTGAAAGCTTTTGGTTGGAAAACATTTACCAAAAAGAACATTGGCAACTTTCTTTCATACTAGGAAACCTAGACACCTGCTGGCTTGCTACTCACCAATTAATGAGAGATACTAAATCAGCTCTTATAGGTTACTATTTTGTTGAAACCCAGCCATTACTTTTCTCAAAATTTCTTATAAAGAAGTAAACAGTGAGGTCAAAACCATGTAAGAAAGAAAAGAAAAATGATAATAAACCTTCCATGAAGGACGATGCGAGTTGATCCTTATCTGTTATGAATGTTTTTTGGCTTACTTTCCTAGTCATCCTTAGGTTGAAAGGAGTGGTTAGTAGGCCAGGCAGCTAAAGATGTTTCAGCTCTTCTATGTGTGTCCACCTCATCATATAAATGAAAATACCATGAAGTAACTAACTAACAAAAAAGCCTCATGGATCTCCTTGACATAAATGAATGTGGAAAGGAGAGAAGGGGATCATTACATCAGAGCTGCATCAGCTCGAAATTCCTATTGGCCTAACAAAGTAACAATTATACTATTCTATAAGACTTTGAGGTTTTATCGAGTATGTGTAAAGATTTCCTTATCCTAACAATGAGGGTCATAGCAATGAGATAAAATAAGGAAATTAGACAATTAATATCCTTCAGGAAGAAGCTTAACCTGCATTTGGTATGAATTATTGAAACGCAATTTTAGAAATGTATTCTTAAAATAGAGAATGCATTCTAAACATAGAATGAGAATGGACTAAAGATCAAGGCATTTCTGTTCTAGTCTCATAACGTAAAATGGGTTAAATAGCATGTTCCAAAATGGCTGCATTTTGTAACGCATTCCATGATTCATGAACAATAATGCATACCTAATGCAAGATGGGTTGGCAACCCATGTTTTCTGTTTCAACAAGGATAAGTATCAACACATCAGAACTGCATCAGCTCCTACTCTCGTAGGCCAAACAAATATCCCTTCTCTAGAACTCGAAGCTTTATTTTAAGATTCAAATCCTCTCCTCCCAGTGTTCTGGGAGGACGGGGACGACCCCATCGGATGGCCGACACGTGGCTCTCGAGAAATCCGAGCCACATGTACAAGCCGACAAGCTCATTCTCCCAGAGCCACGTGTTGCCCATCCGATGGGGTCGTCCCCGTCCTCCTAGAACCACTGGGAGGAGAAGATGCGGATCCTATTTTGTCGGTGAGAAGATTACCTTATTCTCTTTTTTATTTTTTTTTCGGGACATTATTCTCTTGACAAGTGTTATCATAAAGTAGGATCCACAAAAAATAATCTTTATGACTGTAGTTGGGCACCCACAGGGGTAAAATTTTGGGAAAAAAAGAAGGGAAAAGTAAAGGATTTATGAACAGTCCTGTCTAAAAAGTATCAATGGTGATCCTCCTATTTCTGTTGACCATTGTATATCTAGAGAATTGTTTGGATTGGTTACTTTCCCAATTGCATACTTAAATTCAATCCATAATTCAATAACCTTCTATTATTATCATACACCTTTTTTATTACACCCTTTTGGTAGTCTTAGATTTTGAAAGTTGTACCATGCCACTTGACCAACTCCGGTTGAGCTGAAACTTGATATATAAGAGCAGAAAACTTGAAAATTTATAAGAGTGCGGCAATGCAAAGACATTCCATTGATGGTTTGGACCTCCCCTACATTCCCTATGGAATAACCTTCCGTGAGATGCTCAATCCAGAGCTAGATATAGATTTGTTTGAATATTTGATTCTTCAGATGTATTAGAATTTATATTGATGGTAATGCCGAAGGTGGAAGCCCATTTAATTTTGTCTTTGTTTCCGTCTAGGTATACCTAGACTTTCTCTCTATTCATCTATAGTCTTTCTCCCTATTATCTATCTATTGCAACCTGGTGGTCATGCATTTGAAACATGGAAATAGTCTTTCCGCATTATGGGGTAAGGTTGCGTACACACTGGCCCGCCCAAACTTTGAAGTAATGGAAGGCTCATGCATGGGATGCCCTTTTAAGATGCTTATCCATTAAACTCAGTAGAATTTCGAGTGAGTCAAGTTTTAAACCATTTAGAATACTGTTGTAAACCATACATATTTGACTCTAACAAGTTCCAACTGATTATGACTAGGTTGAGACCAAAGCGAAATATATTCTAAAGTTGTCAGTGGATTGAAAGCCCATGTACATACTCAAACAAACATGTGAGTCCATGGATTGTAATCTTCATTTAGGTCCTTTAAGGGTTGAGAACAACGAAATCGCCTACAAAGTCTGATCAATTATGGATTTTAAGCCTAGAGATGTCCAACTAAATCAAAACATCAATGTACCTCAATAATACTTTTAATCAATAGATTGATTGTTTTTAAAGCATGCACTCAAGCATATGAATTTGAGGATGGCATGAGTTCTCATTTCAGAGCATGTATTCAAAGATTGAGAGCGAGAACATCACCCCTACAAAGTAGGTCACTACGTTGGGAATAATCCCACATTTGTCAAGTCTGGAACCTTGGGCGCTTTCATAAACTAGGTGAGCCCCTCCACCTCATAGTTCGAACTTTTGGGATGGAAACTTTACACAGTTAGCATGCAAGCATCTGGCAGAAGGTGGAGTGAACAATGTTAGGCAGTCTATTTGTGCTACTGGAATTAACAAACCTAAGACACAAACCCATATTTTCTCGCAACTGTCAGTTTTATTCCACACAAAATCATGAGTCAAAACGAAAGGCTTGAGTCAAGCCCAGCCTAAACTATTATCTGGAGGGTTCTTAATCTATTGTAAAAGGAAATCTGAATATGCAAAGGTCTATGGCAGGTTGTTCTCCTATAGCCCAACAGGACAGAAATTAGATAGAGAGTCAAGGAAGAGCTATATATTGAAGTGCTTTAGAAATTGGCAACTCCAACATGAGCATTGGATTTGAAAGTTCTCTCCAGAATAGATGGAAAGCTTGAAACACAGAAGGCATAAATTTTGAATTTCCATATCCATCTTTTTCGATAAATGATGCCAACTACAAGAAATTTTCTTTATAGTTTCCTTTTGCTCCAAAGTTTTAGAAATCAAGCTTCTAATTAATCATAGGAATTAGATTGACTAGAATAACACCCCCCCTCTTGATTGATTAAGAGTACATAGCTGGGTTAGTTGTATCATGGAAAATCAAATACTAGATTGATGGAAACATTTTATTCAAAGTTATTTCCTTACATACAAAGATCCGAAAGCATTTTGTGCTTCGTAAAGATAAAATTATCATTAACACAAAGATGAAAAGTATGCATATCGGTAATTTGAGTAGAGTAAGCATTTAGAAGGGAAGTGATAACAGGAGATGGTTCCAGCCTCCATACCCGATTGACACAAAATTTGGTGGCATCTTGTTGTCAGCATAGATATTTTTCACTCTTAGAGAAATTAACAGAAACTCGATCAACTTCAGTAAAAGAGATTCTTGATGCTGCTCAATTCAAGGACTTGATCATGACTAGATCAACACACTCAACCTGGCCTTCTTTGCAATTTAAAATCCATGAGAGAATTCCAACTCAGCAAGATTCTATGTCAGCTCAAATCACCCTGAAACATAGCTGATCTCTTTTGCAGCCAAGAAGCTCCATATTTCTGGAGAGAGTACACATTCTCAGAATGGGATATTTGTTCTGCTCTCACTGATTGGGGGAACCACTTGATGCCTCTGTGATTGGGTACATTCTCAGAATGGGATATTTATTCTGTTCTCACTGACTGGGGGAACCACATAAGGCCTCTGTGATTGGGTGTCGAGAACTCTCTTAAGTCATAATTCCTTACAGATGTTATGATGTGGTATGGATGCTGCCCTTTTAGAAAAGCTTCATTCTGCACCTTCCATATATGCCAGAGCCAGAGTAAGCAATGGCAGAACACATCATGAGGGACATAACATTGACTTCTCCTTTAATATATTGGATTCTGAGCACTTACATATCCGATGACAAGCAATGATAGCTTGAACTTCTCCCCTTGAGAGTTGAGAGCTGATCAATCTCTGGTTCCAGCCCTTTTTTCTTCAGCCTACATATCTCACACCCAAATCACCAAAGTTTCACGCGTTTTCACAGTGAAAACTCTGAAAGATGTGGCACCCAAGGAGCAGTTCTGACACACTGAGAATTTCCATTGGCTGCATAGACCCTTCAAGAAAACTTCTCTACACCCATGAAGGTCGTCTCCCAAGCCAGCTTCAATAAATATTTACAAGAAGTTTATACATTTTACCCTTTGTCATAATGATGGGTAGTGATTGTCAATTCTCTAGTTATAATATCAGAGAACTGACTCATTTAAGATTGAGAAATGGACTGTTGAATATACTTGAACGCTTTCTGATATTTCAGAAAACCCATAAACCAGAACTCAAATTTATCCACCGTAACTACTTGTATGTACTTTTGGGATGGCTTGTTCACATTTTCACTTTGGTTGGCGACTTTGATCTTCTTTAGTGGAATCATGACCTGTACAGTAATCAATAAGATAATAAGATTGATTTACTATCATAATCTGAAGTAATTTATATAGAGAGATAGAGAGAAAGGGTTCAAGAACATTTAAATTGTGGACATTTTCTCATGATCAATATACCTTGTAAGGTGTTCTAAACAGTTTTCCTGTTGGCAGAGTGAATGTAAGAGGTCTCTCACTGCAGAAAGCAAGTCTTTCTGTGGAGATAAAGAGGAGCCCTGCAACAGGTCCAGCTGTTGTTGACAAATAGCATTGGAAAGCATTTAATAACTTTTCTTCTGCTCCAACATTGAAGATCTGCTTGAACAACTTCTCCAGACCACCTTCTTGAAGAATTCTGGCACCCAACCTCAATTTCCCCTTCACTGTTGCAGATACCTTGGAACCCAATCTAACTGTAATATCCAACAATTTAAAACACCAGTCAAATACTTTTCATTATTCTAACTAATGACAGTATAACTTTTGACAGGAAAAGAGATTACAGAAGTAAGTTTTATAGAAGAGAAAAGAAAGGAAGAGATTGAGATCTGGTTCAGATCTTCTTTAGACAAAAATGTTTACTGAGAGAATTTTAAAAAGATATGTTCAGATATTTTTAGTCAAAACTAAGTTACCCAGAAAAAGTATCCTTACTAGTACAAATAACAGTTTTTGGTTTATCATTCAACAAAGGGGGAAAAAGAAGGGAGAAGGGAAAAGGGGAACCAGAAGATAACTCAGCACAGAGAATAAGATAGTTACCATGCTGCCTGAAATTGTCAGCTTTCTTCCCCACCTTGTTGATCCATTCTATCGATGTTTTTACTCTATCTGCATTGTCAGAGCTACCCAATTAATATACGACGCCTAAAAGATTCAAAAAAAAAAAAAATTTAATAACTAATAGCTTTGAGAATTTGCTGCTAGAAATAGAGAGAGAAATTACTTTGTTTGGATATGGTAGACTCCTTTGAAGGAGTGGAAATAAAATATGAGTTAGCAGTTTCAGATAAAGAAGTAGTTCTGCCTGCTGAGTCTTCAACTGTATAAGATACTGAGCTGACTGGAATTCCTATGACATGATCTGGAATTGGGTTCTTCATATTGAATGAGCACAAATTCAATCTGCTCTTGTTTCCTGTGCGAAAAGTTTTCTATTTCTTATCTGAGACTACAACACCCAAATTTACTTCACAGCCAGAGAATAGGTATGATGAATGGTTTTCAGTGGTAGAGCAAATCTTGCAGTTTGCTGTATTTAAAGGAACAAAGTAGGGTGGTGAATCACAACAATCTATTTCCATGTCATCAATGGCTCATCAACACGAACAAAGAAAGAGATTTGTATAAAAGAAAGAAAAAGAAAAAGGTCCCCTTTCTGATAGCCTTTCAAAGAGCTTGGAGGGTCCAAGTTGAAGAAAGAGAAGGATGCTGACATAGCTCCCACTTCACCGTTCAGAGTTACTTTTTCCCATACATAGAAACAATAATGAAAAAATTAGCTTGTGATCTACTTGTTTATAAAATTTGGGCTGTACTGAGAAGGCTCTAGACAAAACCATTCTGCAAATAATATTGTTAAGGCATTAAACAAATAAAATCATGAGTTGGGTCCTTAGATTAAACAAATAAATTAAATTAAAAAATAATTGTTATGCGAATATAGTTATGATTCTGGAAGTGATTGTGCAACTATAATATAACTCGGCATCATCACACATTTGATACCTTTCTATTTCTTTGGTCAAAGGCAACTGATTTCCTCCAAATTACAGTTGAATACCCATTGAAGAAGACCCAATATATCCAAACCTATATGCAGTTTGGTCTAAGCTTTTGGCTGGGGCAACATTTACGAAAAATAATATATGTGCGAAAGAGAGAGAGAGAGAGAGAGAGAGAGAGAGAGAGGCACCTTTTTCTTCAGCAAAAACCACCATTGTTGTTGCAATGGGGTTCTGTTGCTGTGGTTGTTGCGAGACCTAACAAAAGAAATTGTTACAGATAGGAGCAAACAACAATGATTCTTCGCTATATAAGAAGATTAAGAATCTCATAGGTTCCTCAAGATATCATTTTCATTTCATAATATGTTTCTACCATCTGTTCTTTTTTCCAGGAACCCAACGTAATAATAATTTGAATTTTTTTTTTTTTTTTTTTCCTTTCTGGGTGGGGGAGTGGGGTAATGGAGGATTGCCAAGATGGATTCAGGGAGAAATTACAATAACAATATTCGAAAGGTTATGGAGGCTGGAGACTGTGACTGGGAAGCCACAGGGGTTCGTTGGGTTTGGGGAGTAAACAGATTCAAAACGACATTCAGATACTTATTCTTAATTAGAAACTTAAGAAAATAAGAAAATAGTTCATTTGAATTAGGATCTCCCAGCCCAGGTAGTTGGGTCAAAAATGAAAGCTTTCAAACAGAATAAGAAATTCCAACAATTATTCCCAGAAAGTAGAGAGGGTTTTTTTTTATTAAGTAGAGAAAGTAGAGAGGTGAGAACATTTCAAATGTTGTTAATGAACAGCAATAAACAATTTAAAGCCATTAAGGACAATGTTGACATAATGCTTATCTGTAAGACATTCTTTTCTCTTCATGCTAAGGTGGAATAGAGTGAGCAGTAGGCCAAGAATGGCAATGGTTTTTTTCTTTTTTTCCTTAATGGTCATGTCAACATAAAACACCATGTAAATGACCAAAGAATCTAAGCCAGATTTGCTGGTAAAGATGTGGAAAGGGAGATACAGTGACAACCCATGTTTTCTGCTTCAACAAGCAAAAGTATCGAACACATCAGAACTGAATCAGCTTTTGATTTTCATAAGCCAATCAAATTTCCCATTCTTTAGGACTTACAGCTTTATCTTGTCGGTGAGAAGATTACCTTTTTCTATTGACATGTTATTATAATGTGGGTTCCACAAAACTTGATCTTAATCTTTTATAACAGTAGTTAAAAATATAATTAGTTAGAACGGGAACAACAAAAAAATGACATAGGACGGAACGAGGTTTAAACAGAGCAAAATAAGAATGATTCGATTAAAAAAAGGTCAAACATTCTGAGAATGACAAAAAAATTAAAATAGACGAGACGAGTTTTAAACGGATTAGATATAATACGGTACAGCGAAAAAAAGGGCAATATACACCCATATATTGAAGAATTATCTCTAAATGAATGGGAATACATGACATTTATGATGTCCAGTCATAAACCGTAAGAAAAAAATAATAAAATAATGAGTTTAAAAATAATTATGAAGAAGTAGCCAACCTTTAATCCCACATCAGTTGCATGGAGAAGTAATAAGAGTGTTAAATGATGTAGGATTAATCAACCATTACTCATAAACGATGTAGGTTAAAATATGGATACAGGGTACAGTATGATATGCGTTTTAAACGGCAAGGTTTGGAATGTAGAGTATTTTAAAATATTTTTTAGGTCAATACGGCAATACGCATTCTAAACGGCTGAATATGGTACGGCAGTATGATACGCTTTTAAAACGTGTTTTAACTAATGGGGTTAAAAAGGTAAAGGTTTTATGAACAGTCCTGTCTATAGAGTATTTATTTATAGGTGACATCTTTTTCCCTTATTTTTATTTTATTTCTATGGAAACAAAACATTAAATTAAAAGTACATTAAGAGATATAGTCCTACCAACTGTTCTTCCTAGTGATTTTTTTTTTTTTGGTAAAGCATAAGTTTATATATTATCCACAATAGTTACCCTGTTTATATCTGATTTACAGAGATCTATTAACCAGGTGGAATTATGATCCCACCATAAAAAACCACAACCTGGAAACACTTGTTTCGCAATTTCATGAGCAACTGAGTTCCTAGTTCTAGGAACATGATGAAAAGCTATGTTACATTGTTTAGATAAACATTGTAAAATGTCCTTGATGACAATATCCAAAAAATGATCACCAGGTGGTTTAAGCCCATGTAAACACTGCTCCACTTCAAGACTATCCAATTCGATCCTTATCACTGAAAAACCTTGATGACAAGCCCATCTCAATGCTTTACGGACTGCCAAAGCTTCACCTATAGCAGAAGAAGAAAACCCCATGTCCTCTACTGCAGCAAACAATGGATGCCCCATATGATTTCTGCAAATAAAACTAATTGCACTATGAGAATGATCCAAAGCTAGAGTTGCATCAGTATTAATTTTAATAGTTCAGGTAACAGAGGAGAACAGTGTTCTGGAGAGATGTCCATAGAGATCTTTGAGTCTAAATCTATGAAGTTCCCAAGGTGGTGAACCTTACAGAATTCAGCAAAAGCAATCCGAGCTTTGCGAATAACTTCCCTGGGAGTGCAGTGTATATTCTCGAAGTATAAGCAATTACGAGCATTCCATTAGGTCCAAGATATAAACAATATGAAGGAGAATAAAAGTCTATGATTGTGCTTTGGCATTCCAGATGAAACAGAGCACATATAATTCAACTACTGTGGAAAAGAAATGGAGTGGTCATCAGGAACATGGAGGGACAGTTGACTCCCATACCAAGCAACTCTAGCAAATGGACAGTAAAGCAGAATATGGGCTATGTCATACCCCAATTTCGCACTATTCAGAATAGTGTGATGAACCGCTAACAAACCAATGGTTCAACCAGGATCTCGAGTAGGCTATATCCGTGTTATCTAAACCCCATACATCCATAATCATAATCAGAGTAAATACACAATAGCGGAAGTCTTATAATAAAATGAACTGAGAATCTATTGTGATATCAATATTTAAATAACAAATTATTCTGTATCAACTAAGACATAAATAAATAAATATCAAATACATGTCTTTAATAAATCCAAATAGATAAAACTAAAAATCTAATCGAATACACATGAGTTGCACTCGCAAGAGATGTCATGTGTATCCACTTCATCTTCAGCTACCATCGCTGCAACATTCCCGTATTCTAGAGCATTTATATAATCTTCAATGGTTGTACCTGCATCATCAACTAAAAATATTCGGCGTCGAAGGGTGAGCACACATCACGGCTCAGTGAGCAAATAAAACAATGCAACAATACATATGCATGCAATCAATTCATATCTTTGGTCTAGTTTTACGTTTGCACTGTGCTATAGAAAGGATAGGTGGCCACCGCAACTCTATGCACGAGAGTGTGGATACGCCCGATGACTCTCACCGTCACCCACAGCACCCATAATGAACATTGTACAACGAAGGTCCCGTTTATCGATGCACAACTCCATACCAACAAATTAATCCCTGATGGCTAGGGCTACAAACGGGGCTCGCTACTAACCAATCCTAATGTCAACCAA